>JAJHJA010000118.1:0-451975 GCA_021202915.1 Heliconius himera
TTAATAAGCTAAAGCGGTCGAAGCCAGGCGTGGGTCGGTAGTCTTATATAAAACGTCAAACGTCCCCCATCTCCGATCTGGTAGACAAACTGTGGCGTTAAGTCAACTTGCAATGTCTCGGAATTTCGTCAGAAAGTGGGTATCGAAGAGTCTAATTTTTTCTGTCTACCCTGCATAAGCGACAATATTTTTTTAACGTAGCGCGACCCGAATTCGTACCATATATTTGCCCTTCAAGCCGTACATTTGCCATAATTAACCTAGTTATAACTTATTTTAGTATACCGTATTTAAAAGAAAAAAATGGAAACTTTAAAAAAAATACTTTCTTGTCCGTCGAGGAAACGCTAAAATATCCAAATCTACGATCCCTTGGATTATGAAGGAAAATTATGCTTTTACGCTTTTACGCTGACGCCCAATATTAATAATCTATCTCCTACGTCAATCTTCGATGGTTCCATATATCTATCTATCCAATCTCTAGATTGGATAGATATATGGAACAATCGAAGATTGACGTTGGAGATAGATTATTAATATTGGGCGTAAGTCAACACACTCAAAAGATACAAGCATTTGTGTATAATTTTTGCTGCGTTTTGTCTGAAATACGCCGCTT
The DNA here is from genome assembly GCA_021202915.1 of Heliconius himera. Taxonomy (NCBI): domain Eukaryota; kingdom Metazoa; phylum Arthropoda; class Insecta; order Lepidoptera; family Nymphalidae; genus Heliconius; species Heliconius himera. Next base: position 623 of record JAJHJA010000118.1, read on the forward strand.
AATCAAAACCTATACGACGAACAATGAACCGCATCGAACGCATATTCGCATATATCCATACATTTTCAGACATTGGTTCATACATTCAAATACCCTCAATACATATTCATTCATCACAATAACAGACAAATGTTGTCCACCTGCGCAACAATGGCGAACAGCGGGTTTAACTTTAGTTGTGTTATCGTCCTAATATAATAGCTTGTACAACAATAATCATGTATATTTAAATTCTAAAATTAAATAACATGCACAAAAGGATATAAACAACGAGATTTGTCACTAATATGACAGAAATAATGTCAATTTCTTTAAAAAAAGAACACAAAATATGCGTAACTAGGTTAAGTAAATCAGTGTATTCCAAAACAAAAGATGAAAATAAACTTGAGGGCACCCCAAAAATAGATCTTCATTATACTAATGGCCTCTCCTGATTAGCGGCGTCGTTGTTTCTTACGAGGTCCTTTCATTCGATCTGACCCGAGATGAAAACGAAATTATTTGTTTGTGTAAAATATAATATTTTAACAAAAATAAATATTCATGTTGAAATTTTCAATGAAAAAATTAAATATTCAAAAAGAGTTTAACAATAAATAAATTAATTTAGGTCTCAGGTGATGTAATTATAAATAACATGATTAGACTTCACCCGAGAACAGCTTATAGTTTATTTTAAGTCGAACGCCTAAAGGAAAATGAATTGAGGGTACGAGTTTTAGTACTGATGGCAGAAAAAATCTTTCCTTCTCATTTTTTGTTATGCTAGAACTTTGTATTGAAGCACTCCGTGCTTCATATCAGCAACCGAAGTACATTATATAAGAGAGAGAGTAAATTCTTTACATCTTTTACGTCCATAAGACGTAGTTGTCATTGTACGTCCTTATTTTTAGCATGCAAGCCAATATAGAGGGGATCACTCAGAGAGGGTTTCCCAAAATTCTGTAAAATAATAGTTTACACAGACTAGCGTTCTTATAATCATAATAAATAGAGTTTCAAGCTTTGCTTTTTGCATATTAAGGATAAGCTAAAAAAATATATATTTGTATTCATTTCTGTGAAAAGAAATACATTCTTTTTTTTGTATTTTTAATTATACTTGATGAAAATTAGAAAAAAATCAAAATATCTATTTTCGTTTTTATACCCGAAACGTTAGTCATTTGCGGAAATAACAGTAGACTAAGGCACGTTACATGTAGGATTTATGTAATTATTTTTCCAGTTGATTTGGTTTGATTGTTGTGGTTGCATTTACTTGAGAAGGCAGTGAAAATTTAGTGTCAAGACATAAAATTATTTTTTATCCCTGACTGGAGATTGAACTCACAACCATGGCACTAATTAAAATGCTGCGCCATTGCGCTACTATCTATATATATAGTATATACTATATACTATGGTCAATATTACTGTACTATAATAATGCTGTAATATAATTATATCGATATACCTGAGAGTAATATTATAATATATTTTTTTTACACTGTAATCTTTGTTTATCCTCTCTGACTTCGCTTTAAAATCATTAAACGTGAAACTTAAAAAAAATGTTTTTTTTGGAGACGGTACCCTCAACTTGAGAAAAAAGCTGCAGAAAGCAGCACATCGTTTGTTCGCAAAACACTTGACGCGGAACACTTTTAAGAGGAAAACGTGTGAAAACGTGGCCTGGATTTGATTTTAAAATTAAAACGTCTATTACATCTAAACGAATTATATATGTATAGAGATTTGTACTAAGGCTTGTTATATTTAGGTTTATTCTTTATTCAAATATATATTATTCGTCATCAAAATGTTGTGAATTCTTACTGCAACTGGAGAACGGAGTGTTCAGACACAAGGTTTCCTCTGTTTATCTTGCTGTGTGAGAAAGCTTGAGTCTGAGAAAAATGCTTTACATATTTTAGTATTATGATGTCAAAGAGTTTGTTTGGTTGAACGCGCTGATCTCAGGAAAACCAGTAGGGTTTCAATTGAAAACACTTTTTTCTGTTGGATAGTCCTTTATCGACGAAGACTTTCTTTTTCTATGTCTGTGGTCATAGTTACCGCGGATGCTTAGAAAATAATACCTAACTGCTGTGTGCGGGATACAGTGTGGAGCTAATTTATTTATTTTATATGATACGTGAGTATAATATATGAGTTACACGGTGTTCAGTTCCGCAACTCAACACGTAACGTCTCGGATTCTTGCGCAACTCAAAGAAGGGAGTGTATTAACACTTGGTTTTCTGTGCTTACCGTTTTAGTTACGGGATACAGCGAGAAGGTGAAAAAAAAATGTATTTTTTTGCGTAATAAGAAAATTATTAACACATTTCAAAGTTTTATTTAGCAACAAGATAAACGATGAACTTTTTACACTTAGCGTGTTTAAACTATTTCATAGCCCTTGAAATTAAAACTTGTTTCGTTGCCTTGTTCATGGAAAGTTATTTCAAATTTATAAGCACCCGAGCTCGCTTCCGATAATAAACATTGTATAGAATATCGATCCTAACCGGCTCTAGATGGTATTACCTAAATGTGTGTAGTGTATTAATACTGGCCAAACTTGTGAGAATAAATCAGATTTTGCTTCTAAAAGGTTAACAGGCGGCGTTCAGTTACGCCAACATGTCTTGATAATGGTATGGTGAAAGTTGGGCGGAAAGTGACGGACAGAGTGCGTTAACAATAAGTTCCAAAAAAGGTAAACATAGGCTTGGGTTTATATTAATAGAGCAACTGTTAAGTTACTTGCCTGCTTTTCTCAGCAAAACAACCTTCTAAGCCAGTGACATTGCAAAAATCTTCGTTAATAAATAATAGTTTGAAGTCAATATAAATAATAATTTAATAATACTAGTACGGAATGTTATTGAGGCCGTTGTAGCTCAGTGGGGCAGTGTGCATCTCGGCGGTTCTGTACTCGAGCCATATCCCGAATATAGCTCGAATACAGAACGGACACGAACAGGGATAGACAGAATGTCTATAGTTACACTGTATTAATTTTTTCGATGGTAAGTACGTCTTATGTACTAGTATATATACGTATATACGTCTTGTACGGCGCTATTTATATAATGGAGTCACCTTGTACGAAGATCGCTGCATTTTTTGCTACATGTGGTAAAAAGTAAAATAAAAACGAAATATTATTTTGAAAATTATAAGTGTACGTAGAGGCCGCCGTAGCACAGAGACACAGCGTCTATGGTATCAATTATTAACTTGCTCTGTTAACAAGATATAACCCGGCATAGAGTTCTGTCATCCAATATGCAATATTTTAAGAATTGGACACTGTGAGCGGATGAGCGGAGTGTCTTAACTTTGTCTTAACTCTTACCCTGCTGTATGCGAGATACCGCATGAAGCTAAAAAATATATAGGTACATACAAAATGCGAGAATTTTCTACGAAACTAATATATAAATGGTGCATATTAATTTCATTACTTTTTAAAGTTAAAATTGAACGTAAATTTGAATATAAAAAATATCTAAATAATCATCCACTTTCTCCAATTAAACGAAGCAAACATTAGTTAGTATACTCTATATGGCCTTTATTGTTTGTAACGCTCCGACAGCGCAGCTATCTCTCCATCAAATATAGGCATATCGTACTGTACAAACATAGCTCTGGTATCGCAAATAGCGTTTAGACACTCAAATAATTAATGCAAGCTCTTTAAAGCCTACGGCTGTATAATTTTGATATAAAGTTACGGGGTTTGTTTTGAAGTATTACAATACATACGTATTACAATAAATTGCAGCGTTTAAATCCGCCACTCTGTACGCAGTGCCTCTTCAATTCGACGGAAATGCGAACTTACTGAGGTCGAAGGTAGGTTTTAAGGTTCTCTCTGCCTATCGTGCTATTTGCAAAGTACAAGCTAAAAAAATACCTTTAAATAGGGTGGTTGGAGAATTCGTTTTCTAAGTATTTCACAAGTACCCGCATTATCTATACGTGAAAAGAAAGCGAGTAATTCAATGAAGCCACTATGTTGTACTTCTAAAGTAAAATGAGTATTTCTGACTTAAATAGAAGTTCGTTGATCATCTTTATATTAATACGTGAAGCTAAAACTTTGGACCCCTTTTTACAAAAATTGTGCGGACGGAGGGGTATAAAATTTGGCACATTTATAATTTATATATATGTGAGAGGAGAAGTGCCCCTTATATTATTTAATAAAAAAATGTATTGATTGCGGCGTTGAGTTCCGACAATCAACAGGCAATGCCTCCAGGATTCGGCGGAAAGTGGAGAACGGAGTATCTTAACAATAGGTTCCCGCTGCCTACCTACCTGATACAGCGTGAAGCTGATTTAATTTTACAATAATAATGCTTAGTTATAAAGTACAGTAAAACAATAAATGAAACATTAGATACACTACTGTGCCTTTGACAATATTTACACTTTTGTGCTTATAAAGTAGAGTATACGTTGCTATGGCAACGCCAACGCGTATCATTATACACGTCAATTGGTTCTCTAGTTAATATATTACCCAAAATATTTAAAAGGAAATGATTAGTGATTTCCTTTCCCTGATTACGGTCTTAATGATAATTAGTACTAACTGTAGCAAGAATAATGTTTCGAATCGTGCAAGCGACGCCATCTTGGTTGAATATAAAAAAAATGATAAAACATAGAGTAAATATTAATGAGGCCGGTCGTGGCGCAGCGGCACGAGGTGTGACTGCAAAACCGACTGGTTGTGGGTTCGATTCCCACTCGAGGAGATGAAATATTTACTTAAATTTATATTTCCATTTCTTCGCTCTGGTGTCGAGGTTAAGCGCGGCGTTGAGTTCTGCCACTCAACACGCAATGCCTCCAGAATTCGGCAGAAAATGGGGAACGGAGTGTCTTAACACAAGGTTCCCTCTACCTACCCTGCTGTGTGCGGGATACAGCGTGAAGCTAATTTATTTATTTATTTTTATTTTAAATATAAATTAAAATTTTTTGTGGTTATTTATTTTTTATAGTGTAAGTAGTGTTTATTATATTTTTTTTTCACCTTTACGCTTCGTCCCACATATAGCAGGGTAGGTAGAGGGAACCTAGTGTTAAGACACTCCGTTTCCCACTTTCCGCCGAGTTTTGGAGGTATTGCGTGTTGAGTGGCGGAACTCAACGCCGCGCTTCGCCTCGACACCAGAGTGAAGAAATGAAAATATAAATGTAAATAAATATTTCATTTCCTCGAGTAGAGATCGAGCCCACAACCAGTTGATTTTAAAGTCACACTTTGTGCCTCTGCGCCACGACTGGCCTCTCTCATGTTAAATTTGTTTGTTAAAATAGCATGTTGAGTGTCAGAACCAGGGAAAAAAAATATATAATTCACTGCCCCAATTGAGGAACGAATCCACACCCGTCATTATATATTATTATCAGACATTGTCCTATGCGTCACGTGATTTCTAAATTTATTTTATTTTATTTTATAAACTAAAAATATATTGTACTCTCAAAATTCTCTCTAAGTGCTCTTTCACACGGAACAAGGAAGCTCTTCAACTTCCTCTTACAGCTTACAACTACAGTATTCTACGTAATAATTTTTATATACGTGTAGAAGAGCAGTAAACATTTTTATGATTTCATTTTATAGTTTAGGTGTCGTTAAAATTGTAACGTAGTAGTTGCACATTTTTATTAAGATTTTTTTTTTCTTTTCAACTTCACGCTGTATCCCGCACACAGCAGGCTAGGCAGAGGGAACCTAGTGTTAAGACACTCCGTTTTCCACTTTCCCCATTTTCCGCCAATTTCTGGAGGCATTGCGTGTTGAGTGGCGGAACTCAACGCCGCGCTTTCTCCTCGATACCAGAGCGAAGAAATGAAAATATAAATGAAAATAAATATTTCATCTCCTCGAGTGGGGATCGAATCCACAACCAGTCGATTTACAGGCACACTTTGTGCCCCTGCGCCACGACTGGCCTCTACTCACTCACTCAAGTTTTTTTTTTATTAAGAATTATTTTATGAAAAATATTATTTAAACTATTCACACGATTTTATTAGGTCATCTTGTATGTAATAAGATCTAAGAAACTGAATCAATCCCACTGATAATCATTTATATGTAATCATAAATCTTGTTTATAGTTGCTTAAGTGAGAATACTATGATAGGATTGAGCTGGTCTGATAATGGAGCCAGGATGAATAGTAGATTTCTTCAGAAGTAATTAGCAAACCATTCAAGTTTACAGTAATATAATTTATAGCTTTGAGTACATTCTAGGGCATTTAATTATATCATTTGTAGCACTTGAGGCAAAAAAGTCTTTTTAGTATCGAATAATTAATATACCTGCACGTATAAGAGATAATATAGTTTTCGGAGTCTTCAGTCTCTTCATAATTCTGCCTTTTTATAAGAACTGCTTATTGTCAAAAATATTTTTGTTATTTTAACGTGAAATAACATCATAAAATATGTTGAAAATCTAAAAAGTCTAGTCAACATTCTAACATAAGAGTATTCTTTAAGAGATTTCAGCATTTCACGTGGTATCTAATCTAAAAATACGTCCTCAGCTTTCACCATATCTACAGTGACATACATTTTTCAAAGCTCGCTATTACTCCGCGGCTTACAGATTTAAAAAGGTTCTCACATCCTTTTGAATTAGAAGTTTGAATAAACTGGTACCGTCAAATTTTTGGTAGGCATTGTGGATTCTTATGTTGTACATTAAATATATTTTTGTGGGATAGAGAAAAAAATAGGACTTTATTGTAGTTTAGTTGGAAATTTTGGAGGTACGCAACTTTTCGTTTGGCTATAAAGGTGACAGTTGTGGGTTCGATTCCTACTCGGGGGTAGGCTACTAATGAATTATTTTTAATATAAAAATAAATGTTAATTGGTGAAACTTAATGTTTTGTCTTAGTTATAAACTAAGACAAAACATTAAGTTTCACCAATTAACATGCAATGTCTTGAAAATTGAATAGAAAGTGGAGAGCGGAGTGTCTTAGCACCAAGTTCCCTCAGTCTACCCTGAGATATATGTAAGAAACAGCGAGAAACTATGTACTTATTTATTTTAATTTTCTTAAAAAATATTCATACTGTAATATTCGTACTATTCCTGGAAAGCAAAAGACGTGTGGTAAACACACTCATACCCCTAATATCATTACGAATAGTGCCAAGTCTGAATTCTTTGATGCTTTTGCGTATTTTCTAGTTTTTTTAAATTACTTTGACTGAAGCTCTTTATAAGATTCCATTAGAGCTTTTTCAAATTACACAAAGTAGAACAAAGTTATGTTTCGCGTATTGTACTTGACATTCGTTGTTTAGTACTTGTTTTTTTATGTCATAATTGTATAAAGAAATGTTTTGAATAGATTTGTTTATTTCTTTTAATTCTAAGACGAGATTTTATATATATATATAGTGTGATAGCCATTTACATACTTTTAGAAAAAATGTAGAGGCCAGTCGTGGCGCAGGGGCACAGAGTGTGACTGTAAAATCGATTAGTTGTGGGTTCAATACCCACTCGAGGAAATAAAATATTTATTTCAATTTATATTTTCATTTTTCTGCTGTTGTATCGAGGCAAAGTGCTGCGTTGAGTTCCGCCACTTAACACGCAATTCCTTGTGGGGAACGGAATGTCTTGACACTAGGTTTCTTCTGTCTACCCTACCGTGTGCATGAGGCTATTTTTTTGGAAAAAATGTTTGTAATTTAGACTTTAAAATGAATTTCAAAACAAATACAAAAATTGAATAACTTTTGCACGTCGTCGAATTAACATAAAGTTACCACCGCCTCGGGAAGTAGTTGTGCGAAGAAGAGCCGGCAAGTAACTCAACAGTTGCTCTTTTCAACATAAATTATACAATTTTACTATTTAATATAATTGCTTCCTGTTCCTTTTGCCTTATCTGCTATATGCAAAAAAAACATGATATATTATTTTATGTAAGGGAAAAAGGCAAGCTATTAAAAAAAATATCATACATTACAAAAATGTCGCATTAAAGAAAGACTGAAGTGGTTCGTTAGCTGTGCCTTGTGTTCATATGGGAGTATTTACAAACGCCGTTTTACCCTACTAACTTCTTTCTTCATGTTTTAAATGTATGAATTTAAATACTTTTTTTGGGAAAGTGAGAAAAAAAGTATGCAAGTGACATTTGAGCTTTGTATTAATGTGCTACGTAAAAAAAAAAATCAGCTTCACGCTGTATCACGCACACAGCAGGGTAGGCAGAGGGAACCTAGTGTTAAAACACTCCGTTCCCCACTTTCTGCCGAATTCTGGAGGCATTACGTGTTGAGTGGCAGAACTCAACGCCGCGCTTAGCCTCGACACCAGAACGAAGAAATGGAAATATAAATTTAAGTGAATATTTCATCTCCTCGAGTGGGGATCGAACCCACAATCAGTCGGTTTTACAGTCACACTCCGTGCCGATGCGCTACGACTGGCCTTTTATTGGTTATAGTACAAAAAAATTGTGTACGCTGTAGCATAAAAATATGATATTGTGTTCTTCAATGTCTTTACTTGGGTAAAAACTAACCTGAACGGTAACTGAACCTTCAGGTATATATTATTCTGCTGGTCTTTTTTTCAATACTAAACTATATACATACATTTGATATGTGTTTTGTTACAGTTGAAATAACACCAACACCTCTCTCTGTATAATACTCAAACTGAGTGCTCTGTAGTACCAAAAGTGAGAATTGTTTAAAGTTTTTATAGTAAACTTTAATGGAGAACATAAGAAAAATGATTTTTTTATTTTCATTTTTCTAATCTGGCTGGACACAGCACGGCGTTGAGGTCCGCTATCCGCATCCGCGTGTTTTTTAATAAAAAAAAATACTTTATGCAAATTTATAAATTTGCTTACGTATCGAAACAAGTGTTAATTTTTTTATAAAATATGCCTAATGTAACATTTTTGGTTTTTGGTAAATTAAAGAACATGATTAAATATAAACAACAATTTACTTATTGAGTTTTCTATATATGAAAAAGAGCACATACAAATTTTAAATATTTGAGCATTCGTATTTTAGTTAAAATAAAAAAGTATATATTTTTGTAACTTTTTTTCGCCTACAACACTACAACAGGATTAGGGTCTTATCAATTTATCCTAAAAAATAATATTAGAGATGAAAAATAACTCTCCAAAAAGGCCACGGCTAGACTAATGTCTGTCATTTAATATAGAAGGTATAGGATATAAGTAATAGGTAACAAAACTCAAAGTCTAATTGAGTCTTAATTAGATCGGAGTGTCTTGACCCCATATAGTAGAGTAGGTTTCCTCTACCTACCCTACCATATGGATCCCCCATATGGTAGGGTACGTAGAGGAAACCTTATGTGAAGTTAAAAGAATACATATTTTCTCAAACAGGTTATTTTTGATTTCATCATGCTTTATAAAAAACACTTGTACTTATTTTTTGCATTATAAAATAGAAACATAAACTAACTATGGTGTGTATTGTTACAGGACACATAATGTTCCAGCTCAATCCGGTAAGTAAATAATTAAATGTTTTTACTTATTTTATTGTACAGATGGAATCGGACCCACAACCGTCGCGTTTACAGGTAGGCGCTGTGTGGTTGGGCAATGACGGCCTCAGAATTATATGGACAGTGGTAATACTCCGAAATACAATATACTAGTACAGCGTGCTTAACGTGCTTAACTATTTGGTGATATTACTTGTAGTGCATTATTTTATCAAAGACTAGCTTTGACCTTGCGGCTTCGACCGCTTGAACTATGTTATTATTAATTTACTAATCTGTGTTAGTTCCGTTTTAGTTATATAATTATAGGTGTTAATAATAATATCTATACGTATATCGAATAAAGTTTCAAGTATTTATTTAATTTTGTTGACAAACATTTTTTAAAATGGTATATAGCATTTTTATTATTAACCGATTGTAATAGAATAAATACAAAATGTTAAGCGAAACTTGTCAAAATACAATAGTCAAAACTGCAATTGAATCGGTTAAGCTGTTTCTGAGATTAGTATAAACAAACGCACAGACAAATAGGCAAGCACGTAAAACATATATAGATACCTATATATGTTTTACGTGTTTGCCTATTTGGTTCTATCATGTTATTAAGTGCCACTAATAACATTTTTTTCTTATATTATGTCTTCCATGTATATACAACGGTCCGTTACGATTTGATTATTGCTATAAATATAGATTGTAAGTAAAATTTAAAAAAAATAAATTAGCTTCACGCTGTATCCCGCACACAGCAGGGTAGGCAGAGGGAACCTAGTGTTAAGACACTCCGTTCCCCACTTTCTGCCGAATTCTGGAGGCGTTGCGTGTTGAGTGGCAGAACTCAACGCCGCGCTTAACCTCGACATCAGAGCGAAGAAATGGAAACATAAATTTAAGTAAATATTTCATGTCCTCGAGTGGGGATCGAATCCACAACCAGTCGATTTTGCAGTCACACCTCGTGCCGCTGCGCCATGACCGGCCTCATCATGATTGTAAGTGAAGTAAAGAACAATTTACATGATCGCTACAGACCAACTCAATATTTAAATATCATGTTGCGGGTTGTTCACTAAATTCCTTTTTTTTTTGCTTCACATTGTATCCCGCATGTAGCAGGGTGGATAGAGGGAACCCGAGGGAACACTCCGTCTCCCATTAACACGCTATCTGCCGATTTTTTGAGGCGTTTTTGTCTTCTTGAGCGGAGTACCAAATTGTTACATAAATACAAAAAAAAATACATAATACATATACATATATGCAACGTGAAACTAAAACAAAATACAACATAAACTTTTATACCAAGAAGATTAACTTTAACCACTAAACTAACGAGTGGACCGTACAATGGGCAAGTAAACAAAAAGATTAATCTATCAAGCGTGTATCTCATTACTGCTCGGGCTCGGTCTGGCGCTGTTCCAGTTCTACAGTATTCCCAACTAAGTCCCAATATGACACTGCGTTTGACGTGACCACATGTTTTCAACGCCTGTTTTTTTTTCTTTATGATCTTTTTTTTTTAATATTTTTCGTAATATTACACGGTTATTTTATTTTTAGTGTAAATATATATTTAAGAGCTTCTTGCATCTGTCAAATTAGGTATATTTTGGTTTTTTTTTTAGTTTTTGTAAGCGGTGTTAAGATACAACGTTTCCTAGTTATCGCAAAATTTCCAAGATGTTGGCATATTGGGTGGCGGAACTTAAAATCGTGTTTCGTTTTGTTATTAGAGCTAAAACATAAAAATAATTTATATCCACGTGGAAACCGAACGTACAACCGTCGCGTAGACAATCAAATACTGTGCTGGTGCGCCACAAAATCCCCTATTATTCTATTACAGTATTATAAAACTATAATTATTTCACGAAATATCATAAAGACTACAAGACTACAAGAATATATGTATATATTATGTATAAATATAGTCAATTAAAATTAAACTTTAAGAAATATGTTCATAACTGTACAACAAACAAACAACAGAACTTATATCAAACAAAAAGCTGTGGCCAGTAGCCATGTTTAAAAAAAACAAGCATATATACATATATCTACATTAATTATATGTAAAGAAGTTGGATCATTTATCATCTTAGCTGACCGCAACCTTTGGCGTTTCGCCAGTACCATGTCACACACTATGCGCCTAGCAAGCTGACGTAACGTGTTTTACAAGGCATGGTGTGACTTGTCTTATTAATATACTAGAGCTTGCCCGTAACTCCGTTTTCGTGAAATATTGTTTAATATTAAATCCCTGTACCTACCTGTATTAAATGTCCTGTTTTTTCCGTTCTCGTAGGACTATCAAGAAGTTTTCGGCGGGCGGCCACGATTTGTGGACCGTACAAAATTTCAGCGTTTTACCTCGTATAGTATTGTCTGTAAATTATTTATCAGTCACGGAAGAGCTTAATATATATATGTATACAAATAATATGCTTAATTAAAAAAATGAGAAATGTTCATATATCAACGCTACTCTTTGTTTTTTCAAATTGGGTGAATAAAAATAATTTATTTATTCCCCGAGTGGAAATAGAACTCACCGCCGTAGCGCTGACAGCCCGACGCTATATCACTGATCCCAGATGGCGTCCTAATTAATATTTCACTTCTTATACCATACTGTCCTAACATTTACACGAGGTCGGCGTAATTGCCTCGTTCTCGTATAATAATTGCCTTTGTTTAAAATGTGCCTTTGAATGTAATAGCTATTTGGCGAAATCGCTGCTTTTATGATTTCTCTGACACTGACTGAGACATTTGTCTTCAAATTATTCTTAGAACGTCAGGTCTATTAACCTAGAACCTAGGGTTAAGACACTCCTTTACTGTTAAGACACTTTCGTTCCCCATTAAGGTCTATTATTAAATTTCAAAGTATAGATAGAAGTTATTTTAGTAATAAAAATGAAAATGATAAAGAAATCAGCTTCATGCTTTATTCCGCACACAGCAGCGTAGGCAGAGGGATCTTAATATTAATTATTTTTTTATACTTTTTTAATTATTTTGTTTTTAAAATAGAGGATTTAATGGCAGACATTAAATTCTACATTTTAAAAACAAAATAGGCAGTCTTTAGCGAAAATATTTTCAAAGTCATTTTCACTCAACTTCACCCTCGAAAGCTATTAACTAAAGAATTGACTTTTATTAATCGCCTAAAAATGGCGGATTTCAAAAACATAACTTAGTTTTCTGATTAAACTTAGTTTATTAATTAAATTTGAAATAATAAATTTGTACTTAATACATAAAATAGACTGTAACGCTTGGACTGTATTTATTTAAAATTAAAATTTCTGCAACAAACTCGCCTATTTTTTTTAAATGTGTTAATATAATATTTTTAATAAACTCGCGTAAAAGAGGGTAGATATACATAGGTGAAAAAGGCTACAAAAGCAAGGGAATTAAGTCAATCAAGGACTTCGATGAGAAAGTCGAACTTGCGGTATATGCCGACAACACCGCCCTTTACACCACGAATGGCTCCGCTTGGATCCTAGCCGAAAGAGCTGCCGACGCCCTAGGCGTCTGGTTCAGCGTGGCAGTGAACAACAAGTGGCAGTTTCAGGTTAGCCCGGAGAAAAACGTAGCCGTCCTCGTTCCTCGTAAGCCCCACGAGACCGTCTCGACTATTTACTTACTAGACAAACTGATCCCTTGGGAATCCCATGTTAAATACCTAGACGTCGTACTAGATTCTAAGCTCTCTTTCCGGCCGCACATCACGTACGTCAGAAACAAGTCTACATACGTCATGAGTAGGCTGTTTCCACTAATTTGCAAGCGGAGTAAAATGTTGCTTCGAAAGAAGCTGACATTGTACAAAACTTGCAACCGTCCCATCATGCAGACCCCCAGCGAGCGTGCAGACCACTCCAACCCACGTTACCCACTCGCACCCGCTTCTTCGACGCCCTCGCAGCGTTCTTCTGGATCCCGACAACCCAATTACTACTGCAAACGTCCAATATATAGGCTGGATTCACTCTTCAATATCAGGACATACTCTCCGCCGCTGTAAGAGGCGGCGAGGCCAATCCTATCTCACGGCACGTCCGTACCTCGGCGCGACGAGACCCAACGGTCAAATTCCCCCCTGATTAACAGACGCAGAGCATTTCCTTGCAATCGCCAACCCTTCACGAGTGTCCATCAGAGCTCGTACTTTTTCTTCAGGGGGGAGCTATTCTCGCCCCTCCCCGTTCGGTGACGCTGTCAAGACCAGTCCAAGTCAACAGCAATAAAATCCATTCGAAAAAAAAAGTCAATCGAGGGCAGTTGTTTGTAGGCAAAGGCCCTTGTTGGAAGGAAACTCGTGTGAAGTATTGTTATTGGGTGATACATATCATTTATTGCAATTACGTAGAATCTCTCCGAATAGTTTAGAAACATACAGACGATATGTGTGCTTATCTTTATTTTAAAAACAAGCGCTCCCGATTTCTAACAATTTAATAAAAATACTATAATAATAAAAAAGTATTTGAAATATTTTTGCGTTTCTTGCATTATACATATGTATGCTGAAGGTTAAAATTCATTCAATTTTTTTCCTACATAGGGTACTTTACGTGTTTGACGGAACTCAACGTCGCAATTCAAATAAAAAAAATGTTATATATGTAGAGATTTATTTCGATGGCAGTCTGAAGCTGGGACATTTTTTTAGCATGCATGCACATATCAGCATAGGTAGAGGGAACCTGCTAAGATACGCTGTTGTCCACCGTCTACTGAATTATTGAGGTATTGTGTGTGGAATAGCGGAACTTCTTTACCAGAGCGAAGAAATGAAAACGTATTTAATTCCCCGAATGGAAATCGAACCCACAACCGTCGCGTCTTACAATCGTACGTTTGTGGCACTGCACCACGATGACCTCTAGGACTTTAGGATAAATTTATTTTATATAAATATGCATCATGATACTAAAATAGCACACTAATATAAAATAGATGTAGGTACACTAAAACCATTATTTCCTCCACCCTTTCCCTATTTTACACAGAATTTTGGCGTGAGCATAGAGCGTGCTGGTTTGGAGCCAAAAGCTAAAATATGAGATTTACCTATGAACTGTTCATGTTTTTACACGGATTCATGTATTTTCCTGACACAGGTTTCCCTGAAATACCTTTGAATAATGAAGCTCAGTACTACTACTATAATTAATAAGACTTTTTAATACTGGGATAGGAATTTAAAATTACGTTAAATAAAAATATTAAGGTCATAGTGGCATAGTTGGACAAAATATGACTGTAAAAGCAAAACTTGTCAGTTTGACTCAACTCGCTTTGATAAACAATCGCGGAACCCAACGCCGCCTGAGTACCAGAGCGCTAAAATCATCATCAATCTTAATACTAGGTTACCTTTGTCTACTCTGTTATACGGGAAAAAGCGTAAAGTTGAAACGTATATTAGAGAGATAGTTTGTAATGTATGTAGGTGCATCTGAATGTAAATATTTATATTTAAGCACAGTGAAAAGAGTCATTTAAACTCACACACATCTAAAGTACTCAAAACACAATTTGTATATTATTCGAAGATTTTCAAATGTCCATATTTCATGTAAGTAATAGCAATGTAACGAGGCCATACAAAATGATGGGTGTCATAATATTTAGATAACAAACAATCAGCTGAGTGGAGTTGCGTGTAATACCTATCATGTCTAGGGTGGTAATGTATTGAAGGGGAAATGTTTTTTTCTTTTATGGGTATTACTAAAGAAATCTTAAATTTATCTTTTTCCTATTATTTTTAGTGCATTAATTTAAAATAAATGGATTAAACAAAACTTACCTAAAAATTTAATACTTTTTTCCAAATAAAAATATAATTTAAATCATGCGAGATGATTCTATCATGAAATGATCAAGATTATAAAAAATATATTTGTTTATTAAAAAATATTGAGGAGCACAGAATACCTATACTAGTGTTGTGTGTAAGACACTTCGTTCTTCATTCTAAAAAAAATTTGCTTCACGCTGTATCCCGCACACAGCAGGGTAGTCAGAGGGAACCTAGTGTTAAGACACTCCGTTCCCCACTTTCTGCCGAATTCTGGAGGCATTGCGTGTTGAGTGGCAGAACTCAAGCCGCGCTTAGCCTCGACACCAGAGCGAAGAAATGGAAATATAAATTTAATTAAAAATTTCATCTCCTCGAGTGGGGATCGAACTTACAACCAGTCGGTTTTGCAATCACACCTCGTGCCGCTGCGCCACGACCGGCCTCAATTCCGGCCTTCATTCTAAATATGTATATTTATACTATGCAAGTTGAATTTTCGTCCGGGCCTTGTCTTGTACGAGCGGAGAAATAAAAAAAAGGCATTCCCTTCAAATGGGGAGCGAAGCCATTTTACATGTACAACTTTATTCCTAGACATACAAAGTATGAAAATATGTAAGCAAAAATATCGAAACTACAACTTTCGTTAGTATTTCTGAAAGAAATAATAATTCATAATGGTTCTTTAATAAAAACTCTTTTATTGAGTTGAAAACTTGTTTGTATAAAATGTGATAATAGTCTAAGTAATATTTTTTATATATATTCAAAAAATTATATGTTTTTGTAATTGTTTATCTGTTTTTACCATTCATATACTTATATGTGCCAAATATATCTCAGATGTATATTTTTTATTTAAATTTGATAGGATAGTCAAAGTAGATATTATGTTACAATATTTGCAGAATGATCCCATCTCACTATTTTAAAAACACTGCGTATTGCTTTGCAATGGTTTAACTGAAAGCACGGCCTTGTATACATGCACCTCGACTATATTTATATCATTTATTTAACGTTGCAATTTCGATCAAAATTGTTTTATGTTTTATTTTTATAAGAACGAGTACTAGAAGGAAAAAATACAAAAGTAGTACGAGTAAGTACAAGTAGTGAAAAAATACAATATTAAATTAATCAATAAAAAAAACATTTATTTAAATTTAAGCAGATGGATAATATCCAAAACGGTTATAATATTGTTCAGGATTGAAGATAAGACGTCTATACGGTGATCCAATGATACGAGGGTATGGATAGTAGCCAGGATAGAAACCTCTATCGTACAGATACGGCATGTCACGAAGTTTCAAACTACGTAGAATTTCCACGGGGTTGCTACCATAAGCTGACTCCCAGTCCATGACAGACAGTTTACCAACATTGATGTCTTCGGGCTTATCTGCGATAACTTCAATCACTTTATCTTCCAAAGGCTTAAGGTCTTCTGCAGGTTTTGGGTCATCTGCTGGTTTTGGGTCGTCTTCTGGTTTTGGGTCGTCTTCTGGTTTTGGATCTTCTTCAGGTTTTGGCTGTTCTGCTTTATCTTTCTTCATTTTGTCCTTTTTGGCTAGTGCCAAAACTACTAGTGCTAGTACGAAAATAACTTGGAACTTCATCTGAAATAAAGAAAAGTTATGTATTTACTATTCTGACAGAAATTATAATATATGTGCAGGGTGGAAGCGTCTGTGCTCCTTTTACGGGAGCAGCATACATGTTAAAAAATTTTAAACCCATACCTAAAGAAGGTACCTTAATCAAGGTAACTCAACAGTTTAGACGTAGAATTTTTTTTTTCATTTCACGATTCTTATCCATACTATATTTTGTTTGTATCTGTGTGCGTCATTCTTGATAAATGGCGTTTTATTTTACAACTATAATTTTCTTTTTAAATATTGCTTTTGTTTTAATTGTATTAGAGTAATTTAAAATGGTGGTTTCATTTAAAGTGGTGATGACAAAAACACTCTATATACATATTTTTCAAAATGTTAAATTTTATAATTGATACCTAATTGAGGCCGTCGTGGCGTAGTTGTGGGTTCAATTCGCACTCGAGAGATTGAACCGTTTTTATTACCTTGCTCCGGTGACAAAAAGCGCAGCGTTTAGTTTCGCCATTGAACATGCATCGTCTCGGCAATTGGGCGGAAAGTGGGGAATAGAGTGTCTGTATACTAGGTTCGCTCTGCTTACCATGCTATATGCAGGATTCAAAATGAAGCTATTTTATTTTTTTATTTACTTTTGTAACAATTATTTATTAAGAATAATCTGATTATATGTGGATGACCAAGTATGAAAATACCAGGTTGTGTCGTGTGGATATAAAAAATATTTTAATAAATATCTCTTAAAAATGAGAACAGGTGAAATTAATTAAAAAATATATTAAAATATTTGTACCTTAGTTGTTGATTGAGCTGTCAAATGTCCACAAACTATGAGATGAAAACGATTTGGTGTAGAATATATAGTAGAACTTAATTGCACCTGCATTTAACTTTAACGTCTAAATCGATGAAAATATTATTTTTTAATTAATATCAACAAAAATACGTTTGTTATTAAAAATAAATTAACTAACCTCAGAGAATAATCAACAAAGCGTTTTTTAACAGTTTTATTTAAAAGCCAACAAGAACATTATATTTTTTTATTAATTAACATGATCATATCAGTAGAATTTTAGAAAATTCTGGAAAGTTGACACGAATCTTAATTTTAAAACTGGTTATTCCATTTTGTCTTTTCAAAGAAAAACAATGATTTTGTTTTAAATATTGAAATTATTCTAAGTAATTTCGGATTTCCAATTATGAGGATTCAATCCTGAAGCTCCAAATGACGCCATCATTAATTGGAACATTTGCCTTTATTCATAATAGTGGATTTCAAACTAACTTAGGAAAGTGCTCATATTTAAACATTCTTTTGCTTAATCAGAGTACACAAAGCAGGATCTTAAGCCTTATCATACAGTATGTGTATGAAATAAAGTTTGCACCGTGACGTTGTCCCCCTTTTCCTCTTAACTACGTATCCATAATGTTTCATAGGTTGTCTGGCAGAGATTGCTTAAAGCAATAAGACCGCCTTTGCATACGTGTTTTTTTTTCTTGTTTATTTGTTGTTCATTTTTTTTTATATTTCTTTGTGTGCAATAAAGTTTATTGTACTGTATTGTATGTGTTGTGTGGATTCGATTTTCACTCAGAACAATAAATTATTTTCATATGATCGCTTTGGTTTCATGACAAAGTACGATAGTGAGTTCCACTCCACTCACCATGTTTCAAAAATTTGTCAGATCGTTTGGAACGGTGTGTTTTAATAATAGGGTCCCTTTGTCTACATTCGTTTATGTAGAATACTGCATGAAACTAAAATAAAAAAAATAAAAAACGTAACATATTTGTGCTTCTCCTCATGTACGTATGAATAATATTTAATAATTAATTCAATCAGAGAGTAACATATTAAATTATTCCAATAGAACACTTAAAGTAATTATAAGCGTAATTATGCAGCTGTGGAAATGCAATCATAATGGCGTAGCTTAACCGAAATGCAGTTGATTTGTAAACCGCCACAAAATGTGCCACTATAATACAGTAAAATTTTGTAGGTAAATTGAATGGGTCTGCATTTACACGCGATGTTTGATGATTAGATTACTAGTTTAGGAAATTTTACATTTTTATTGAATATCACATATAGCGAGGTAGGTATAGATAAGTTAGTGTCCCGAGAACCCGCTCTGAACTTTGCCTGAGTGGGAAATTTTGCGTGTTGACTAGCGAAACTTAACCCCGCACCTGGATTTACGACTTATTCCAGTATTTTTTTAGCTTCACACTGTGTCCTGTTCATAGCAGGGTAGGAAAACGGAACCTGGAGTGTTATGACTCTCCATTTCCAAATAATTAAGGTACTTACGTTCCCCACTTTCCGCCGAATTCTTATGGTTGAGTTATACTAATATATTCATCTCCTCGCTCTGGTAACCAGAAATTTTGTTTTTTTGGTCTGCTTGGATGAGGAAAGATGATCTCAGCAGAGGAAGCCCAGCGTTGTCTTTCGCTGAGATGACTGATAAAAATAATTTTTAAAAAGATTTTACAATTTTAAAGTCGGTGTCGAGCTAATTGTTTTTTGAAAAAGCCTGTTTGTTTTATTTGGCACCGACTTCAAAATTATTTTTGTTTAACAAAATTTTTGAAGTCAGTTAAAAATGAGGACATCTGTTGTTTCAAAAAAAATGCAACGATGGGTAATATCACTTTTGACACTAATTTTAACATTGTTTTCCTTGTAATTATTACAGTATAATTATATTTTTTACACAAAAAAAAACTTGTTCAATTTCAACCGGATCCCATCAGAACCTAACCATATTTTTACTAAACTATCCTTGAAGTGTATCTTTTCAAATAAAAAAAATCATCGAAATCGGTTGGCGTGATATTGAAATATTCGTCCATTCGTCGCGCACATACCTAATGCAAGTTTAAGATTTATGCGATTTTCTCATAGATAGATAACGGAAAGCACTAGTTTTCAAATAAAAAGTCATCAAAATCGGTTCACCTAGTCAAAAGTTCTGAGGTAACAAACATTTAAAAAAAATACTGTCGAATTGATAACCTACTTTTCTTACAGAAGTCGGTTAAAATAGTGAGTTAGTTTTTTAGTTCAATTTTTATCCTGTTTGGTAGACAAAGGTATATAATATGCGACATAATAATAATTAGCAGAAAGCTACAAAAACCTAAAAGAAGCTCAAAATATTGAATAGGCATTTATGTCACCAGAAAGATTCTATTTAAAATAAATAAATAGTGTGCTTGTAAATCGACTGTTTGTGGGTTCGATCCCCACTCGAGGAGATGAAATATTTATTTACATTTATATCTCCATTTCTTCGCTCTGGTGTCGAGAGAAAAGCGCGGCGTTGAGTTCCGCCACTCAACACGTAATGCATCCAGAAATTGGCGGAAAGTGGCGAACGGAGTGTCTCAACTCTAGGTTCCATCTGCCCTGCTTTGTGCGAGATACAGCGTGAAGCTAAAAAAAAAGTTAAAATAGAAAAAAAAACTGTACATGTATTTGTTAATGTCATCGACTGCGTTAATTAAATCATCTACTCGCGTTGTAAAACCGTTTCAGACCATCCAACCGGAACGCTTATGTCGGATGAATCAAAACAAACTATAGGCCTATACAAATTGATTAAGTACATTATTAGTTCAGATTATATTATATTATT
The DNA here is from genome assembly GCA_021202915.1 of Heliconius himera. Taxonomy (NCBI): domain Eukaryota; kingdom Metazoa; phylum Arthropoda; class Insecta; order Lepidoptera; family Nymphalidae; genus Heliconius; species Heliconius himera. The sequence continues at coordinate 21,302 of JAJHJA010000118.1, forward strand.
GAGACCGTCGTGGACATAACATTGTGACTGATGACCCGAGAGTTATGAGTTCGATTCCCACTCGGGGGAATATAATATCTAATATTTTAATTTCCTTGTAGTTGTTCCTCTAGTAACGATGCAAATCGCAGTGTTGAGTTCCGCCGCTCAACACTCAATGCATCAAGAATTTATGGCAGACAGTGCAATGAACAGTGTAATGAAAGTGTCTTAACCCATTAAGAGCCATGCAAAAAAGATAAACAGGCAATAAAAATTCAAAATATCTTTATTAAACTAAAGTTAGTATTTCAAAGGAAATAAAAAGCATGAAAAGAAATCAAGATAACTTGCAGGAAATGACAGTTAGCATGTATGAAGAGGTTGATGACAGTAGACGGAGAGGCGAAACAGAGATGTAGATTCTGACTCCCCTGCTAGGGATATATCGTAAAGCTAAAAAAAAAACATATAAGTAAATATTAATGACTCAGTACTCAATACCAACTTCAGGTAGTTTCCAAATCAACGACCTATAAGACAGTATACTATACTATTTCTACAAAGGAATATTGTAGGCCACTCAAGCGAAATTTGTGGCCCAACTGTGCCTGAGTTTACATGTTCATTTACCTCTAGGATAAATATATATCTACAGTGTAGAATATAAATGATAAATATTATGATATTAACTAAGCACGAAATTATATTTTTTATCTTCACGCTGCATCCCGCAGGGTAGGCAGAGGAAACATGGAAACCTAAAGTTAAGTGTAAGTCTAGCCTTATTTAAATTTTGTGTAACAGATTCGAGCTTTACACTTAATTTTACCAATAAAATATTTATTATAGTTTATTTGTGTATGTTGTATATGTGAAAAAACTTATAGCAGGATAGGTAGATATAACTTTAAGAATCTTAGTTCTTTTTTTTCATTAGGATTAAATGGTGAAACTAAACACCGATTAAAAATAATAAATAATTAAAATATATTTCTTGTTTAATTATTTATTGTAAGAAATCATCAAAGAAAGATCATCAGGCTTATTGTAGCTTTATTAACGAAAATAAAAAAATATATCCATCACACATTACTTAGGAGACCAAACAAATGTCTTCAAACATTTCGTCTCAAACTCAATATTGTTATTATTTATTTGTTTATTTATACTGCGCATATAATTAAAAAAAATATATAAATAGTTGCCACTATTTTTAATTAAGAAAAGTAAAGAATAAAAAAAAACATATAAGCAATATTAATTCAATGTTTTATTATTGGGTATAAAACATTCATTCAATCACGAACGACTTGTTTATAAGAATATATGAAAGGGCTGTCCACTGCCCGTACTTCTGGAGACAGGACCGTACGCCAGGGGTAGAATGGGTATATGTCATCGATGTCTCTGAGACGTAGAAGGGGATCTACGAGACGATATTTTAAGGGCATGTCGTCAACCAAATCATATTGGCCAGATTTGTCCCAGATCACGTTGCAGGAAGCTGCGGCGATGACGGCAAAGAGGATTAGGAGTTTCATCTGAAAAAAATTTATTTAAGAATGTTATTTATGTAAAAAGGTCGAATTTGAGGCTACGGCAGCATCTAAGTGGAAGCGCCTTGGTCGTGAGCTCGATCTCCATTCTGGTAAATTATTATATTAATAAGCTTCACGCTGTAGAGCAAGTAAATGAAATAATATTATATTAATATTATTAGAGCAAATAAATGAAATAATATTAATATAATATTTGCTTCATCATGATAGATAAATTGTTGCTTTAATAAATACCCAAAGTTTCAAAGTTTTAACAGATTATGTGGAACGGAGTGTCCCAACACTAAGTTTCCTATTGCTTATCCTGCTTTGTGAGCAAAAACTATATGACTAAATAAAAAATATACACGACTTGTTATATATTTCTAAACACAAGTTTTTTGACACATTTTTTTAGATAACCGTTTTTATAGACTAATAGAAGTGAAGCGATGCAAAAATTAAATTAACTATTAAGTCCTTTTTAATCAAGAACTGTGGTGAAACTATACTTCATAGCTGCGAAGATAAGCGAAGACGAAAAAAACTCAAAGAAAAATCACTTAAGCAAATAGTACGTCCAAACATAATTAAAGTAAGTCACAAATAGCTTGGCTTAAATAACTTCGGTTAAGAAGATTTCCTTACAATAATGCGTTTAATTTTAATTAAAAGGCACTTCGGCATTCCTGAGACTTCTTCCGCATTGAATTTAATTAAAAAAATTGTCGACACTTAATGAAATGAACAAAAAACTCGTAATTTTTCTAAGAAAATTAACGAATGATACTTTAAGACTGCATTGATATAGTGCTTTGAAATTGAAGTCGTTGTGGCAGCAGAGCGTCTCACTGTAAGCACGATTATTATTTTCATTTTTCATTTATTAATTATTTTCATTTCCTAGTTCTGGCAATAGGCAATGTCTCGAAAATTGGTCGGTATAGTTGTGTATTGAAATAAATTATTAATTTAGTAGCATACTTTGAAAATTTTTATTCGAAGATATATAATTATTACGCACAAACGTCGAACTGATTGAGTTTCGGCAAAAACACCGCTGACGTCTTTGCCAAATAAAAAAATAAAAAATAGAATATATTATAAAAGATGTAAAATAAAAACGAAAATTTACTTTAATTTCTTTAGTTTAATCTGTTTAATATAGTTTATAAATAAAGAGAAAAATATAAAAAATACAATATAACAGTTCTCACCTTTCTATATCACTTGCTTCAGTGAAATATAATATGAGATGTAAGATATTTTTTTATTTATATATAACAAACATCATTAACGCCCCATTAATACTTAGTTAGCAATTTTTGATTACATACCAGTTTAATAGCCGAGAATCGATTGTAATTACTATTTAATAAAAATATTATCGATATTAATATATGTTTAATCGATTTTATACTTAGTCATTATTTACACAGTGGTAGTAAAAGGTTAAGTCGTTTAATAATATTACATCTCATTAAACTTTAATTTGTCTAGAAATTAGGTGCATCCGTTTTCTACGTCATTAGAGAAGAGATTTAAAGAGAATAGAGAGTGACTAAATTACTATTTTTTAGTTCTACTAAATATATTGTGTAGCAAAATATAGAGATTGTTGTTTTGTATATGTAGTATTTTTTAGTCGACTTCTGTAAGAATCTTAGATTATCAATTCGACTGTATTTTTTCTGTTTGTTACCTTAGAACTTTTGAATGGGTGAACCAATTTTGATGTTTTTTTTTATTTGAAAGCTAGTACTTCTCGTGTTATCCCATTTTTTTAAATTTATTTCTGACAATGGTATCTATGATAAATCACATAAATCTTAAATTTGCATTAGATATGTGCGCGACTGATACATGAATAACTCTATATCACGTCAACCGATTTCTATGATTCTTTTTTTATTTGAAAGGATATTATACTTCAACAATAATTTGGTAATTGTGGTTAGGTTCTAATAATGCGAAAATATGTGTAATTGTACTATTTACAAGGAAAAACATTGTTAAAATTGGTGTCAGAAGTGAGATTCCTCATCATTGCATTTCTTGTTTGGTGTCAAACTAATGCTTCATCAACCTTACTACAATATCGAACTACTAAGCCTGTTAGTTTTACTTGGCACTATTACTATACTTTATATATTATTATAAAATCTTTTTTTTAAATTTTTGTTTAACAAAATTAAAGTACGTTTTACTTTATGTAAAATTATTTCTTACTTTTTAGTTCGTTATTTGATGTAGTTTTTTAATAATAGCTTGTCATACAATTCATCTTTTTCATAGGTCTTAGAAGGCATACGTAAATATTTAAAAAAAAGCTTTACGCTTATCCCCGTATAGCAGTACAAGCACAGGGATTAATGATAAGACACTCTTCTAGCTTTTTGTCAAATTTTGGCGACATTGGGTCTTTAGAAGCGGAGCTCAATGCGGCGCTTTATCTACCAGAGTGATGAAATAAAAATAAGTAAAATAAGCAGTAGAATTGTGTCAATCGGGGGCAGTTGCTTGTCTTGGGGAGTGTTGCCTTTATTGGAAGAAAACTCTTGTGAAGTATTGTTATTAAGTGATATATATTACTTATAGTAATTAAGGAGGCCGGTCGTGCCGCAGCGGCACTAAGTGTGACTGTAAAACCGACTGATTGTGGGTTCGATCCCCACTCCATGAGATGAAATATTTACTTAAATTTATATTTCCATTTCTTCGCTCTGGTGTCGAGGCAAAGCGCGGCGCTGAGTTCTGCCACTCAACACGCAATGAATTCAGAATTCGGCAGAAAGTGGGGAACGGAGTGTCTTACACTAGGTTCCCTTTCCCTACCCTTTTGTGTGCGGAATACAGTGTGAAGCTGATTTTATTTTTTTTTGTATAAACTAAATAAAGCATTTAAAATGCCATCATAAAACGTATCCGTCAATATACCTCTACAACCTCCATGTTAAAAATGAAATAAAAAGTCCCGTGTACAGAAGTAGCGAGTCGACACGCGTATGTCATCCGTCAGACCATGAAAACGACAAAGCAAGTGCACAGCACTTTCCAATTTTTTTACACGTTTTGTAAAGCGAGTCCTTTAAAAAATATAACTGTGACATTTCTGGCCTGATAGAAAAATGTTTTTTCGCGTTTAAATCGAACTTTGGCAAATTTATATGGTGATAACTTTACCTCCGTTGTTAAATGGATATAAGGTATATTACAAGATTTACTTTATTTATCAATATTCAATTTCTATATTAACTAACCTATAGGGATCTCCACTTACCGACTCCTATACAGCGTTTCAGTATATCTCTACAACTCCACCTACTTTAACATGTAATTTCTATATATGTTTTTATATAAATAGCCAATAGCCTTCGATAGATTTCGGAAGATTCGACACAAAAAAGCTTTTCAATTTGAACCAAAAAATCCTGAGATAAATCTTTTATAGTATACTTATTCATTTCTCTTTGTATTATTTTTATTGAAATCTATTTTACTATTATACCATCACTATTAAAATAAGCATAAATTGTTTAGTGAGTATGGTTTTACGTTCTGCTATTCAACATAAAATTTCTATAATTGGGTGATTAGATCTTTTCTCTGGAACGCTATTGGTACCGCAGGGTAAACGAGAATAGCACCACAGAGTAAATGAAGTTTTATAGTACAATTTAGATATTACAACTAAAATATATATCTAAAACCGTTAAATAATACCAGACGCCACAACTCTTAATAAAATATAGTACTTATATGTACGTATATAACAACTAAAGGTCAATTTATTATGAGACGACTATACAGCCGTTCCTGAACACCCATCCACTGTTGGATTTGATTCAAAGTAACTTACTGTTTCGTCGTAAAGTTCGTCGACATGTCGCGTGCAGACTGCATCGACCGTGTATTCAGTGATTCATGGCTATGGCTTTTCCATACATTTATTATTTATCTAAGTGAAATACTGGAGGTTCTATTTTATTACTAGTGTATTTTTAGTTCTAGTGCATTTTTTTGTAGTAAATATAATATATAAAAAAAGAAAAATTAAGGAAATTTACTGCGAAGACCCTCCGTTCTTCACTTTCTGCTCTATTCTCGAGCCATTGTGTGTAAAGTGGCAGAACTTAACGCCAGGCTTTGTCAACCAAAGCGGAGAATATAACTTGTAAATATAATTTAAATGTGATCATTTCATCATGATATCGGATCCATAAGCAATGTGCTTACAGTCAGACTATGTTCTACTCCGCCACGACAGTTTATATCAAATACTTTGTTATGGATACGTTTATAGTGATCGCTATCAACGAGTACCCTACTGCCTAACAACAAGTACACTTATAAAATTTGGAGTGTTATTTTATACCAACTGTTCATATTACCTTAGAAAATATTTTCTGTACAAATTCATATATTCGAATATTTTCTCATCTATCTATGTAAATATTAATAAAACAAATGAAACCGACCCCACGAAGAATTGTATCTCGTGAAGATGGTTTGTTGTTAGATAAGTATGGCGAAAGTTAAATTAAACTTTGCGTACTTTCGTCTAAAAATTGGACTTATAAATTATTTTTTTTATCTTCACGCTCCCGCACATAGCGGGCAGATGGAACTTGGTAATCTTGGTAGTGTTAAGACTCTCCATTCCTTTTCCCTACTTTCCGCCGAATCCTGAAAGCATTGCGTGTTGAGTTCACGGTGGGTCTCAACGCGCTTTACCTCATTACCGAAAATATTTAATATTTATTTTTTTCGAGTTGGAATCGAACCCACAAACTTTCGTGTTTCTAGTGTGTGGTGCCCCTGCACCACGACTGGCCACAAATAAATAAATTTGATTTGGTTTAAAATGTTGTGTAGCCTACACAGATACTATCGCATATCTTTACATCGCCGTACTTTCGAGTGTTATTCCAAGCTTATAATAATGTTTATATTATATTGTCTTGCCAAAAAACGGCTATAAATTGTATAGAAAGATATTCTATATTATTAGCATTTTATAAATTACTAGCGACCCGCCCCGGCTTCACATATAATTGTAGGTATATAATTATGGTAGTTATGCTACAATATAATATACTTTTTGTTGAATTTATATATATAAACTTATGTTATGAATGCTACGAAAAAATTATCATATTTTTATCAAAATTATCCTAATCAATCCTTATGTAAATCTATTTAAGTACTATCTATTGTGGCTTATTTCAAAAGAGTTCATTTCTATAATTATTTTAAAATCAAAGGTTCATGGGATTATTTGAAGACAAAAATAGGAACAAAGGCAATGGAAAACAATATTTTCATCAAAACTTTTATTCATGTTCTAAAAATTTTAGAGAACTACTACTGGGTCAGTATACCACGAGAATGGATATCCGGGACGGTTAATGAATGCCGGGTCGGAGAACATATCGCCGGATACGTGGCGTCCGATCCAGGGGTAAGGGTAGACGTTCCTGAAGAGCCCGAATGCACTTGCGTAGTGTGCTACAGTGAGTACCAGGATGAAGATGACAATTTTCTGCATCTGAAATGAATTGATGAATTATTTTACTATTTTTATTCTGTTTAGTACAGCAGAAAGAATTCAGTTTTAAGACACATTTTTCACTTTCTAATTGTACTCCAAGCATTTTGTGTTGAGTGGAACCCAGTTGATTTGGAGCCGACTTGACCTTGTGTTCCAGATAATTACGATACTGTAGTCACGGTAAAATGAATGGTTTCGCAACTACATCCTTATATTTGTTTAAATTTGACTCCAATGATGACTTGAAGATTGTTTTTTATTTATGTCGATTTGTTATTTTTTTTATTTTTCAAGCAAAACATCATTCGGTTTTTGCAGACGTCTGCAAAATTAAAATTACAGAAGTTACTTAATAAATAGAATAGCTTACCTTGATCGATATCAATGAAACCTTAGCCAAATATAAGTTAACTCAGAATCACTATTTCTATATATATTGTTAATATTATGACACCAAAATGAGTAAAACTATTAAAAACTACTTAACATACTATCAATAGGCATATTAGAAAAAAATGTAATAATCTTTATTTTTGTCTTTTTAGAGATTTCAGAGTTGTGTTTCTTAAAACAAAAAATTGAATATTTTAGGATCATTTAATAGCTTTAAATTTATGTTCATGCCTATATAAAAATACAGTCGAATTAATAAACTTCTCCTTTTACAGAAGTCGGTTAAAATACAAACTATATGAATATATTTAGGGTTCCGTACCTCAAAAGGTTAAAATGTAACCCTTATAGAATCACTTTGTTGGCGATCTGTCCGTCTGTCAAGACCATTTATCTCGAGTTTGTGTAGAGTAATCAAGTTGAAATTAATATTAAATATTTAAATATCTATAGTACCTTGAAGCACAGAAAAAATCAAACTTTAACGCAATCAAATGGTACAACCATTTATGTATCGATTTTGCTGAATTTTATGTAAAATTCGCCGCGTAATCGCGGACCTATAGCTATGAAATTTGCAGCGAAGTAACCGACTTATAATACAGATAGAAAAGTGTAAATTTGTAGGTATTTCATGGAAACAAATTATAAAAAATATATATTTGTAGTTTTTTTCAAACGTTCATTTCAAAAATGAGTGCAATTGCCCGCAAAATTATGTTTGTAAACCGTAGTGTACTTAGACCTGAAATTGGTACGGAAGCCTCGGCGAGCGAGTTCAGCTCGCACTTGACCGGTATTTTTTTATTAAAATGTTATTTTTTTATTAACCTGTAATTTATAAATAATTACTTATATCATTATGAATCGTTTTACCTTAATTGGAGTCAATTAAGCTTTACGGATTTTCAAAATAATATATAAACAATGTTTTAAAAAACAGTAGCGTTGTTATATTCTTTAAAGGATAACAATTAAAGGTGAGAAGACTCGTTTTTTTTAATTTTAGATTAGTTTAACTGTAAATTCGATGCTTGTCGTTCGTGATTAGTATATAGACGTGAGTATTATATAAGTTATTTCCGTCTCCTAGCTTTAGTAGGCAAAGCGCGGCGTACAGTTCCGTTTTTCAACATGCAATGTTTCGGCAGAAAGTGGAAAACGGAGTGTTTTTTGCAAAATACATCAGTCGTCTAACTTACGTAAAACTTACGTAATAAAATAATATATATAGGCATATATATTAACGATTGTGGCACACGCCATATTACTGTTGATCAATGAAGTGTCGGGGAAGTATCTGAATATTTTTTTTTAGTTTCACGCTGCATTCCGCTTAAAGCAGTGTAGGTAAGCAGAAACAGTCTAGTGTTACGACACTCCATTGCCCATATTCCGCCAAATTTTCGGGACGTTGCAGGGTGAGTAGTGAAATTTAACACGACTTTATATAAAAAAGTTTCTTGCTCTCTCTTCTCAGCAGAAATGCTTTCCAATCCAGTGGTAGTTTTATATTCATTATTAGACGGTTCAAGAATACTTTCAAAAATCTACTTGAATAACGTATATTTTGAATTTAAATATCTTGCAACATCTTAATATTTTTTCTAATTACTTTGTATGAAAACTAAAGGATTTTTTATTAATTTTAGATGAAAACTCTAATTTTGATATTAGGTGTTATTACAATGTGCCTTGCAAATAATGAAAAACTAAGCGTTTTGGACAACGGCTTTTTCTGGCCTCAGTCCTGGCCTGAAATCGACCCTCTATTCGCACCACCACCACAGTATATACGGTACCTTTGGACAAGGATTCCTATATATTTATAATATAAATATGAAAAGTTGCTTAGAAATTTATTCTTTATAATCGTCGCTCGACAATTAATACAAAAAAAAAACAAAAATATTACACTTGCGCTCCGAAGGTTGCGTAAGTTCAACGGAAAGCAGGTACAATTTTTAAGTTAACAAAATTATGTATGAAACGTATATAAACTAAGATTAAAATTGGCAAAATTAAATGAGTACATATGCCTATACGCACTCATTTTGTACGAGATAAATAAATCAGCTTTACGCTTTATCCCGCACACAGCAGGGTAGGCAGAGGGAACCTAGTGTTAAGACACTCCGTTCTCCACTTTTTGCCGAATTCTAGAGGTATTGCATGTTGAGTGGCAGAACTCAACGCCGCGCTTTTCCTCGACACCAGAGCTAAGAAATGGAAATATAAATTTAAGTAAATATTTCATCTCGAGTGGGGATCGAACCCACAACCAGTCGGTTTTACAGTCACACTTTAATATTATAAACAAATGATATTTGTAATCAATTTTTTATTATTTAATTTTCCACTTTTCCTAGTTTTTTCCTTTATTTGTATAGTAAGTTCACAGTTCAAACCAAATTTGGTAACTCATAGGTCAATAAGTTCAACGGCTGAATTCTACAACACTTAATAATTAGTACAATGTTAATATAACATGTAGAAAAAGGATAAATGTTACGTAGAAAAATAGAGATATAAACGCAAACATACATATTTTCAATGAAGTACATATGTCATGTTATTCTATACGAGAACAACTAACATATTAAATATTCTATATAAACATGTATGTCATGAAAATTATAAAAAATAAAGAGAAAAAGATCACTGACTGAATGTCTACAAAGTTAAATTTGATATGAACCAAAGAAAATAGTTTGCAGAGTTACTTATAACTACATCACAATGTGCGAGAAATGAGTGAAAACAAAAGTTGCGGTAGCTTATGTGGCAAGCAGATATTCGCTTACGTTACGTTATATATAGATAAACTAAATATGTATACTTTGAATGCGATTCCCAATCGGGGGCATAAATTGTTTTCATTTCCTCTTTCTGATAACAAAATCACTCAAAACACAATATTACAAAAATGGCGCGGTGCTTTGGGAACGGAGTGTCTTAACACTAGGTTCACTCTACTGGCTCTTCTACATGCGGGATACAGCATGAAACTATGTATGTAGTTTTGTATAGCACATAGGTGCTATACAAACTGGGTGATGCTTTTATCAGAACTGACAAGCTGTTGCCAAAATTGGAAAAATGGCTATTGGTTTGCCAATTTTCAAGTTATCAAAACTTTTAAACGACCTGTATTGTAATATTTATGGTTCACAAGAATTCTATTGAAATTAAATATCTACAATACGCAAGATGCCTTTTATACAATGATTAAGTTCCAATAACATATGAAAATTTCCATAAATACAGACGTGGCACAGTGGACTATATCTGATGAGTACGATTCCACTCAGGGGAATTATATTTATTTTCATTTCGTCGCGCTGGTAGAAAAGGCGTCGAGTTTTGTCCCTCGCCGCGCAATGTCTCTAAAGTTGGCAACAAAGTGTCTTAACTTAAAACTTAGATAAAACATAGATTAAATAGCGTGCATCTGTTTTTAAATTTCCCCCAGATCATAACTAGATATAATGTTTACATGTTCGTATATTTATATGGTGTATTTCAATAAAAGTGTCAAAAAATCTTGAAGCTTTGAAAGCTACTGATAAAAAAATTAATTAAACATATTGTGAAAGTTAAAAAATAATAGAATCATTATTTAGAATTCAATATTCGTAAAGATTTATAGATATTTTTTTCAGGTATGAACTGGAATAATGTGAAATGCAAACAATTTTGCAGATTTTTTATATAAATGCAGAAGAATGACATAAATCCGACCAATTCATTTGAGGATGGACTTATAAAAAATCATATATTAATAAAATGAGAAGAAGTTAAATAGATTTTATTGAGTGTAATTTTGTTGTTAAGGTTTACACATGTATATATATATTTAAAGCTCAACCGCAGAATAATGTTATTCAATGATAGAATGGAAATATTCGTGCTGTTTGAGGTGACGGCTAAGCAGAATGCCATCATGGCGAAGTAACACACGACCAAAACCTAATAATATAATAATAATAATAATAATTTAGCACGCTCTATGACTGAATCCCGCCAACTCTGCTACGTCGGGGTAGGCAGATAGAAGCTAGTGTTAAGACACGTTTTTTGTTCCACACTTTCCGACGAATTTGTTAAGTGGCGAAACCCAACTCCGCGCTTTGTCTCTGTTGTAGATGTCAAAATAATTGTAATAATCATTTCTCCAAGTTGGGATTGAACCCACAACCATCATTTCCAATAAGATCCCATTGCGCTACAATGTCCTCAAATATAATCATAACTTTGTAAAACTGGATTATTTTAGCATTACGCGCGGTTAAATTTGTGAAAAGTGATGTCAAGATGGAAATCTCGTATTAAATTTGGCTGTCTCAGTACGCTTCACTTGTGTAATAATTAATTTGAGCTTTTATAATCAACCCCTGAGACGTGCCCCTTGGAGTCGGGCTTACAATACAACAAGAGAGTGCTTTATATCCTTTAACTTTGTATGTCCTCGCCTTTCCTGGTTATATATTTCTGAAGTATATTTTAATAATAATTTTGTAATTGTTGACTTTGGTATAAACTTATACAATTAGCATGTGTTGTATTTGTTTATATTATTAAATGATGTAGAGAATAGAGTGTATGTAAATTTGGTTTGCTATATACATTGGATACTAATATAAATATTATATACAATATAGTAACCTGTCCCATGATAATGTTATTAATTGAACAATTATTAAACCCTTTTTTAAGATATTTTTTTTTCTAATGAAAAATATGCTTTTCTTAAATTAAAAAAATATATATCTTTTTAAAATATATATTGTGAGGGAGGTACTATGAAGTCTACGATAGTGTCGTACAGAAGTTAACATAGTATAAAATTGAAAGTCTGCAAAGTTTGGTGTTTATACGGTCTGCAGGTTCCTATGCGTTCCTAACTCAAGCTTTATGGCATAAATTTGTTTAACAAAGGAACATTTTCAATTATAACGTTTCCATTACATGTTTACTGATCAGAGATTATATAAAAGAGTAGATAAGTGACAAGGCACTCTGTTTTTCCCACGTATTTTTCGCCTATTTAAGAGTTAATTGTACACAACAAAGCGGTACAACATAGTATTTAAAAAAAGACATGGATCTCCATATCTAAGAAATTAACCGATAATCACATGTAAGTAAAGCCTTACTACAAAAGTATTAGTATGGATGTATAAATTTCTTTTAGCTTCACGCTTTTTCCCGCATAGCGAGGAGTAGCACAGAGTAGTGTCAGCTTAACTCATCCTGCGATGTGCGATACATCGTAAAGCTAAAAATTATCTATCCATAATATGGAGGACATTTTGAATATCGACAGAAATCTTGAGGCCAGTTGTGGCGCAGAGGCACAAAGTGTGACTGTGGACAGGACTGGTTGTGTGGGTTCGATACCCACTCGGAAAAATGAAATATCTATTTAATTTATACTTCCATTTCTTCGCTCTGGTGTCAAGACAGCGTTGAGTTGCGCCACTTAGAACGCAATGCCTCCAGAATTCAGTGGAAAGTTGGTAACGGAATATCATAACACAAGGTTCCCTTTGCCTACCCTGAATGCGGGATACAGCGTGAAACTGAAAACTTAACATTTTCAATTATAAATCATATATTATTATGCAAAATGCATTGAAGTCGACGTAGTCCTAAAACTGCTAGTTCATCGTGTCTGAAATTTGTGGGCTCAATTAATATTCCACCCGCAGTGCCACTTGCTGTGGACAGCACGGACTTGGTAAACTACTCACATTACACGCTTCAATTCAACTTGGGCATAGTTGTTATATAATATACACTATGCATAAGTTATTATATTTCCTTATTGAATTATTGTTTTTTTTTGTTTCACGCTGTATCCCGCAGAAAAAAGTCTAGAGACGAAACTTAGAATTAAGACATTCCGCTCAAACTTTCAAGACATTGTATGTTGTATGTTGAGTGGCGGGAATCAACGCCGAACTTTGTCTTGAAATGAAAATATTCCAGTACCCCAAAAAGGAAATTGAACCCACAATCGTCGAGTTTACTATCACGCTCTATGATGCTACACCACAACAGAAAGGAATACGACAATTAAATAAAAACAAAATTAAAAATGGACTTTGAAGCTAACATATCTACCTACCTATTTATACAGCACAATAATGCTAACTAGAGGACCCATCGACGCGTATAATACGCGTTGCCATAGCAACGTGTGTGTCACTTTACAAATACAAATGTCTATATATTGTCAAATGTATGTTCATGTGTGTTATACTTATTTCATAAATTTAATTTAAATTTAATCTTTAAGGCAGTATTTAAATAACATATTAGCATTCTGCACTCCTTCTCTATATAGGGTGGAAGCGTGTGCGCTCCTTTTACGGTAACAGCGTATAGGATAAATAAAGAAATTAATCAAGATACCTCCTACCTAACAGTTAAGACGTAGGTTTTTTTTTTGACGATTTTTATTCATACTGTATTTCGTGTGACGGAGTTACGGAGAAATAAAGAAATATACCAATAACACGGAGAAATAAAGTAATGTGAACATTTAAATATTTTTCTTTTTCGGCGTTGAGTTCTGCTACTCTATATCTCTGTCTCCAAATCGAGTACTACAGAATGGACTGTCTTGACCTTTATAAAAAAAAAACAAGAAATATTCTAAATAAAACGTGTACTATCTTACGTGTACTTTATGCTATTGTGCTATTGTGGGTTATTTATGTGACTGTAAACCGACTGGTTGTGGGTTCGATCCCCACTCGAGGAGATGAAATATTTACTTAATTTTATATTGCCATTTCTTCGCTCTGGTGTCGAGGTTAAGCGCGGCGTTGAGTTCTGCCACTCATCACGCAATGCCTCCAGAATTCGGCAGAGAGTGGGGAACGGATTGTCTCAACACTAGGTTCCCTCTGCTTACCCTGCTGTGTGCGAGATACAGCGTGAAGCTGATTTTAATTTTACTATCACTTTAAAATAAGCTCATTATAATAACTAACTACAAAAAGTTCTATATGATATCCATACACCCACGTCTTCACACATCCTCGTCCCCTTATCTTTCATCTCTTATCTCTCGTGTACCCAGCCTTCGTATAATTACGTCATCAGGATACACATCTTGCCGTTAACATACCCTAAACACATTTGTACGACCGACCTTAGCACTTGTTGCCCTCGAGGGTCCTTTAGATCCTACAGTGTGAAGTTTAATCTAAATAATGCACTTGGAATGGTCGACAAAGTATCTGTATCGCTGAGTCAACTGCTATGGTATTGATAGAAAGGAGTTTCTTAGTTCTGTTTGTTTATTCGACAGTGTTTGGTTTGTATTTGTTTTGTTTCTTTTTTATTTTTATAAAGAAAAGTAATGTTAGGACACTCTGTTTCTTATAGCTTCACTTTGTATCTATTACATAGACGAGGAAGCAAAGAAAGTTAGTGTCATGGCAGTGCGTCCCCACAAACTACCCAAATTTCAATTGCGTGTAGAGTGGCGGAGTTCAACGCCGCGCTTTGACTTATTGCCAAAGCTAAGAAATGAAAATTGTGTATTCCTCCGATTGGAAGTAGAACCCACAACTCTCGTGTTTATAGCTAAACATTGTGTCTTTGCCACAACGCGACCTCAATAGATAAATTAAGTATAGCGAACTCTAACTAGAATGTCAATATATTTTATAAATTGATTTATACTCGATTATATTTAAAATTGATTTATATTCCCAATAAAAATAGTTCAAATAAACATATACATAAATATCAATTATTAATATTCTAAAGGATAATTAGTCCAAATACATAGTATTGAAAATCGCAACGTTCATTTTGCTTTAACTTTACTAATAGAAATGGAAGGCTTTTCATTTGAAAACAGTCGCTAAATGCTGACCGCATTTCATTGTATGGCGTTTAGTATTGATTGGTAAGAGTACTAAATACTAATACAGCGGCAATTTGTGGAATTTGAATGTTTTAACTAATACTATAGATGACATAGTGGTGGCGTAGTGGGATGACTGATTGTAAAAGAAATGGTTTAAGTTCGATTCCTACTCAAGGGAACGATTATACTTGTTTAAATTATTTTTATTTCCCCACTATAGTAGACTAAACGTGGCGCTAGTTCCTTTTATGTTAAAGTTAGTAGCAGTTATCTTAGGAAGTTCTGAAAGTATTATTTGAGAAAGGCTATATTACATTAAGCCCATCGTTTCTTACATAGAACCCACCATTTTTATGGTTCAAGTTGCTCGCTCACTTAGTTCGTTTTTTCACCATGGGGGCGAAGTCGTCGATAAGTAGCTTTTACTTAGGATTTATACTTAATATGTATAGTAAAACACTTCCGTTACTGAGTGACTGAATTGACTGAACAACGCAAAAGCGAAACTACTGGACTTAGAGAGTTGAAATATGGAAAATAGATAAGTTTAGATATGGAAAAAAGAGGGACGGAATTTCCTTCATGGGAACGGAATATCTTAACAGTAGGTTCACAGGTTCCCTCTCTGCCTACTTTGCTAAGTGTGATATACAGCGTGATACTTAAAAAAATAGGAAGATTAAGAAGTGTAGGGCAGTATTAAGAAAGGATTTCTCGAAACTAAGAAAAAAATAAGATTTTCTATTTTACATCCTTAGTTACACACACAAACAAAATTGCGGGCGGTGGTTATTAGTTACTAAACATAATAGAACTAGATACACTATATATTATTATATAGGTACGTTTAAAATATGACCGTCCATCCATTTACTAGAGCGACTGAACCACTAAAATCATTACTTGCCCATGAAATATGTCCGTAACAAATCACTTCTGCTCTCCAACTTACTTAGAATACAGCTATTTCTCTGAGGATTCACCCATTGCCTACTCGAAGTTAGATGATTTCAAAATTAACATGAATATTTCCTATTGTCCTAAAAAAGATATTTATATTCAAAATCTATATGTTATATTAGTTGTTTGGTTGGTAGCTTGATTGTTGTGATTTTTTTTCTTGAATGTTATTTAGAGTATTCTTACCATTAAGAGTTTTTTTGTTTTAATTTCAAACTATTGAAGTCAAAATAATTTCTTGCATATGGGTGCGCTATGGTTGTGGGTTCGATTCCCATTCCTCGTGGGAATGAATTATTTTTATTCTCTGGTAAGAAGACAAAAAGTGACATTGAGTTCGCCGCCGCCGTCGCCATTAAAACGTATCGCCATTAAACAATATATGGAAAATGGGGCGGTGCCTGGGAAACGGAAGTATCTTAACACTAGGAGAGAGGCTACCTGATCTGCTCTATAGAGAATATAACGTGAAGTTAAAAAAAAACCATTGCTACAAAATATATCATTAATTTGTTTTAAATGAAATAAATCGGGAAAGGTGAATAAAGATTTTTCTAATTTGATATAATATTTACTACTTTTACTACTACGAGTTAAAATTGAACTTTCAACTGTTATACATAGACAAAAAGCCCAAATTATTTACAATGGCGTCACAAGCCTTTTACAATATTATATTACAATATCTTCACACGAATTGCGGTCGGTAAAAAGGAAGGTTTATATGAAATATTGCTTAATTATACGTGGTTACCATTTAATCTCTTTTATCTGTACGACAGGACGGAGACAATGGACGATGAAATATGTACTGTGGGTGTAAATGATGACGCGTAGATATGACGACCACATTATGTCATTTGCGGTATTACTAGATCAGGTAGGGCCATGGGAATGGCTAAGTCGTACTGTACTTTGTTTGATATGTGAAATAAGAAATAAATAAAATAAATAATACGCCGTGAAAATACGCAGTGGTACAAGAGTGTGACTGTAACGCGACGGTTGTGAGTTTGATCCCCAGTCGAGAGTATAAATTATTTATTATTCGTATTGTCATTTCGTCGCTTTGGCATCAAGGCAAAATGCAAAAAAAAATATATAAAAAAAAATATAATTTGCTTAAATAAATCCCTTAAAATGTTGCATATCGATGGGTCCTATGTATATGGGCCAAACTAACAATTTGGCAATTTTCACTTTTTTATGTCAAACGCTTTCTATCGATATAATTTATCAGGTCAGCTATTAAAAAATAGAAATTTCTGCATAGAAACAGGACTTTTTGTAAGAATATAACGGCCAATGTAGCACTCATTTAAACGTACAAGGGCCAAATAGTCATTTGAGACTTCTACGCGGGGAATTTCTACACATTTCTTTATTTTTGGGGCCAATCAGCCAGTTTGATACTTATACGCTAAACAGAACAATGATTGGGCTGTGTTGACCGCAAAAGCTTAGTATTGTTTTTATTACGTTCGTCATTAGATAGATAACAAAAAACGTCTCTTTTTCACGAGTTATGAGATAGAACGGCCAAAGTGGTAAATTGGCCCATGTACGTGTCTTATTGAGAAAAGATACACTTAGGCCCTAAATTATTTTTTCACTTTTGAGTTATTTGGGCGTTACTTTTAATTAATAATTGCCCAGATTATATACTATATATATTTTACTATCCCCTTTGCTATTTAAAGCCAGTAATAAGCTTGTTAATTGCATTTTAATTATGATTAAAGATTTTGGAGTGACTCTACTAAGACAATCAAAATTATACATCACAAAAATAAACTATTAATATGCGTATTTCTAATAATAATCACTAATTAAGTAACATATCTACTGCCCTAAGTTCCAGGAAAAAACTTACCAAGAAACGTGACAGTGGATGAATGAATAGATTCAAAACTAATAAGACTTAAAAATATAGAGAAAGCAAAATTTAGAAAATTGTAAGAGGTCATTTAGATTAAAGTATTTGAATAATTTCATGAAGACACGAAGCGTTATACACTTCATAAGTTTTAGATCATTGGTCATTATTCTAAGCAATATGGATTTATCGATAACTGTGTCTTGGTGAGAAAGGAGCATAAGCATGTGTCAGTTAAAGCGACTATTTCTACTAGGGTTCTATTGTCCTCCGAGGCAATAAAATATTTTCACTTCTTCGCTCGAGGAAAATTGTGGTGTTGAGTTCCGCCACTCAACGCACAATGCGCGGAAAGTGAAAAGCAGAGCACTAAGCTCCCTCTGCCAATCCTGCTTCACACGGAATGCTACATAAAACTGAGAAAATATATAATGAAACATATGTAGTAATTATAAAAAGTAACTATTACAAAGTGTAATGATTTTATATTTATAAGTTTTAATATTCGCAATTTAGACTTGGAGCGGAAGAAGATAGAGGTCCTTTAGAATAACATATTGTATTAGAATTTAAGATAGACATTGTACAAACTTAACAGTATTTTACTCTGGAAGAAATATAAGTTCTGTATAAGCCTCGAGGTGTTTGATTTTGTTACAAAAGGATGATAATGAACTAATTTAAACGAAACAATTTATTCATGTATTTTATGTGTATCATATAATAATAGACATGTATAATTTGTTTCTTACCTATAATAAAATCAAAATACAGGCTACTGGATGCAAGAAGATATTTATTAATATCATTAGCCCACAGGGCTAACAATAATAAATACTTCAATCAGTAAACCTATAATAGTCTAATCTAGTTCAAAATCAAACGAAATAGCCAGCGATAGAATTAAAAATTAAAGAAGGGTGTGACGATTTCAGATTTAGTATTTTGTGTATTTTGTAACTGTAGTGGCCAAAAGCAAGATTTTATTAATGTAAGCGATAAGCATCTTATCTTAATATAAATAAAATCATTATTTTCTTAAGACGGTACTATATAAAGGCCACCTCGTTTACCACCATTGAGAGAGCTTCAAAATGTAGCTTCTTGATTCGATGATCTTAAACAAAACGGAGTCGTTACAGCTACTATATTACAATTAGATACATAATTTATGACATCAAAGAGATTCTGTTTGAACTAAAAATGAAAATTGCCGATTTAATCAGACATAAAAACCCAGCAGGACATGTATTTGTATGTTTGATTTGTTTTGCTATCAGTTGAAAATTATAGAGGGACCTAATAGAAAACATTTACTTTTTATAATATAAAAAGATTTGTATTAAAAGTCACATTAAAATCTTAGATCAGCCTACTGGCTGACAAATTGTTGAAATGGTTATTGCTGTTATAACCAGGTGCTACCGATAAAATTTTGTAAGAAGAAGGACTTGTGTCATTTATGTCGAAAATTATTATACCACCAGTTATAACAGCAGTTAATAAGAAACTTTAATCGCCTCTAATTATATTGTATCAAATAAAGACAAAAAGTGATTTTATCTCTTATTTTTTGATAGACTTTATACAGACTTTATTTTTTGTATGTCCACGTCAATCCTTTTTTTTATTAAAGCTATTTTTACTAAATTGAATAGTTACATCTTACTAATATTCAACATTCAATTAAGCTTTTCTTGAAGAGTTACAATAAATTCATATAGAGGGCCTAATAATAAACATTTTTGGGGCTAATAATTTTTTAAAACAATATGTAAACACGACTTTTTTCTATTACTTAAAGGATCTAACTGAAAACTCAGTTATCATGTTACCAAATCGTATAACGTATAAGTCTCTATGTGACATAGTTACCACAATATCTAACTTACTATAATTCGTAATAATCAGTTGTTATCTTTGTCTCATTATTAATCAATTTTGTAACTAAAATATGAAAAAAATATGATATATTGTTATTTAGCATAATACGCGTAAAACAGCCAATGTGGTACATTGGCCTTTTTAAAGCGTTTTTAGAGAATAATAAATATAACAAAAACTAACGTATAAGGGCCATTGTGCAGTAAAAAAAATACTAGGATAAATATAAATAAAATACTACGGTATATATATAGAGGACAGTTGATTTAGGTGATAAGCAAAGTTTCATTTTCTTCGGATGTACCAACATAAAATTATAGCAAATTTAAACTTTGGAAGCCTCTCCTGTAAAGTTGTGATTTCGCGCTTTGGCCCTTATACTTAGGAGCCATCGATTATGGTTCGTATAACTATTATTCGGTCGATTTGTGAAAGGTCATTGACAAATGTAGGTCATCTCGTCTCTAATGGCCTCTTAGACTATTAGACAGCTGACAGTTCCAATTCAAACTATCGAGCCCATGCATTTTTCTTTATCTTTCTTGCTGAGATTTTGATCGTCATTTGCTACTTAAATTGTCATCTTGAGAAATGTAATGTATGGAATGGTTATAGGTTTGATTCCAATTAGGTTGTAAATACTTTATATTATTTTTAATTTTGCTACTTTTTCTTAGTTAATATACATGGCTGGCTGGCTGGCATGTTCAGCGGCTCAATAGAAGAAATTGCAGCACTAAGTGTTTCGGAAGCCTTTACCTCTCTTTACATACCATGTGTAAAAATAAAAAAAAAACTCATAAAACACTGTAACGAAAACGAAGGCAAATCATGGTGTGGGGCAAAAGTGTATAACTGTAAGCGCGAGAGGTAGTTTGTGGGTTCGAGTTCCATTCGGGGAAGTAACGCTAAAAAAATGAACACGAAATTTACCTATTTCATTATACATAAAAATTGTTTTATCTAAGGGATTCGAATGCATAATTCATTTAGTTATAAAGTCACACAACAACTGTGTCACAGTAGCGTTAATTAGCAAGCGCAATTAAAATATAATTTTTAAACTTTGCCGTCTAATGGCCCGCCGTCTAATGTCCATTTCATGTATCTAAGCATATTACGACATTCGACAAATTGTTTGTACTAATATGTGGTTAAATATTCTTATATGTACTTGCTTATACATCTTTTCTATGTTTTACCCTTTATCTTATTATTTTTATTCTTTTTTATCTTTTCTATATTTTATATAGTGAGCAGAGAGAAGTAAATCACAACAGCTATAATAAGTGAAGTTCCGCCAGTCAACGGTCAGTCTCGAAAATAAGGCGGAGAATGGGGAACGTATTGTCTTAACAATAGGTTTTTGTTTTTCCTGCTTCTTGCTATCGCGAGGCTAAGAAAAATATGAAAAAAATACCAAAGTAAGTGACTACTTTCTCCGTTCTGCTGAATTAAGTAACAGTGCGTTTTGATAATAACGAAAAGTAAAATGTTAATTTCCCAAAGTGGTGACTTCCAGGTTCCCTCTGCTCATAGTAAGGATTATGTGCGGGTACACCGCAAAACTAGAAAAAACATATATTTATTTTCTGCCTTATTCTGCAAAGGCATAGAGTAATTATTGTCAAGGCACTTTTTTTAAAGATAATTTTTCATTTCATTGAAGTGCCTGTCTGTGATTTCAAAATAACCGTATTTTTTTAAGTGCATGTAGTTGCTTACGCGATTCTTATCATAAACAATTGTAATAAACATTTTTGTTTGTTTTTCTGTTTGTCCGGGCTAATCTCCGGAACAGCTGGTCTTTATAGAACTTTACTGGAAGCAACATATAGGCTACTTTTTACTCCGGTATTCCCGCAAAAGCGGAATTCACTTGGGACAGACCGTGTTAGTCTTTCGCGCATACTTACCGCCTACCTAGACGGATAAGTAATAATTATATATTAAATACCACAATTTTTGTGAGGAAAATCAACTACGATTTATTAAATGTATTGATAACCATATGAAATAATCAAGCAATTTTCCCAAAATATACTTAAATAATTTTAAATTAAATATTAATTTATAGTTGCGGACAAAGCCGCGCGTAGTCTATATAAGTACTTACGTATACTACTATTGTAATATAAATTATAATCATCTCTTTACATCACTTTTTAATCGTTCAACTATCGAATAAAACTACAGTACTCCGACGACATTTACTATATTCCGTATCTTATATTTAGACGTAAGAATAATTTCATTTAAAATGTATTTCTATTTCTCTTTTTATTTGAACCGGACATACTCCGGTCAAAGTACCTGCAAATAATATGGATACGTGACGTGCTTATATACGGTTTTTAAGAGTAGCTTGTATTTGTACCTTTGATAACCTGCTTCCGTATTGAATTGAACGTTTCCTCGTTGTGGCGCAGGAGCAAAAGCGTGCGACTATAAACGCGACAGGTTGTAGGTTCGATTCCCACTCCAGAAAATAAAATATTTAATATGTTCATTTCCTTGCTTTGATAACAAGGCGAAGCGCAGCGTTGAGTTCCGCAACTCAACACGCAATGCCTCAGTAATCGGCTAAAAATGAGGAACTGACTTAACTATGTTCCCAGGTTTCCTCTCCCTAAAAAAAACTATTATTAATCTAACTAGGCCTTATTACAGAAAATATGACACCCTGTCGTTACCGAGTAACTGACATATAACTATTGGAACTACACAGTATAGAATGCTGAGATACGTCACGTTCCTTTTCGAACTTGAGGAAGCACAAAAAGAGCGTTTCCCGAAATTCCTACGGAAACGAAAAACAACCAGTTTTTTTATTTCAGAGTCCACGGAAGCGAAATTAGAAGCTACGATTCGTTTAATATATTATATAGGTATGTTATACTTTAGACGTAAGAATAATATCATTTAAAATGTATTTCTATTTCTCTTTTTATTTGATCCGGACTGACTCCGGTCAAAGTACCTGCAAATAATATGGATACGTGACGTGCTCATATACTATTAAGAGAAGAGTAAAAAAATCTATTATACATCGAACTAGGCCTCACTACAGAAAATATTAATATGTAGTGATACATATATTTGATACATATTTATGCTCATTTAGTAAATTACTTTAATATTCTTTCTCTAAACGTGTTCTACTAACTGACAATTATGTGGACGCACATGTACTCGTATGTGGGTGTACCGCAGGCAAGTAACGTGGGCACGTGACAGGTGTTTCGTATAGCTGTAAGTTAAGCTTAGGTGAGCTTGTATGTATTATTACATAATGTCATACAAAAGCCGTGGCGTAGGGGCACAAAATGTCCCTGTAAAATCGACTGGTTGTGGGTTCGATCTCTACTCGAGGAAATGAAATATTTACTTATGTTTATATTTTCACTTCTTCGTTCAAGTGTCGAGGCAAAGTGCGGCTCTGAGCTCCGCCAACAGCACGCAATGCCTCCAGAACTTGGCAGAAAATTCTGTGTGTCTTAACACTAGGTTCCCTCTGCCTACCCTGCTGTATTACAGAGTGAAGCTGATTTTTTTTTTTTATTTTTTTTTTTATTATACATATTATATTTACTGTTCCTGTGCCTTATATAGTTGGTGTTTTTTCGTTCAAATACTAGTTTATACCTGAAAAAATGCTTGAAAATTGTCACTTAAAAGTTTTAATGTTTTTTGAGATATTTTTTAAATAGAAACTTAATTACATTGTGTACTATTTAAAAAAAATCAATAATTACTCTTTAACTTCACGCTCTATCCTGCACATAGCAGGGTAGATAGACAAAACTTATGAACCTAGTGTTAAGTTCCCCTTTCTCTAGTTTCCGCCGAAATGAGAGAGTGGCGGAACTTAACGTGGTGGTTTGTCTCGTTACCAGAGGAAATCAAAATATTAAGTATTTCATTATTGAGTGAGAATCGAATCCACGGCCTACCGCGTTGACAGTCGCACGCTTGTGCACCACGACTGGCCTCAATTGTTTATGAAGTATTTGTTACCGTACAACCTCCTACGTGTCTTCTCCATACAACGTGACATTGGCGAAGTGATATGTGCTCAACTGGCACGCTCGAAACGCCATAATTAAAGAACCAAACCAAACTATTTGTTCTATATGTTTCCTTAATATTAAATAATATAAAATTAAATATTGTGGGGGGCATAGGTAGATAAAAAAATTATAATATTTTTTTTATTTGTTCCAGAGCGTCTACTAAGTGAGAGCTTGATGGCGCGGTGACGCAGCATGCGCCGCGCGCTTTTTGCCGCGCTGTTGCGGCTTTTTATCATCGCAGGTAAATTTATTTAATAAATATATTTTATTTTTAATAGGTAGGCTTCCATTTTATCTTGTCAACTCAAATTTTAATGTAGGTACTATGTTTCATGAAACCCATCATCTCAGTATGTCTCAGGAAAAAATACAATATTTCATTCCTCCATTAATTGAAAAAAAAAAAATAACAGCTCCATGCTGTATCCCGCACACAGCAGGGTAGGCAGAGGAAACCTAATGTTAAGACACTCCGTTCCCCATTCATTTAATTTTGTTATTTTGTATATAATTTATATATATATATATATATATATATATATATATATATATATATATATATATATATATATATATATATATATAAGCTTCACGTTGTATATTGCTTATTCTATAGTGGGAGCCTGGGAACCTAGTGTTGAGACATTTCGTTTTCGTGGTTATGTGAGAAATCACTCAACTTTATTTTTCTTCTCCTCTCTAATTTTAGGCTTACTATGACTCAAGAAAACAATTGAATGAAAGAATGCTTTTATTATTAATGAATTTATTTATTTTTAGCTTTACACTGTATTCCGCACATAGCAGGTTAGGCAGAGAAAAACAAGGAATCTAGTGCTAAAACGTTTCTTTTCACACTTTCTGGCGAATTCTCGAGGAATTGCATGTTGAGTGGCACGCCGCGCTTTGCATCGTTACCAGAGCGAGAAAATGAAAATATTTCATTACCACAAATGGGAATCGAATCCAAAAATGTTACATTTGCAGCCATACTTCAATACTTCAATAGTAAATGAATGTAATTTAAAAATAATTAATTTTGTTTAAAGTCACTTATACATGATGGTGTCGAAAACAAAGACATTGGCTAATAACTTCCTACGCTTTATTCAAAATTTTACTTTAACTTGATTTTTTATAAATACTCTATAAAAAATCACATACAGTATAATATTTCACAAATTTCTCTTTTACTTTATGAGGAAAAAGCTTTCGAAAAACCATTATTTGCAGTATGAGCTTAAAACTAAGTGATCCATAATACGTTCAACCTTATATTGTTAAACTGTAATTAAACTGTAATTTCAAGTTCATTTATCATTTTTATGAAAGACCTAGTTTTTTATATGGAAATAATTAAAACAGCCACAATTTGGAACTTTGAGAGAACAATTCGGAGTTATAACATTATATTCATCTGTCGTTTACAGGTTTATTATGCTCTTTATATGAGAACGTCATTGTATGAAAAGAGCGGACCTCTTCTGAAATTGTTTTTTTTTATATTTTTTGTCCTATATTAAAAAAAAAGTACTTTTTCGGTTGGAAAAAAAAGTTGTTTTATTAATATTAATAATATTTTCTTTATTTCGAGGTCGTTGTGGCGCAATTGCACAAACGTGCGACTGAAAATGTGCGATTGTGGGTTCAATTCACACTCGGGGGAATGAAATTTTGAATATTTTTATTTGCTAGCTAGCAGTACTGGACTGAGGCAAAGCGCGGCGTTGATATTTATCTCGCAATGCCTCAAAAATTGGGCGAAAAGTGGACACGCAGTGTCTTTACATTAGGTTCCCAGGTAGAGGGAACCTGCTGCCAACCCTGCAATGTGCGGGATGTAGGAAGAGGTTAAAAAACACTATACATTTTGAAAGCAACGGCCTTTCTTCTTTCTTTATTAAATAGAAAAAAAAACTAAAAATATATATTTGTTCATTAAATGAGGCCAGACACAAAGTGTGACTGAAAACGCAACAGGTTGTGGGTTCAATTCCTACTCGAGGAAATGATAAAATTTAATATTTCCATTTTCATCGCTCTGGTGCCGAGGCAAAACGCGGCGTTGAGTTACGCCACTCAACACGCAATGCCTCTAGAGTATGGCGAACAATAGGGAATGGGTGTCTTAACACTAGGTTCTAGGTAGGGCCTTATGCTGAGCGCACAACGTGACGCTAAAAAAAGTTTTAAGTTATAAAATATAGAAATATACAAATAATATTACTGCCTATATACATATATATATACACAGCTTAATATAAATGCTAGGAAAATAATATGACAGTACGAAAGATATATTTTATTAAGAAACAACAATAAATCTTTCTCGTGGCGCAGTTTGTGGGGTAATCCAAGCCGACCATTTAAGCATTTTTCCGAAGAAAATCATCAATTCTAATGTTTACCCTAGTCAAGTAAATTTTTATAATAATTATTTCTTTCATATGGACATTAATGATTAAAGTGAGATTTTTGTAATGAAATTCTGAATTTTCCAACGTCTTTTTCCGTATCCCCAACCTCAGGCAGAGGGAACTTAATGTTGAGACACTACGTCCTGTCCAATTTTCGAGACATTGCGTATTGAGTGGTGGAACTGAACGTCGCGTTTTGCCTGGTTACAAGGGCGTGAAAATGATAATAATTTATCGCAATGCCTCAAAAATTCATCGGAAAATGAGAAACGGAAGTGTCTTAACGGAGAATTTAAGTTTAAGTATCTTAACACTCTGCCTCTTATATGCGGGATAGAGCGTGAAGCTTAAAAAAATACAGTAATATTAGATTTTTTTTTAATTAAAAAAAATAGTACATACTTTGTTTTATTGGAAAGAAAAACAACAAAAGTCATATAAATAATATTAAAAAGTAGAAAATGAAATCGTAACACAAAATCTAAGAAGGCGTGTTTGAGACTTATAAATCGTGTCTAACGTCCGTAGCCCGCGGCGTGAAATTGACCCTTCGATGGCTTACCCTATTTTTGCAGATCTAGATTTTTGCCTAGAGCTATTTTAGTCTAGACCTATAAACGTTTTTAAAATTGCCAATTTAATTTGATTATGTAATATAAAGATATATTCAAATAATTTGTTTTCTTTTAATGTAAAATTATTGTTGCACTTATAAAAAAAGTTTTTAATAAGCAATTAAAAGTAATAAACTTATATTACTCAGAGGAAACTTATTTAAATAATGAATAGGAAAGTAAAGTAAATTACAAAATGACAAAGTAACTTAAATTTTTCATTTTTTTAATAATTTAAATTATGAAATACGAGAACGAACTTACAATAGCAAAATACTGATGTCGAGGCACAGCGCGGTGTTTAGTTTCGCCACTCAATACGAAATGCCTCCAGAATTCGGCGGAATGTGGAGAATGGAGTGCCTGAACTCTAGGTTCTCTCTGCTGACTCTGCTGTGTGCGGGATACAGCGTGAATCTGACAGGGTGAAAGACACAGATAACACTAAAACCATTTAGAAATGAAAATAAGCAATTTGTATAAACCGCAGAATTTATATCTCAAATAAAACACCTCATTCATCTCAGCTTTATGCCAAACATCTTAATTTATTTAAGCGAAACGAAAGCAAGTCCAATATAACTTGATCCTTTTCCTTCTATAAATGTATTTAGATGTAAATGTTACTTTAAAAGATGCTTGAAGCGATAGGGGTCTTAGAAACTGGATATACAATTAGGACTGTTTCAACTTATTGCTTTTAAATAGAATATTTTTTTCTTAACGGTTCGTCCAAATTTTTTAATGTTAGTAAAATATGTTTCTCTCTTTCCCATTTCCACCCAGTTACAGTCAAATATTGTTTGTATTTCGTCGTTCGACTGTAAGCGCGCTTGTAGGTTGTGGGTTCGATCCTTATCGAGACAAATTATTTTCATCTCACCTTAATTAAAATTATTCCATTGCTCTGACAAATAAACTGCAACAACTCGAAAACATACATTTTTATAAAAATATTTTTATTGAATTTATCCTATGTAAATGTACTATTCGACAAAAAATATTTATTCAATATGACCCAGTAGCTCCTGAGATTAGCGCGTTCAACCAAAAAAATCTTAAAGGCAATTTAAGGAGTTTTTTGGACCTTCAATAAAAATATTTGACACTCGACAATATTATAAAGCTTTCCATCTGGTTGGTTTTCATTCTAATCACACCTCTATTTATTATCAACTCATACGAATGTAACGGCAGCTTGGGGGTCATTTATCACTATCAAGCAACAGTTTGAACGTGGGACGGACGAGACTAATGTATTTGATGTGTATACTTTATAATGACGCCATCGTGGCGTTTGTGGCTCTAGGGGAAATGGATTATTTTAATTTTCGAGCTTCGATAGATAAGCCGCAGCGTTGAGTTCCGCTTCTGAACACACAGCGTCTTGAAAATTCGGCGGAAAGTTTGGAACGGAGTTGAGAACTTTGACACTACAATCTCTAGGCTTACCTTGCTAAATACGGGATTCCACTTGAATTTAAAAAAAATCTACACACATAATTTGATATATCTTATATATGATATATCTTGCACTGAACTATTTTAAATGCAAATTTAAATAATTAAACAAAAACGTTAAATTGTTTCATATGTTTAATCGATAATTGTGGATTATTATTTTATGGTTACTGGGTAGTGGTATAATCTCTTAACATATTTGAGCATTCTCTCAAAGTTTATTGTCTAACGCTTTATTAGACCCCTGTGGATGATGTATGTGTTTTAGCTTATGTATGATATAATAAATACATCAAAACATAGGACATGCATAATATCAAAGATAAATTATTGAAGCGAACTAAAAGATTGAAGTGACGATATTTTTTTTTAAATAGACTTGATAAGACTAGCACTTAAGAAACGTAATAAATAATAGTAAAACTTTTAAAGTAGAGGTCAAAAAAAATATGAAACTCCCACGCCTAATAATTGTTAAAACATAATTTTACCCATTTCCTTGCGAATACCAACTTTTCTTTTTCAAAAACGATTTATCTCCATCCGAACTGTTTTACACTCCATTAACGACGATAACTGATTCACAAGTTTTTAGGGTTCCCATTCATTGGATTTGTTCGTATTTTTTCTACCTACCTACTAATTATAACGAAGTTTATTATTAATATTTATGGACGTTCACAATTTACTTAAAAGTGTGGAAGTTTAACTTTTATTCTAAGGTACAGGTACAGGTCAAAGTGTATAATTAATAATTTGACAAGAAAAAAGTTTGACAAGAAAAGTTCTATTTATTTTTATGTTTTTAAAAGTAAAACTATAATATTGTAAGCTAAGTAAACACTTTGGCTATTAATAATTAAGAATAACGTATGACGCAAGATACATTCAAGTACCCGAGATAACTGTGATCATAGATACATATAGGGGAATTGTGCTCAAGATGACATACTTTTTCTTTCAAGATAAATATTTGAAATAAATGAAGTCATGTGAGATCAGGACATTGCGTATATTATCATATGTATCATAATCAACGAAAGTATTGTAGTTTCAGAACAATCAAAGCAACATAATATTAAAAAACAAACATAAATCGCACTTAGGTCGACCGGTGTAAGACGACATACCTATAGGGTAAGATGACATAGACGTCATAACCTGCGATCCACTGACTTTTTTGTTCACACGTGACTTTCCTGTAGAAGTAGACTTTAGCAATGGAAAAATTTCATTTAGTACGCTCTTCTCTTCTGGATTCTTAATCGATCCTATTTATAAGTGTAAGATGACATACTACGCCATCTTATACTCACGTTTTGTATGTCATCTTACCCAATAGATATGTGAATTTAATTGTAACAGTTGTGACAAAAGTTTATGGGTAAGAATGCGCTTTTAGCGTTAGTTGTGTTTTAGCGTTAGTAATTACTTCAAGTAGAAAATCCTTACCTTACGTGTATTTTCACCACCAAGTAAAAGCGAAAGAAAAATTTTCTGCTATTCAAAATTACAAAAACATGAACTACTTGCCAATATGCGTTTACCTTCCGTCATAATGAATTTGAATACTAGCGATATCTAAAGACACTCTCTAAAACGTCATAAGATCACACTTAGCGCAAATATTTAAATCAATATTGGCAGTGTGTCATCTTATCTTCGTATGCCATCTTAAGCACAATTCCCCTAAACTATTATCGTGATAATAATATCTTTCATTTTAGCCATTTTAACACTGAAGTGTCTGGAATCTCGAGATTGCCAAAAAAAAAACTAAATATACACGTCTTATCCACAGATAAATTTAAACGTGATGTTATGCATATATCCTAGACTACAAATAGGCTATCCAACATAAAAATAACTCTTCAAACCCAAAAAATGGTTCCTGAGATTACTCGTATGTAGCTGTATGAAAGAAAAATGAATTAACTATTTATTATTTTTTACAGGCAGTGCTACATTCGTTAATCCTTACGCAAACGAAGAGCGGGTAGATCTCAATCAAGTATGGCTCGAAATACCCACCAGCCTCGTTGCTCTCGGCGGCGACGTACATGTCTACGTACGCGGCGTGACTACTGGTGCCTTGCGGGTACGCCTCGCGCGAGAAGACGACGAAGGCCGTTCTCTACTTGCCACAATGCCCTTGGCACTAGATGCCGAAAACCGCATGACTCTACCCTGCGGTTACTTTTCTAGAGGCGGTGTTTATTACATAGAAATCGTGGCTGATAAAGAAAATTTTATGGAATATGAAAATACAACTAATAAAGTAAAAAGAGATATAAGTGATAATGGTTTGATGGAAACAGGTGACAGTATGGTCAAATCGTGGAAATTTGATGTGATGTGGCCTACGGCCAACTTAGACGTGACTCCGGAACAAATACAAACGTATCCGGAAAGGCAGGTTACTGCTATTTTGGAGTTCCCGAAGGTGGTGTGCACGCCTGTAGAGACCAGTGCTGACTTTTGGTTGGAACTTTTATACTGTGGACATTCTAGTGGCGGTGCTGTTTTGTGCGATGGAAAGAACAGTAGTTCACATGCTCACGTTTTGTACTCAGAGCAGGTATGTTAATGAAGTACATATCATCTATATATAATTTTTAATTCTAGAACGATGTCAGTCGTAGTCGAGTTGTGGGTTTTATTCTCACTCAAGAAAATAAGAAATTTATTTTTTTAAATCCTCGCTCTGGCAATGTGGAATTCTGAAGGCATTGCGTGTTCCGCCACTAAACACACAATCCCTCCAGAATTTGGCGGAATATGGGGAACGAAAATGTTTTAATGTGAACGGAGATTCTTAAAATAAGGTTTCCTGATTCCCTCTGCTTATTCTGCTGGGATACAACGTGAAACTAAAAAAAAGAAAGAAACTAAATAAGCAGACAAACAAAACGGACAACACATCCACAGACAAAACTACTGAACTAAATAAAAAAAAAACATAAATAGTAAAATACATAAAACATTAATAGTTTTATCGAACTGTGATAAAATGGACCAAATATTTGGAAATTTAATTTGACTCACAATCTACGCTTTGTAATAAATCAAAATTAATGACTACAGTCTACGTTTTCCAAGGTAAAGGTCTGATGTGATAAATGATGTCATATTTGCTCGAGTCGATGATAAATTACAAATATCTATTTTACAGAGTAATCTATTATAGTTTAAAATACAAGATATAATTAGAGCGTCCCATTGAGGCCGTCGTGGTGCAGTGCTAACCTCGTGAGTTCGATCCCCACTCGGCAATGCTTATATAAATATAAGTATTATATAAGTATTTACATTTCGCCACAGTGGTAGACAATGTTCCGCGTTCCGCCACTTAACATGGAAAGTGAAGAACTGAGTGTGTTAACACTAGGTTTTCTTCCCT
This sequence comes from Heliconius himera, assembly GCA_021202915.1. Lineage (NCBI taxonomy): Eukaryota > Metazoa > Arthropoda > Insecta > Lepidoptera > Nymphalidae > Heliconius > Heliconius himera. The sequence goes on from JAJHJA010000118.1 coordinate 53,339, forward strand.
GCTTCCGGGAGAAAGCGTAAAAATAAAACCATATCCCGACACCTGAAACAAAAATGATATTTTTTGAAAGCTGTCATCACAATAACGTGTTACGTTAAACATTCACTCATAATTCTAACAAATAAAGGATATAAAGCGAGCAAAACGCAATTTTCTCTGACTCATTGCACACAAGGGGCTCTCCACCAATTTTAATGCTAAAGGTTCACTCATGGGAATCATTTAAATCTAACAAATATTTATACGATTTAATATTTACAACTTTAAATCTATAACAAAAAAATGTTATAATAAAATTAAGATCATTTTTAAGTTTTGTTTAATATCTTTAAAATTGCTGTTAAAAAATATAGCTTCATGCTTTTTCCCGCACACAGAGTACTTTGAGTGAACCCAGTGTTATAACACTTTGTAAGACATTGCGTGTTGTATGGCGGAACTTAATGCTGCGCTTTGCCTCTTTCTAAAACGAACGAAATGAAAATATTACTTATTTCATGCCTGCGAGTGAAAATGAAACCGACAACCGTCACATTTTCAGTGACACACTCGTGTTTCTGAGCCACGACGACCACGCAATGGGACACAAATTAGGCGGAAAGTGTAGAGAGGGTCTAAGCACTCGGAACCTACCCTAAAATATAAAGCGTATATCTAAATATAAATTTTACTAATAAACTAACGAGTCCACATATCCCACCAGATGCACGGTTTCCCAGGCCGGCGCACCATGACGCTACGGTGTGAGCTATTTGGACAGGCGGGGGATTACGCGCTGACACTGCGACCGGCGGCCGCCGCCGGCCCGCAGGACCTGGCTGTGGCTTTCATTAAGGTATAGTAGATATTTATATATACATATGTCATTGTATTATTTAACATTTTGAATTGTTATCCCATACTTAGGAAAGTTCATAGAAAGAATTACTGTAAATTTACTAAGCTGTGTGCATATCTTCTTTATATATTGTCGATAATAGTTTCTATCAAAGTAGTTTTATATAACCTATCTGGAAACTCATTTAAATTTAAATCTCTCCAGATAAGTCCTTTAGGATTTTACATACTAACCAACCAATTATAAAATATAAGTTAACCTTTAAGTACCGACGTGCAATTTTTGTACCGTTAGTTCCGACGTGAGGCATGAGTGGCCGCGTATACAATATAATTTTTTTATGAAAATCATGGGACCGTAGATCTAAGTAGGTATATAGTTTGAATTTCAACTCGATATCTCCAAGCGTACCTGAGATAAAGGATCTTGACAGACAGACAGACAAAAAGACGGACGGACGACAACGTGATCTTATAAGGCTTCCTTTTTTCCTTACGAAACCCTAAAAAAATTACACTGTCTAATTAGACAGTGTAATTTTTTTCAGTGTAAAATTTTGCTGAGACGGTCTTGAATTAATATTCATTTTTTATCACTACTTATAAAACATAATGTAATTACTATACATTCAAAATACAAACGTAGGGTTTCATAAAGCTTTCAGTGACAAGAACAAAAAAAAAGCAAAACAAAAACAAAACAAACATAAAATTGCGTAGAAAATAGGTAATCCAAAAACCGTTTACACGTTTTTACAATATTTTTATTTACATTCATTCTCTCAAATATTTATTGCCACGAATAAAACTCCTCTCTCATATAACGTAGACACAATTTTCGGCCTTTATTTGTTTTATCGGTTCCCTGTAATTCACGTTCGGTTGATTTCCGAAACGATGAAATTGTAATATTGTTTATATCACCAAATGTACATATGTATGATAAGGAAGTATTTAGAGCACTGGTTCCCTACCAGTGGCTCGCGGACCACCAGTCCTGGGAATGGTGAGGCAAAGTTTCTGTTTGATTATCACAGTTAATTTTTATTATACCTACATGCATAGTGGTCCCTGCTACCAAGAATGATATAAAAGTAGTCCTTGATCAAGAAAAAGTTGGGAACCCCTGATTTAGAGAGAGTCAAATCACTGGTTATATTCGGGGTGGGTGTAAGACTGTATGTGGTTAGAGACGGTAGCCTATAATTTACTATATTTTACCAGGCGATTTGCCTCCGTGGACAATGGAATTAATTAAAAGTACTGTATATGATGCATGACATATTGGAGTGGCATAGGGGCACAAACGAGTGACTAAGCACGGCAGGTTGTGGGTTCAATTCACATTCGATGATATGAAATATGAAATATTTTCATTTCCTCACTCTCGTAACGAGACAAAGTGCGGCGTTGAGTTCTTCCACTCAACACGCATTGACTCCAGAGAGATTCTAAGCGTCCAATATAACTTAAACTGCACGTACTGTAAGTTACCTCGAATTTTTAACGTGATTTAATATAGCCGGTAACCTTAATCTATTAATAGATTTTCCAACATAAAAGGATTTTTTTATTTAACCCAGTAATTCCTAAGTTAAGAGCATTTAACTAAATAAACTCATCCGCTTTATTATATTAGTATAAATGTATAAGGGATACGTTATTATTTAACAAAAAAAAGATTCAAAATAATGTATACTAATATACTTGTTTTCAGTTATTTAATCAATATACAATATACGTATCAGAGATGATACTCTTGTTAACTTTATAAAAATATTACTCGTCTCGAATTTATTATAAGCATAAAAATATAATAGATAAAAATCAACTCTATCTCTTGTCTAAAAATATATTTTAGTTTACCATTATGAAAATAACAATTCAACCATAATAAACAAAATCATGAAGCGTATATACACAAACATACAATATTATTAACAATAACAAAAGCTATACAAATATAGACTTGTTACGATGATTGGTAGTTTCGCAAACATGTTATAGATGTAGCTGTATTACATTGTTTGATATACAGTAACTTGTCTCTATGTAAATTGTATTGAATGAGAGGATATATAGAGATGTATCTGGAAGTAGATTTTACACACGTTTGTATTTCCTGAAACATTATACTATTAAGTTAGACGGAGAGCGAACACTCGTTGTGGGTTCGATTCCATCTCGGAAAATTGAATTTTCATTTTCCTTGCTCTGGCTACGAGACAAAGCGGCGGAAACATTTATGTTGCATGGAAGAAGGAAATACTACATTTATTCTCTATTTCTTTTCTCAATTTTTCTCTTCATGAAATCGTAACTATAAACACCGGGAACACACGGCTAAATCGTATCGTAGGCGTGTGTTCCATGCTTAGAATAGGATAGGTAAGAGGCGACTAAACGGCGTACGTGCGGGAGGGTCACGTCACCAACGATGACAACATGCATAGGCTTGACCATATTATTACCACTGTTTAGCGGCATTTAAAACCGGCGTTAAGTAGTAGTTTTATGCCACTGCGTTTCGCATTAGGTAATCCCTGGCTCTGGCGCCCAAATCCCAACCCTCCCTAGAATATGATCCAATGAACCAATCCCTCCCTAGAATATGATCAGGCACTTAGAGCCAAACTACTCCAGGAGGGTACCAGCACCTCTCGTGCTGGAAAATCCTTCCATGAGTCTTTAAGCTCAGGCCGCCCATTGAATTCTGGGGAGGGCAAAGTACCGCGCTACAGACAAGGCAAACAAGGCGTACGCTCCACGGCAAACCCCACAACGCTTTACGTGGACTTTTGTAATATCAGGGATCTACATTCCAATCTGAATTGCCATCCACCACCTTCTTGAGATGGCAAGGCCGGACTTGTTGTTTCTGACGGAAACACAGATTGCTCCAATACCCCGGCTACAAAGTAGAACATAATTTTACGCACCATGCCGGGGTCGTTGTGTTCATTAGCGAGGTCTTAAATCTCCGTCGTCTTGAAAATTTTAAAGGTCAGAACGTGTCTAGTATCTGGTTCCGGGTTGACTTACACGATCGTGCCCGAGTCTACGCATCCCTGTACACGCCCCACAGTGGTAATGCAGAAACGAATCGGCTCCTGGAGCACATGCAGTCGGCTATCGACGATATGCTCTCACATATGTGGGAGTGTGTCCTCTCCGCTGAGGTTACTTGGCGATTTTAATGCGCACAATGCCAGTTGGCTTGGATCACCGACCACGTGGGGAGGGCTGTATTCAGCCTTGCTATGGCAAATGGATTATTCTAATTGGTCGAGTCGCCTACGTGACTCTCGGACATGGACAACCACAATTCCTCCTTATTGGATAATTTGCTGACATTACATCTGGAATAGTACCAGATTATCGTCGATGCCCCTTTGGGGTCTTCAGACCATTGTTTGGTACGTAGTATCGTGAGCATTAAACTCGGCGCAAAACACCAGCACACTGGCACTACAAGTCAGCAGATTGGGATGGGATCCATATAGTTTACTCTTCTTGTCCCGGCTTGCTTCTCTTCCGATGATCCTAGTACCTGTGCCGACATGGTTTTTATAATCCCTTGTCTTGATACATCTTGTAAATTTGCTGTCTTTAGCAAATGCGAGGCATATCAAATTCGGGCCGAGACACTGGTTACTAAGGATGTGAAGGTGAAAGCCTCCAAGAAACATCTTGCTCCATACGGAAAATGAGAAAGCCGAGCTCCTGAGCGCTCTCCTTGCCTTGAATTCGATTTTGGATGACTGAGGAACAACGCCGTCGACCACCCCGCGGTGCCAGATATCAATGTAGGAGGTTAGGTTCAGCCAAAAAGCTGTTAGACGAGCTCTGTCCTTTTTGGAAATCCACGAGTCGAGCAGGCTAGATTGCATCTCTCCCTTAGTGCTCCGTTCTTGTGCTGCTGAGTTGACATTAGTGCTTACTCAGTCGGCGTAGTCCCAGACTTATGGAAAAATGTTCTTATCCTACAGGCCTATTGGTATGACCTCCCTGCTCTCAAAAGTCATGGAGAACATCATCATCAATAGCCAGTTTTTGCTTTATCTAGAGGATCTCCCATTGATGAATGACATTCAATATGGCTTCCGCCATGGTCGCTCAACCGGTGATCTTCTGGTTTACCTAACCCACCGCTGGGTTGCGGCTATTGAAAGCAAGGGAGAGGGCCTGGCAGTTAGTTTGGTCATGATGAAGGCCTTTAATAGAGTGTGGCATGGGGCGCTCCTCCCATAATCGCACTCCTTGCTGAACTTCCATTCTATGGGCTTTCCGAGAACGTATGCAAGTGGATTGTCAGCTTTCTCACTGGGCTCAGTATCGAGGTCGTTGTTGACGGCTTTTGCTCAGTACACATGCCTATGAAAGCTAGCGTCCCCCAAGGCTGCTAGCTGTCTCCTATGCTGTTTCTTCTGCATATCAATGATATATTAATAGAGTCTAGTATTTATTATTATGCGGATGATAATACAGTAGACGCTGTTTACTCCGGCCGTGCAAGTCTTTTTCCACTAAATGTCGACCAGTGTAAAGTTTAAAAAAAAGCTAAATAAACTTGTGTTTTCAGTTGAGGCATCCCTCGGGGCTGTTTCCAAACGGGGTAAAAGGAATCTGCTGCAATTCAACTCCTAAAAGACACAAGTTTGCACGTTAACCACCAAAAAACACATTTGTTGTGTCGCCAGTCATCCAAAACACTTCCTGAAGATAAATAATTGTCTATATTAAGCGACCGAAACCGCGAACGAGTCTGTAGTATTTGAATAATTTTCATTTGAATAACAATTTTGGTTAAGCTTTATTTTAAAACCAGTCAAGAATACATTAGTTTGTGTATAATAAACAAAATTTTATGGTATAACGCTGGCGAACATTAATCTTTCATATACTCAGTGCAGTATAAACTTCACGTTTTAGAGAAGCGAAATATATTCTGTTATCTTAATAACTTTCGGAAGTATTCACATTAGGTATAAAATAACTCTAGGTCTTAAGACTTAGTGTTATTTTCTTAAATATACTATTAAGTCCAGAATAGTATATTTAAAAAATGCTTCAATGTATACGCAATGGTTGTAGGTTCGGTGCCCACTCGGGGAACTATTTAACAATTTTTATTTTCATTTGTTTCTATTTAACACATTTTTTAACTTTACACTATATATGCACTTAGCAGAGTAGGTAGGGATCCCGGAAACCTGTTGTTAAGATACTCTGATCCCATTAAGATATTTCCTTTCTCCATTTTCCGCCGAATCCGATTTCCGTTATCAGGAATCCAGGAAATGATAATAATAAATATTTAATTATTTGAGTGGAAGTCATACTCACAACCTGTGGCGTACATTCATGCCACGATTGATCCCAACACACGTAATTATAATTTTTATATTTTTTTAGCTTCACGCAGAGGAAACTTAACTTTAAGACACTCCGTTCCCCACTTTCCGTCCAATTTTCGAGACATTGCGTGTTGAGTGGTGGGGCTCAACGTCGTGCTTTATTACAGAGCGAAGAAATGATAATATATAATTAATTAATTACCTTGAATGGAAATCGAACTCACACTTGTTACGTTTGAATAAGATTTGTGAATACATTCACCGAATGCATTAACGGTAATTCAGCATATTTTTCATAAAATACGTATCTCCTTCACACGAGGTGAAAGACAAAAGCTACAATATAAAAACGCTAGCACTTTAGTACTTTAACTTTTGTTGTTCTGTCTGCGAAGCTCGATGAGCTTTTTATGATGTCATATTTCACGACGCTTTCGAATTAATACCGCTTATAAAAGCTCGCAAGGAAATGGCTAGTAAAAAAAACCTTTATTAAAATTATGTAGGAAATTTTAATTGCATATGGAATGTTCTTTTATTAAATTATAATGTGTTTCATTGAAATTGGTATCACAAGGCCGTTGTGGGTTCAATTCCCACTCGGGAAAATGAAATATTTAATATTTTCATTTCCTCCGGAAGTATGTTAATGGGAACGTAGTGTCTTTACACTAGGATCCTAAGTTCCTTGTGCTTATACTAATATGCGTGGGCTATAGCGTGAGGCTAAACAAAAATCTTTCTCATGAGGCCCCAGCGGCACAGTGTCGAATTGTAAATGCGACGATCGTGAATGAACTATTTTCATTTCCTACGTTAGCAGCAAGAGAAAGAGGAGGAGATGTTGAATTCGGCCTCTCAACCCGTCAATAAGGTAATAGAGTGTCTTACCACTAGTGTTAAGACATTCCATCGTCTCTCCACAACTCCTCTCTGCCTTGTAATATGCGGAAGCAAAATTGTGTGATGCAAGCACGGCTTTAAGCCAAAAAAAAATCTCTCTCGTATCTTTTTTAAGATAATATTGAAATTATTATGATATATTTTTTTTTCTATTTTTATTGTTATATTCTGTAATCCTAAATATCTGATATTCATTTTAGATTGATACCTGAACATATCCGTCCTTCAGTGGTTGACAGAAGGATTTAAGGCCAACAAAATGATCCTATAAGAGTTCCGTTGTTTTCCCTTTGATGTACTAGAACCTTAAAAATGGATTAATTATTTTTGTTTGATTATCTATACTCTTATGCATTAAATAAATCATAAAATAAGAGTTGTTTAGTTATTTCACAGTTGTCTAGGTAAACCGTAACTGCACGCAAACTATAAACGTAGTTTTTTATACATAAACTCTGATTCTGCAAAAATATAATGCTTCTCAAATCTATCTCTAACATTGAGAAATTTCAAGCACTACGTGGCTGCTTGAGAGCGTGTGTTTATAAACAATATGAAACAACAAAACATTGAAAATTAAAGATTTGGCCAATTCAATATAACATTTGTATAGAATAACTCTTTTAAAAAGTATCAATTTTGCCGAACAACATACAACAACTGCTGTAACTTTTTTATTGTATCAAAATAGCCTTCATGTTATTTCACAACCCCCTCTATTTTTCATTGTCTACCCCATAATAATCACTTCAGCTGGTCCGGAGGTTAGCCCGACAATCCCGGTTAAACATCGAGACAGACAGACAAAAATAAAAAAAAAAACATTGTTTTGGGTTCTATTACATTAATATTTTTTCTTATATATCTTCCATTTCCAGACACCGATGCTTTACGATTTTATAATTAGTACAGATATACTGGTATATTAATAAAGTAATTGGTTAAAAATGCTATTTGCAATTAATCAAAAGTTATTGTTTATTTTTTTAATAAGTTTGAATAAACTTTAAATACAATAATTTAGAACTATTCATTTTTATCTGCAGGCGGACTGGTCAGAACAATTTGTTCTAAATGTCCACGGCGGCTCAGTGTTTCCTTGTGGAGATGGAGTACGTGTTCTATTCCAATACCCAGAATGTGTTCTCGAAGGTGCCGACAGAGTGCGAGTGTTTGGAAGAGACTCGGATAGACTACGATACGTTGCTGAGAGACGCGTGCGCAGGTTAGATATGAATTGGGATAATTTAATACTTTATAGGCTGAAGATTCACGCTGTATCCCACACACAGCAGGGTAGACAGAGGGAACCTAGTGTTAAGACAATCCATTCCCCACTTTCTGCCGAGTTGTGCCGAAGAAATGAAAATATAAATGTAAATAAATATTTTATTTCCTCGAGTGGGGACCGAACCCACAACCAGTCGTTTTTACACTTTGTGCCCCTGCACCACGACTGACCTCTCTTACTTTATAGGTTAACTATGATTATTTTTATTTACCTGCGTTGGCAAGTCAAAACGCGGCGTTACGTACTTAACACTAGCATCGCAACTGTCTACCCTGCTATGCGGTATAACACGTCAAGCTAAAACAGCATTACCCCTTTTACTTTTTTCCATTGATAGAATAGAGTTATAAGTCACTCTGTTCTTTACTTTACGATCTTTATAAGAAATTAAGTGGTGAGCTTTGAAACTAAATTCAAGCCTCCTTTCAAAATGATATTGAGTCACAACATTATCGTTATAAGACTTTATATATTATTACTACCCAAATGTGAATTTCGAACAAATTTAACAGGATAAACAAATAAGTTATAAGAACAAATATCCCTTTACTGTACTTGAAATGGAGTTTGACCCTTTAAGTTAAATTAACAATTTTTTGGTCGCCAGCTTCATAATATGTAATATGTAAACAAAAATTTATAATTATATTTAATCTATTTGAGAAACAAATTAAACTAATTGCACGTCCTAAATAATAATTTGCTTATAACACATAATTAGCATAGTTAATTATGACTATTCATAATTACAATCAACATATTTTTAATACAGTATTGATTCAGAGTGGTTTTTGTATGGACAACCCGAGAGTCGCAATCGTTGTTTCATATATATATGTGTGTAGCAGACGCTGTCTCGCGGTATGTAAGCTATGCTTGTATGACGTGGTCGTTGACGCAATGTTTACCGCTATAATTGCCGACTTGGTATTTGATTAGTATGTGTGTGATGCTATTTTATGTCCCAACTCTGGTGTAAGTAGTAGTGTCCGCCCGTCCTATGCGGATGTGTAGTGCTATTATATGTCCTGGAATTCTGGTGTATGCACTAGTGTCCATCTATGGTTTTAATGCCTTGTGCGAACGTAGAAAATACTCGAAACGCGACTGTAGGATATGTGCAGTGCGTTAATTTTATGTCTATCGGTCGCTCGATATTGCGTTCGACTCAACAACTTGTATTGATCGCACAAATCAATCATCACCACGAATCACCATTCTAATACAATTTTAATATAAACAAGCGTAACAAGTACCTTCAGAAAGATCATACACAAGCGTCCCGGCGGGCACAATTGAGACTGTTGCAGCCGCAGTCTGGTAGGAATTCAGTATAGGGGTGAGGCGTCGCTCTTATGCTTTTTTCCTCTTTTATTATAACTAACAACACTGGACGGTTATAGTGGAGGACGTGCTCTTGGCTTTTCTTCAGAAGAGTTTCAAGTTATGACAAATAAGATTGTCGAGTTTCAGCTATTTAAATAAATTTCTTATGGCATTGTGGGTTACTCACGATTACAACGATAAAAGATTTTAAACACAAGACAAATCACGAGCAAAAGCATTATTTATTAAATAATAATTTTAAAGGTATTCGGGGAATCAGTTACAACACATGCAAATTAGAAGTATCTAATATTCGTAACGTAAGAATACTATAATGCAGACCATCGTAGTTTTAAAAATATCCCGAAAAATGTAGCGAAACATTGCAGCTTTTTAACAGTTAAAAACTTCGATCAACTTTATACTAAATAATAGATTGCATACAAACACGGTTCAAAAATAAGGCAACAGTCGTTATAAAAAGAAATTTAAAATTTTGTTGCACGCAGACTTATGACCTAAGATCATTTCAATAAAATCCAACCTTATAGCAGTGGTTTAAGGCTTAGTTTCGTATAGCGCGTAATGGATGCGACTGACGTGGCTTTGCCACAGATACCGCGAAATATACATTTCTATCTATTACCACTGATTTTCTAATTAAGGCACCGTGGCTTTCAGTACCTTCCAATCGTAGAGAGCCCACGGGTATATAGAGGGAGAAAAGAGAACGTTAACGTTAAGATACTAGATTGCCATCTCAGTAAAATGGTTATATTTTCATCGGTATTGCCTTAAAACAGTTCTCTATTTTAGATAATGTCTGTTTTTGAATTATTTCTCGTTATTTTATAAATTAATTTACTTAAATTACATTTATTTATACTAATATTAAAAATAGAAAAAACATTAAATTTTGTTTCTAAAGTACAGTCAAAACTTAACAGAGATGTTTTCTTCTCATCATAGGCGAAAAATGGAAAATGATACTACCACGTCAGTATAATTATAAAAATTGAGCCACATTAGTCGCAGAGGGTTAAATTCCTGGATGTAAAATAAAACATAGTTGTCATGGAGTCGCTTTGTTGACAAGTTTAGTAAATTCACTAAAAATTGTCTTTTATTTTTAGTAAATTTGCTAAAATTATCATTGTCAACAAGATAAAAACAACATTTATTCTTAAAAAAAGAGAACGAAGTGTCTTTACATTAATCTCTCAGGCTCCCTCTGCCACTGCTATATATATTAATTTTTAATATTCTAAGTAGTTATTTCTTGGGTGACAGACAATAAATATCCATTGTGTACAGAAAAAAAATAAGCAATTATAAAATTGAAACATCTATTCCATGCATGTTTTAGTCCAGACTAACCAATATTTAATACACGTTCATACATCCACACGTTAGACCTTACTAAAATCAATTAAGAACACAAAAATTTTTGTGCTGTTATTTCTCGGGCCATTTTTAGACTATGTTCAACTATATTAAAAACCTATAATGCAACATATTTCTCAAATGATAATATTCAAATTATGCAAATATATTTAATTTTCCTGTTCATTCACACTTAAAGGAGAAATTTGATTGACCCAAATGTCTCCTTGACCAGTGGTAAGTAAATAAACATAAATGTTAAGCTAAAGGTTCGATCTCGAGCAAGAACAAATATTTGTATTCACGTCGTGTGTATAATGTGGTAGCTTTTACTGCGGCTTTGCCAGATTGGTTTAAAAGTAATAACTTAGAGTTGCTGTTCTAATTGCCCAAAGTAACTCTGAGAGCAGGTACAGTGTGTTATTCAAAAGATTAACGTGATTTAACTTAAGCCTACATAAAGATTATATTAGCAGAGAAAAAAATGTTTTGGATAGTCCTTACATACATGTAAAGACTATTCAACAAAATTTTTTTTTTAATTTTTCAGCTTTATAAAATTTGTGTGGATTTAAAGTTTATATATAATAATAATAATAATAATAATAATACTTTATTGCACAAATGGTAATAAAACATACAGTTCATAACAGTAATTAACAGATACACAAATGTGCAATGGCGGCCTTATCACTAAAAGCAATTTCTTACAGGCAACCATAAAATATCAAAGGATTTACTTCAAGCAAGAATACAGGAAGGTGCAAAAAGCATTGTTTTATAAATAAAATATAAAATAGTAAATCCAAAACACAAAAATTTTATACATACATATATAAATACATATACATACATACATACATACCTACCTACATACATACATACATACATACATACATACATATAATATACTTACATACATACAAACATATAGATATATATACAAACGTACACTTATTATCGTATTGTCCGTTCAAACATTTAATTTGAGATAGAACTCTTTAAGACGACACTTAAATATTCCAATCGATTGTGATCGTCTTACTTCAATTGGCAGCCCATTCCATAGCTTCACCGTCTTAACAGTGAAAGAATCACTATAGCATTTAGATCGGCACAAAGGAATTTCAAGGATATGGTTAAGACGGGAGCGGAGGTTTTGGGAATGGAGAGTGTCAGACCCCAGAAATTTAAAACGCTCCTTGAGGTATGATGGAGAAACGGGATTGTAGAGGATGGTGTAAAGAAGGGTTAGGGCATGCAAATTACGCCTATGTTCTATTGTCAACCATTTGAGTTGGCTACGGTACTGTGACACATGGTCATGTTTTCTCAACCCAAAAATAAATCTTATTATAAGATTTTGCAGCCGTTCGAGCTTACACAGTAGTTCTTGAGACAGATCTAAAAAGCAAGAATCAGCATAATCTAATATAGGTAGAAGGAGAGCATAGGCCAAAGATATCTTGGTCTTTAGGGGCAATAGATTCTTCCACCTTCTCAAACTACCTATAGTACAGAAAATCTTACGGCTAAGCTCAGACACGTGAGGCGACCAGCAAAATGCACTATCCATCCTGAGTCCCAAATTCTTAACACTCTCACTAACCTCTAAAGAAACATTATCAAATAAAACAAAGGGGAGAGGAGAACGTAATTTAGAAAGCTGCTTAGAGTTACCAAATATACACACCTGAGACTTATTAGGGTTGATACAGAGCCCAAACGATTTACTCCAGTTGCTAATTGCTTGTAAGTCGGAATTAATTTTACTGATTGCACTGGAGATGTCGCTTACAGCTGCAGTTGTATATATTTGTAAGTCATCAGCGTAACGATGGTAAGATGAAGATATATGTTGAGTGAGAGTGTTAATGAAAATGGAAAAGAGTAAGGGAGAGAGTACACCACCTTGCGGGACGCCAGCGTTGATAGCACATTCCGACGAATGCTTTCCGTCAAGCTTAATGCTTTGTGTGCGTCCATGTAGATAAGAGGAAAACCATTCAGTAGCTTTCGAGGAGAAATTAATAGTTTTTAAAATTGCTAACAAAATATCAAAATCTACCGTGTTAAAGGCGTTCGAAAAATCTAATAGAACAAGTAAGGTTACTTGCTGATTGTCAAAACTATATCTTATATCGTCACAAACTTTATTAAGAGCCGTAACTGTGCTATACCCAGGACGGAAACCAGATTGGAAAGGGGACAGGATATTATTATTGTGCAGGTATTTATACATTTGTTCATGAACTATGCGCTCAAAAACCTTAGATAGGAAGGGTAGTATAGAAATAGGACGATAGTTAGAGAAAGATGTTGGTTTGGATGCTTTAGGGATAGGGATTACAAGGGCATGGCGCCAAACATCAGGAAACGCCAAACGCCAATTCGTTATAGGATAGGGAGAAGTTAAAAATATGGCAGAGGACAGGAAGGATTGAGTTAAGTGTTAGGAGAATCATACGTCGGCTTATGTTATCAAAACCAGTAGCATCAGATTTGATTGCAAGCACATGCTTGCGTACCTCTGGTACGCAAGCATGTGCTTGCAACCTCTGGTAGGTTCTACATAAATACATAAGGTAGGTTTATAACCTACCTTATGTATTTATGTAGATGTATACCTACTTTATTTATTTAAACAAACGAGATGAACCTATAAAATAAACTATTATTTGGGGCAATTATCGATGTTTTTTTTTTATTTTTGTCTGTCTATCCGTGCGTTTTGTGCTCACTTATCTCAAAAAGAGCTTAACCAATTTGAGTGCAGTTTTCTGCACTATCGTATTTTAGCACAGTGTCCTTAACATTAAAAGTTTATTTTTTTCAATCAGGTTGTAAATAATAACTGGTTGTCAGTAAAGTCGTCTTACGGACAATAATTTTACGTGATGACGTAATAAGAAAACATTGATGAAAAAGTGACATTGAGCTGAAGAAGCGCATTGAGATGCTTTCGTGCATACAATCAGCGTTTATCGATTTATATGACGCTATGATATCCAAATATAAAAACTATATTTATTTAAGTACCGTAGTGTTGAACCGAACCACTGAATCTCACTGTACGTGGTTTGAATTCAACGTTGAGTTCCACGACTCCAAATATATCGTATATTCTCTTGAAAATTGCCCGGTTTGTCGGAACCTTAGGTTGCATCTTGCCAACCCTGCTATACGCGGGATACAGCGTGAAGCTAAAATAAAATAATAAAAAAAAACAATTACTATTTAAAACTGTATTTTCTTTTTAGAGGACAACACACAGCTTCCTTCGACTGTCGACTTTTCAGTGAACGCTACCCGGAATATTGTTTCGTTTACGTATCGCAAGCTGTGACAGGCGCAGTAGCTGATGTAAGGATGGACTGCCTACCTACACTGCCTTTATCAGGTTAACCTTTTAAATGTTCTGAGATTATAAAATATAATTTAAAATATTTTTTTTGTTTCTTTGACAAGTCTGTCGTGGCGCATTGGGTTCAATCCAAATCGGGGGATCGATTTACTTTCCTCGTTTTGGTAACAAGAGAAAGCGCGTCGTCAAGCTCTACTACTTAACACGCAGTGTCATGAAATATTTAATAATTTAATATATTTATTTTCTCGCCCTGTTCAAATTCAAAAAAAAATCTTTTTAAGTGTCCCTCTATCCACTTCAGTCAAAATTACTAAATGTACAGACAAAAAATATTTTTACTGTCTTATTATATATAGAGATAATATATTTATTTTCTCGCTCTGGTAACGAGACAACGCGGCGTAAATGGAACTGTAAACCGAAATCACAACCATAAAAAATGCAGACAAGCATTTTTTCAGCTTCAAGCTTTATCTCACATCTCATAGAATGGCGGGCTGAGAAAAACTATTGTTAAATCATCTATGTTCCACTTTTCTCTGAATTCAAGATATCTCATGTTGTGTAGCGGAACTCAACGCCGCGCTTTGTCATACCTTCGTGATGGTACCACGAATTTGGTATGGTCGAACCTACAACTACGATTACATTCATATGATGACCCTTTATGACCCTCAGCTTTGTTATTTTTAATATTTATTCGAAATAATAGATAGAAACAACAATTATGTATTTATTTCAAATTATATAAATTCTATTTTTAACAGAAAAAAATATATATTAGGCTTTTATAGAGTAGTTAAAACTGTGGTTTCATTTAAAATGGTGCTGACAAAAATACTTTGTGTATAATAAATCTTATCGTCCTTTGATTTCTTACCAGCGAAGAAATAAATGAGCATAATTTATTCACCCGAATGGAAATCGATTCTACAACCGTAGTTCGTCACGTTTATAGTCAGACGCTGTGTTGCTGTGCCATGACGGCCTTAGGGAATATTATGACAAGACGTTTTGTTCCTTTAATAAATTTTATAATACAAAAACTATAAGTTATAATAAAGTTTTCATTTATTTCTATTAGATGGTGGCGCCGGGGGCTGGGGCGAGTGGTCAGCGTGGTCAGCGTGCCCCGCGCCCGCTCACTGCTCCACGCGCACTCGCAGTCGACACCGCTTCTGTGATTCCCCTCCGCCGGCGTATGGGGCTAAGTTTTGTGAGGTACGTATTTGATTATAATTGATTTTAAGTGTTAGTTAAGTGTATTTTGAGTGTGAGATTATACTTGTAATTATAATTTTCTTTTAATTATTGTACTTGTGCTTGGATAATCATTTCTGTAAAACTTTTTTTTAAATATATGTATTCAACGTTACCAAATGATTGTTGTAGGTTTTTATAAAGTAGTAGCCAAAATTACTCATAAGATTTTTATATAAATAACGACTCTATATTTTTTATTTTCTTCATATTATATATTTTTTATTCGTTTAATTATAATCTTTCAAATACGTAATAAGACTATAGAACGGAACGTTAAAATTATAACATGTCTATTATAATCTGTTATTGATATAATATTCGTTTCCACGACAAACGTAACATAGCAACCGTTAATCGATGAAGCAATGTTATCATTCGCGTGGATGGTACGCTAACATATTTTTTATCTAATTTACTACAGTAAATAATAATGGCTCCAAAAAAAGATAAAGGAAAAGGAAAAGAAGAAGAGACCCATAAAGGAGGAGGAACGTTTACAGAAGTTGAGAGAACTTTTTTAGAACTACAAGTAGCGGAATGCAATAGAAAAATTGCGAGACTCCGAACTGCAGTTGATGAATATGAACAACGAAATGAAGAACTACAAAAAGCTTACGATAAGCTCGACGAAGATAGAGCTGACATAATCTCATACTTGAAAAAAACATTGAATTTAAAAAATGAAGAGAACAACGAATTAAAAGAAAAGGTTAAAGGCTTGGAAGAGACGAGAGAAATTGAAACGGCACAATTTAAAGAAACTGTGGCAGATTTGGAACGAAATTTTACAATAATGAAAGACCAATTGACTTCTGAAAATAAATTACTCGCTGGAAAGCTAAACACGCTAGAGGAATTTAGAGCTATAAGAGATGATTTGATGAAGAAATTCGATAAGCAAGAACAAGCTTTTAAAGACCAAGAAATGAAGTATAAAAGGGTAATTTATGATGCTGAAAAGAAATTTGTGATTGGTAAAGATAAGTTAAAAAAAGAAATGGAAGGTAGACTTTTACAATTAGCTCAAGACTTTCAAGATGCTACGGAACTTAGAATAGCAGCATCGACGCATAGAGTTATTCGTGAAAATATAGCAATAAATAATGAACTAGACAGTATATTAGCAACACAAGCAAAGTTAGCAGAACAAAATGAAAAATATAAAGAGAGTGAACGTGCTGCTAAAGTTGCTATGGAGTTAGCAGAAGAAGAAAGGGATAAAGCTATAAACAAAAATGTTGTTCAGCTGAAAGTCATCGATCAATTGACAGCCGCTTTTCAAAAAATGGAAAAGGAAAAAGCAATATTTGAAAAACGTAATTACGATTTGGAATTATTAGAAACAAAAATACAAAATCTAGTTAAAGAAAATGGAAATTTATCGCTACAAGTTCGTATATTAGAACAAAATTTGCATGCCAGAATGAGTGACCAGAATAAATCTAAGGTGGAATCCTCTAAAGTAGCAAAAGAATGCGCCAAATTTAAAAGAATATTAAAAGAAGCGGCAATTGCTGTCCAAGCTGCACTAAAACTTGAGGATTGGGCTACTCAAGATTCAACTCGGGAAATAATGGATAGACAAGCACTACTATCACGGCTACTTGATATTATTACGCAATACCGTGAGATACAGCGAGTTGAATCAACAGATACTATTGCATCATTGGGAAGAGTTTATGAAGAAGGTGATTTGGGCTTCATACCAAAACCCGCGGAAAAGAAAAAGACAATGTCTGCCGTTATGTCTTTTACTTCCAAGGAATCATTTAAAGCAGAAAAAGAAGCATCAGCAATATCATTGTCTTCGTCTTCTTTGGGAAGTATTAGAACAATACCAAGTATTCATCTTGTACCACCATCTACTGAACCTCCTGTAACTCCTAAGGATAGCTTACCTTCATTTGTTACATCTACAAAGTCTACTGTAAGCACAAGTGAAGTGGAGCCTGAAGAAAAACCAGAGTCTGAAATGAATATTCAGGAAAAACTAGAAGCTAGTAAACTAGAAATACAAAAATCAATATTGAAAGATTTAGAATATTCGCAAATGACTATGCAGTCGCAAGCTCAGTTAACGAGTGAAAGAAAACTCACTAAATCAGTTATTATACAAGATAAACATGAAGAAAGAGAAGCTGGTAGTGAAGAAGAAAAACCAGAAGGAAGTGAAGATGTTGGACATGAACACACAGATGCTGACGTCGAACAGGAAAGTGAGGCGCACGAAGATGATGTTCTCGAAGAAGAAAATAAAAGTAGTGAAGATGTGGGTAAAACGACACATGAGGGGGTTGAAGATTGAAAATATTTTTTATTGTTTTCACAATGCTACACTTTTCTAATCTTAATATTTTTTGTAGTTTGATAATAAACTATTTTGAAAACAAGGTTTTTTATTATTATTTTTTCGAGGCCAGAGTGGCGCAGGGGCACAAAGTGTTATTGTAAATCCACTGGTTGTGAGTTCGAGCCTCAATCGACGAAATTAGATATTTATTTAAATTTATATTTTTATTTCTTCGCTCTGGTGTCGTAGGCAAAGCGCGGCATTTCGCAGTTTCGCTACTCAACAAGCAATGCCTCACACTTCTCATTTTCCGCTGGACTCTTTCAGATAAGACGAGAGCAAGAAAAGGTGGGACGTGCGGACAGATAGGCAAATCCACTCAATCTGTAGCTAATATATGGGAATATGTACCAAGATCTATTTATGTCACACATTGCCGGTTCTTAGTAATAGGTTCTTAACCTGCTGTTTAAACCAATTTTCTTCAGCTACACGCTGTAGGGTAGGCAGAAGGGACCTAACGTTAAGACACTTCGCTTCCCACTTTCCGCCGATTTTTTGAACCATTGCGTGCTAAGTGACTGAACTCAACGCTAACGTCTTGGTACCAGAGCGAAGAAATAATAATATTAATATGTAATAATTCGTTACCCCGAGTAGAAATCAAACCCACAACCGACGTGCTTACAGCCACACGCTTGTGCTTCTACGCCCGTTCAACGGCCTCTTTTCTTATTATTTACTCATTAATTTAATTATATATTTTTTTTCAAAAGGGCCAAGCAGTAGAGCTCGCAGCTTGCGAGTGTTCTGCTCGACCGTGGGCGGGAGATTCATCTTTAGTAGTGGCTGAAATAGGAGCTAGATGCAGATGCGGCTGTGTGCTGCATCTGGCTCCGGCTGCAAGGCTCCTTGCTGGGTCAGCTAGAGCCTGTCCTGCTCGGTCATTTTGGCTATTACAGGTAAGTTTACTTGCAGAGAGAATCGTTTTCTTGTCTATGATCGGTTTTCTATACGAGAAAACGAGTAACGAGGCAAAGAGCGACCTTAAGTCCCTCCAATCAACACCCAATGCCTGGAGAATTCGAGAAAGGCAATAAACGGGGATGGCAGTGTCTTAATAGGAATGGAGTATTTTAACACTAGGTTCCCAGGTTCCCTCTGCTATGCTATATGTGCGAAAAAATTTGAAAAGTCAAGAAAAGAAATAGTTATAATAATAATTTAAAAAACGAATAATTATAATAATCTAAAATTAATAACCGTTAATTACATAATACCTAACAATATGAGGCTGTCGTGGCACAGTGGGGCAGCATCTGACCGTTAAAGCGACAATTGCTTCAAGATTCAAGAGAAGATAAAACTATACAATCTATATAATACTCTTCCGTTACTCAGTGATAGTACGTGGCTTAGAACGTTGAAATTTAAACGTACATGTACGTTTGTTGGGAAGTACGGGCGAGCACTAAGGGAAGATTTCTTAAAATTCCTATGAGAATAACAATACGTATTGAAACATCGATATGTAATTATGTTATTGTAAAATTAAACGCAGCAAATGCAACATTGATATAATATTACATCTCATATAGAAATAATTAAAATTTTAATAGACTGGCTTCAACTGTTATTAACTGTTGTGTTAGACGTCAGTTTCCTGTCGTCGAGTGTCTCCCCTACTATGCATCACTCTGTTTATTTTTCCTTACATATCTTTTATTATTATGTTATAGGAATGGAAAGAATTGGAAAGAGTTGGAAAGGAATGGAAAGAAAAAAAAACGTGTTTAAAAAGTAATCATACTTTTTGAAAACTTTTTTTTTTATAACCGAACCCGAACTATTTCCCAATAGAAATTGAACATTTACAACTATTTGTATAGTTAGGGACTTCTAAAATATGCCACGATGGCATAATTTTTTTTTCACATCACGCAGTATCAATCAACTATTAAAATCTCCGCTATCACGGCGATTCATCTTCTTAACGGAGCGAACAAGTGAAAATAATTCATACTTTTGAATATTAATCGAACCCACGACCGTTGCGACTACTAATAAATCACTTATACATAAATCTATTGAATTTCGTTTCTAACGTGTTCATAAGATGCACATCTTTAGATAATATCTTATATTTTAGAACACTAGGCTGAAACAAGAGGTGATTAATGCTACAAGATTTTTTTTTTAAATATTAATTGTGGGGTTGCCGAAGTCAACGTAGTGTCAAAACACTATGTTTTACTTTTAATTAATAAACACACATATGCAATTTTATTTTGTATCCCATCGGTAATTATATTTTTTTATTTTAACTAGGTCGATATCGTTTACTGTTAAATTCAGAGTAGAGGTTATATTCCGCCTAAACTACTGTACAGAATGCTGTAAGTTTAGTCACACAATAGTGAACACTGTACGAGTGCATGTATTTATATTACTAACAAAGTTAGGTATAAATGTAGGTGTGTTTTACCTTAATTTAATCATAGTAGAGAACCTGCACTTTAGTTTTCTTGTAGTTTAATACAATATACGTGGTAGTTAAAAATGTTTATTAATTTTCGTGGTGTTACATTGAAATATTGTAAGTATGCATGTAGTATTGTAATTGGCGAAAGGGCCGAGGCTCAATATGGATTTTAGCCAGGATCGGGCAATACGTGCCCTTAGAAGTTCGATAGAGAAATACAGGCAAAAAGGAGTGCTCTGCATGTGCCTTGCCATGCCTTTTTGGATTACAGAAAGCCTTTGACTGTCAGCCGCACACTGGTCTCTAAGAAATGGAAATAGAAACAGAACAGAAGTAAATAAATGATCACTAGCCTTTGTATTATAGAGAAATATTTGAGATGAAGATATTTTTACTAGGAATTTGCCAAACTAATTATGAGATATTTCGGCACATAACGTAAATATAAATATTTAATCATTTTCAAATTTAATTTTCGAAACAGCAAAAGTTGAAAACAACTATACTGAAATCGCTGTACCGAGATGCTTGCAGCTTAGTTGGCTGCAGCTCTAGGATCATTAAACCAATTTATACGATATTTAAACGTGTCCTTAGAGTGTGAGTTACAATTTATTATATTATAATATTTTGAAAGTATTAATGTATTTTATAAGTATTTGAATATTTTAGCTTCGAATTATATTTACTGTACTATAAAGTTATTATTATTTTGAATGAAATGTTAAAACAAGTGGTCAATTTTTTAAATATTTCATTCAAAATAACAAGTATAATATAACATGAAGATGCGGGCTAAAATTAGGTTCATGGTATCATTAATGTTGAATGGGAGTTGAATGGGTCATCGCGTCGGTCTCGTCGATCGCGGTTTTTTTTTTTTTTATTTTAATTCTTACTTTCACTACAGACTTTATGGTCCGTACCTTTTTACATTTCTTTTAATACTTTTTTCTATAGATATTACTTAGAACTAGACTTATGTTATTACATACATATATCTTATTATACAATATCTGCTTAAGAAAGTCCAGTTATTCACTTCAGTTGCCACTTACTAACTTAATCTAACACTATAATCTAAATCTCCGTCGATCGCGGTTAACACGTCGGTCTTTTCCGTCGTATGTTGAGATGAAGTTGACGGGTTTCTACAGTCAACTAATTTTACTGTGTATTAAATAAAATTATTTATGCGCTACAAAACAATAGAATTAAAAATAATGTCAACACAACTGCTCTCTTAGCGAGTTAATTTAGTTATGCATGCAATACATGCTTACAAAAGTGTTGGTGTTTCTTATTGTGCAATCCTCTACAAAGGTAACGTACATTGCATCGAATATCATTGTCTAAAATAACTTTGTTACCAACAAAACATAACTTTGTTTTTCAATGTTGCAAATGCTACGAAAAGTGAAGCTAATTTTTCAATGACAAATATTATATTTTGTAATATTTTAGAATGTCTTTCCTGTATCTCAGAAATGGTTGATTATCAATTTCGTTTTTATCATTTACTTCGAAAATTTTAATAAAAGTATATACAGTCAATCTGGGTAAATTTTACAGATACGAGCGATACACTATATCTTAAAATTTGAATTTGTTTTATTAGTGCCCTCATAATACTTTTCACACATAGACATTTACATAAACCTTTTATAATACATCTGTATAGAACAAAATCAGAATTTTGTAATCTGTCAAAATAACTTTGACACACAAAGAACTATTCATAAAAAATAGTCTTAATTATACTTCTTATTAATCTATGTAACATTGGTTCATGTTTTTATTAAATAATGGATGTAACTGATTTAATAACACAATTATTTCGCAGTTTTGCCTTACATTACAAAGAAATGGAGCAACAGTCTAGAATAAAAAATACTTCAAAATATGTTTAATAGAAAACTTTAAGGCACATTAAAAAAAAACAACCTAAAATATTTTAACAAATTTAAACAAACAAAAATCGTAAGAAGTTGTGTATTAAATATCTATACACACACACACATGTCTTGAGTATTAATTATATGTAGTTAGGTTAGCAGTAGAAACCTGCTGTTAGTGGACACAGCGTTTCCCCCGTACCGCCCAAATTTCGAGACATAACGTTTTCGAGTAGTGGAATTCAACGATGCACTTTAACTATCAAAAAAAAGTAAATAAAAATAAAAAAAATAAATAAATAAAAATAAAAAAATATATATATTACACTAAATGAACATCGAACACATAATCGTCGTTTTCCTCTTAAACACAACTCCCAATGTGCCAAGATGGCTTCACTGCTCAATATTTAAAAAAAACAAAGAAAACTGATTAAAACATCCATACAGCCAATCAGTATAGCCGCGATAAGCAAATCCAGAAGCATTCGTTACAATTTTCCAAAATTCAATTATACAAAACTAAAGGTTTGATGTGGGGGAAAGTTAAATTGATTTCAGTCGCGGTATAGTTACGGATCTACGTACATTTACAGAGCTGCGGACCATCAAAACTTGGCCATTACGAGAGTACGAGGAGCGTTCGCCTTTGCAATGTTATGTTTAGGTTCCTGGCGAATTCAATAATTTTACGGAAGCAACGAAATCGTAAATTTACGTAAAGCCATTAGTTTGACTATAAATTTCTCCGAGCGCTTCTACATTTTAGTATCGAATCTCTAAGAGATTTACATGTTTTAAACTTTTAAGTATTTAAAATGTTGTAATAGAATTTAATATTTTTTTTAATGCTTCACGCTGTATCCCGCATATAGCATTGCTAAGTTAAACCTAGTGTTAAAACATTTGGTTCTCTAATTTGTGACGCAATTTTCGAGACATTACGTGTTGTGTGGCGGAACTCAACGCCGCGCTCTGTCCTGATACTAAAGCGAAGAGATAAAAATTATTCATTCCCCCGATTGTTAATTGGTCTTGGCTGGTCTCTATATGCCATTTAAAATTTTATGCCATCAAAAACATCCTGTAAAAAAACCCAAGTCTCGCAGCTCAGTCTTTCTACCGTAAAAAGTTGTGAGATCCATGTAATACCAAGTCGGTTAATCTATTTAGTCTCTACTTAAAGGACCTTCTGTCTTAAGTTATTACATAAGTTATTATCATGCCAATATTAAAAATATTTTACGTTTTAAACAAATAGATCGACTTGGACATCGCATGAAAACACAACCTATCGAAAGACATAATAGACATCATATTCGGAAGGACTCTGATGAGGAATTCGGTTGCTGGCCCGTCGTGCTGTGTAGTGTGATAGTGTGATACATACTAATAATCAAATCATGCGATGTCCAAGTCGATCTATTTGTTTAAAACGTAAAATATTTTTAATATTGGCATGATAATAACTTATGTAATAACTTAAGACAGAAGGTCCTTTAAGTAGAGACTAAATAGATTAACCGACTTGGTATTACATGGATCTCACAACTTTTTACGGTAGAAAGACTGAGCTGCGAGACTTGGGTTTTTTTACAGGATGTTTTTGATGGCATCTCACTTCTTTTTATGGAGTCCTACTTTTTGGTACCTATCTACACTTATTTTCTATTATACAGTAATAATTATTCATTAACTGCAAATGTAACCTTGTAATCCTATACATTTATATGGGATTACAAAGTTATTTATGCAGTTGGTGTATTAGGAAAACTGGACCGAATTTACAAAATATTTAGGTTTTCCCATAATTAAGACACTAAACTCTATTTGTATTCTAAATTTGAAGCTTCTATGTCTGCTAGAAGTGCCTTGGACTTTTGATGATCGGTGAGTCAGTCAGTGAGTGACAAAATTTAGAAATTTTAACAAGTTGTCATTCTTAAACTACTGGTTCAAATTGACTGAAATTTTAAATATACCGTGTTTATATAATGCCTGATTAGTTACTGAAAATTCAGGTTTCTTGTCTTATCCACAACGAAATTATAGAGGGTCGAAAATGGCCTGAATTGCTTCGAGAAAAGGATGGTACGGCCGTGCCGCTTTTTTTTGCTCGACTTGGCGGGGGCACTGCCGTGCCCCCAGATTTCTTTAAATTTTATTGACAAAACAAATTGTAGATTACACATAGACACACGGAAAATTTTAAATTATATTATTCTATTCTTCATTTTACCTAACGCTGTTTTATATATAGATAAACTTGAAAAGCGCATCTAAGTAAAACTTTTCATTTTTAGTGGAATCAAATCCACTAACTGCCCTATAATGGCATCAATTAGTTTCACAAATTGATTATAAATTCTACTACCAGATATATTTAATATGTAGGAAAATTTTGTAATGTTATATATGTATGTATGTATGTGGAGTTGATGAGTAAATAGGCCAATTCATATTTGATTTCTAGCTCAATTTATCATAAAATATCGTGTTAATGTTCAATGTGAAATAATTAAAATTGTATCAATATTGTACTAATTAAAAATCAAATATTTATTGACTAACTATGGCAACCAGGCAAAGCGCGATTTTGAGTTCCGCCACTCAACATCAAATATCTGAAATTCTGCGTAAAAAGTGGAACGGAATGTCAACTCTCTGCCTGCACAGCTTTATGCGGGATACAGCGTGAAGCTATATATTTTCAGCTTCACGCTGTTTCCCGCACACAGTAGGGTAGGCAGAGGGAACCTAGTGTTAAGACTCCGGTGCCCACTTTCTGCCGAATTTTGGAGGCTTCGCTTGTTGAGTGGCAGAACTCAACGCCGCACTTTGCCTCGACACCAGAGCGAAGAAAATGGAAATATAAATTTAAATAAATATTTCATCGCCTCGAGTGGGGATCGAACCCAAAACCAGTCGGTTTTACAGTCACAGTTTAGTGGCCTATGATATGTAAATAAAACAATTTTATATTTACCAATATTAATTCATTTTTTACCATTTACTTGTTTCACATCAATCATAAGTTGCTCCGAGATAAAAAGCTTCGCAAACCTTTTTGTACAAGGCTTCGGTTAGCTTTTCACAGATATTCCAAAATCACGAATCACGTTTGTTACGTGTCGAATTTTACCAAATGTATCTGATCTAATATGGGCGGATCTTAAAATTTTGCTCAATCACTCGTTAATTAAATGGATTTTCGCCTTTTAGTTTTAAATATAGGTAATATCGATTTAATATACTAATGAAAATGGAAATCTGCTATGGGGTAATGTGAACGTGTATGTCGTAGGTTCGAATCCGGTTTCTCCCCCCCCCCCCCTCTGTGACATTGAGTTCTATCACTCAAAAAGCAACGTCTCGTATTTTAGCAGTGGCTCGACACTAAGATCTCTCACTCTTTTAGGTTAAAAACAATGTTTATAGGTTTAGTTGAAAAAAGTTCAATGTTAGGTTCTCAAGCGCTATTTCGTAGTATCTCTAAAATACACAGAAAGTCTTTTTGCTTGCCTGGTATTTTAAGGTAAATAAGTATAAAGTCTTCATTAACAAATTAATTTCCTTTTTATTCTCCCTTAAAAGTACTAATTGTGTCCTTTGAAACCACAAGCTCGCAACAACAAATACTGTTTATTATTTAATAAGTTTTATCTAAAAAGATTGAAATTTAATCAGATCTCTTCATAGAATCACATTTAAAGATTTTCTAATTATTACAAATTCAATCTATATTGCTGAATCAACTTCATGCTGTATCTTATAGCAGGTTAGGTTAGTTTTAAGACAGGCTAGGATAAGGCTGCGTTTTATCTATTTACCGGAACGGGGAAATGAACACAATTCGATGAAATTGAGTCAGTCAGACAATCTGCCGCTGGACCAAAACAGCTTATATTAACATTTTTTTATGTTTTTATTCGTTTATGATATTGTATGTGTATATTTTTGGGCGGGAGCGAAATCTAGGATCCTTGGCTTAGCAGTCACAGTCACTTATTTATATTATTTTTTACATATAATATTGCTATTTTCTTTATAGGCAGAAGAAGGTCTGGCAGTAAGATTACGTTTCGAAGCGGTTAAGCTACCTTGTGCTGGGCAAGCTCTTCTCGCTAGAGATGGAGACTCACTGGGCTCTCCGCTTTTAGCGTCTTGGGACGGACCGGATAGTTCTGCTGTGGTATAATATTTATATAAATACTTTTTTAGCCTAACGCTGCATCCTGCGGATAAAAGGGTGTCAGAAGAAATCTATTTTAAAAACACTCCATTTTCCTATCTCTTTTCAAGACATTAAATATTTATATTGACAATTTCGCTTTTTGCCTTGTTGCCAGAGCGAGAAAATAAAAATAAATCATTTCTCTGAGTGGAAATCGAAGCTGCAATAGTTAGTCGATCTCAAATATGTATATATTATGACGACTTTGAAATTACATCTCCCATAATTATACTTATATAATACTTATTTTATATATTTTTTTTATTGAATATAGGCAGAGGACGTTGAAACAACTACAGATAGCGGTGGTGTGATAGAGATAGCTGGTGGGAGGCATATCCTCGTTGAACTTCGGTCCGGTGACACCAGCGAGCGCTGCGCTGGAGGGTTCTTGGCGCATGCTATGCAAACTGGTATGTTATTTAGGTCATTCTTATTTATATTTCTTTACAGTTTTTTTTTGTTTCATTTATTTAATTTCACAATGTGTTCTGTATATAGTAGAGTAGGCAAAGTAACTGAATGTTAAGACACTGCGTACATTCCATTTCACTCATTTTTCGGACAACAGCATTAGTTGTTGGCTGACGGAACCTAATGTTATGTGAGAGCGAGAAAATGAAAATAATAAATTCTACCGAGTGGGAGTCGAAATCACAACTGTCACTGCTTACAGTCAAGCGCTGTACCATACCACCATTTTTTTGTCTATTTTATTAATGAATCGATAAGTTGTATGTTGTATGTCGTAGAACCTACCTGGAAAACGGAATTGTGTTCCGTTTTTATTCATCAAAAAAAAAACACAAATAGCAAATTTTTACTGGAATCATTTTGAGTAAAATAATTATATAAGTACCTATATATAAAAATGTATCGCTATATAAGCTTAAAACTGTTTTTTTTAACTCAATGATAACTTTCCTTATTTTTTTTTCATCATTTGAACGAAAAAATACAATAACTTTACTACGAAATGAAAAAAAGATATAATTGAAAGCAAACTGTAGCTTTTTAAATAAATGTAAAAGCGTACTCAATTTAGAAGCCGTTATAAACTGTTAGTGTAATCTACCTAACATAAATCTAATGAATAGGTATATATATTTGTTTTATGAAATACGTTGCTTATAAAAATCGTTAATTTAGAAAATAGAACACTGTAAAAGTACCGAGGCCAGTCGTGGCACAAGGACACAAAAGTGTGACTGTAAACGTAGTTTATGGGTTCGATTCCCACTCGAGGAAATTAAATATTTAATATTATCGTCTCTTTGGTCATGATGTCGAGTTAAAGCGCGTTATTAAGTTCCGCCACTCAACACGCAATACCTTATTCCGGTGGTAAATGGGGAACGGAATGTCTTAACAATAGGTTCCCTCTGCCTACCTTACTGTGTGCGTTTAAGTTTTCTATAATAAAAATAATATGTAGTATTGAGCTCCTAGTCGTTACATTCGTAACAAAATCTTAAAACGTGTTATTGGCACATATTTTAAAAAAGCTGTAGCAAAAAACAGAATGAGCTTAAAAGCT
Source organism: Heliconius himera (assembly GCA_021202915.1). Lineage (NCBI taxonomy): Eukaryota > Metazoa > Arthropoda > Insecta > Lepidoptera > Nymphalidae > Heliconius > Heliconius himera. The sequence continues at coordinate 81,504 of JAJHJA010000118.1, forward strand.
ACATTTTTCTTTATTTACGACCTATCGATGTTTTGAACTGGCAGACTGCCATCTACTGCATGTTAAAGTGTAAAGTGTTACAGCTTACAAATTCTGTATCAATTATTAACGATAAGGAGATTTTATGTGTATGTATATTCTCTTAGGTCTCTTATTATGAATGTTGTAAATGACGAGTGAGGCAGAAAATATCTAGTGTTTATTCATCATTTCCAATACGATTCTGAATGAATCATTATTTATTTATCCTTTCTTGGCTCTGGTAATTAGGTAAGGCGTGGCGTTGCGTTCCGCCACTCAACAGGCAATGCCTCGAAAAATTTGCAGATAGTGGGCTGAACAGTATATTAACTTTAGGTTCCCTCTGTCTATCCTGATATAATCGGGATACAATGTGAAGTTAAAAATAAATTGTAAAGTTCATCAGAAAATAAAATATTTTTTAACACATTGTCAAACAGAAGCGATCCACAACACATCAGCAGCATACGCGTCAATGTCCACCGGATGGTGGGCGGGCGGCGGCGCGGCCCGAGCGTCCGCGGCCGCACTAGCTGCCCTCGCAGCTCTTGCTGCCCTAGCCCTTGCTGTTCATTCCGCCCACAGAACTAGGGCTTATCAACGTGCTGCTGATAAAGAGTCACTGACTGATAGTGATGGTAAGAGATCTTTGATTAAAATATTTCTAAAATAAAAGATTCTCTTAGCTTAGTGATGAGCAGAGAGACCATAATTTCAATACATTTAATAATAATAAAAATATAATTTATTTCTCCACACAATGTAAAGCATACAAAAAAAGTAGTGTATATTTAGGTACATAGAATATTATTTACAATCATGTGAGACTGACGCTTGTACTAAGCTCTGAGCTTGTGTTACTAGTCGCCAGGTTCTCACTCGCGGAATGCCTAAAAATACAGATATGTACCGTATTATTATTATAGTAGGTGATATACAAAAGATAGAGAAATACATGTAACTACAATATAAAAAACTACAAGAATAGGTACATTAACTAACATTATTTACATTACGTATTATAATTATAAGTTGCTATTGCAGAATAATGAATAAGTTGGATGTTGTACGTGGGTGCGTGTGTCTGTGTATATGTGTGTTTGCGTGAGTACGTGTTTGTGTGTGTGTATGTGTTTTTATGATTTAATTAGGTAGTTATTAATTTTTCAGTGGAGTCATATGACATGCCTAATAGCCATTCAGTGAGAACTTTTTTAGTTTTAAATTTATTGAAGCTATAGAATAAAAATTTTGCATTTAACTTATTATAGAGGAAGCTACCAAGAAAACAATAGAAATTGTGTGAAAATTTAGTTCTGTGAGTAGATGTAGGGCACACTTTACCTTTCCTACGTTTAGTTGCATTTTCTTTTGGGATATAAGATATTTCGACGTGTTTTTTTAAAATTGTTTGTAGGATAAAAATTTGCCTCACAGTGAGTACGTTCCATAATTTATAGAGATCATTAGTAGGATACAGGATAGGAAGAAAAGCACTTACTTTTAGGATGGCTCTTTGAGCTCTTTCAACTTTTAGCATATGCGACTTATAGGATCCCCCCCATGATGTGATACAGTAGCTAATAATGGATTGACAGATGGCAAAATATACAGTTTTAAGTATCTCACGATCTGCGATGTGCCTCAGATTTTTAAAGATGACAATTAACTTGCGTAATCTTACTGAGAGATTATTGAGGTGAGGCTCGAAGCTTAAATTGTGGTCGATGTCCATTCCTAAGTATTTAACCACTTCAGTTCGCTGGAGAGTGTTGCAGGAACAATGAGACTGGTGTGAGAACTTACAAGAGTGAGCAATGAGCTGTAAATTTGATGGAATAGACAGCTTGTGAATAGAAAAGGCAAGGTATTTGGTTTTCTCGATGTTCAGTGTTAGAAGATGATTATGTAGCCAATTCATGACCTTATTTATTCCCTCTTGAGCATAATAGAATACTTCTTCCCAAGATTTAGCTTTAAATATAAGTGCTGTGTCATCCGCAAATGTAATGATCTTGCCATTTGTTATAGGGAGCTTGCCTAAATCATTAATATAAGTTATAAATAGTGTGGGGCCAACTATACTACCTTGGGGAACTCCATAGGTGATAGGAAGAGGTTGACTTACCCACTGATCTATTTTAACCCTTTGTGAACGTCCGGTTAAGTAGGATTTGAAAAATTGTAACGGTAATCCTCTGATTCCCAAGCCTTCTAATTTAGTTAATAGAATCGGAATGGAGACAGTATCAAATGCTTTGGCTAGATCTAGAAAAATTGCGATACATTTCTCTTTATTATCCATCCCTGTTACAATATAGTCTGTTAGTGCATGTACTGCGTCCGAAGTCGATCTGTTTGCACGAAAACCGAACTGGTTCTCTGATAATAGCTTAGATGATTCTAGGTAATTGACAAGTCTTTGATTGAGTATTTTTTCAAGCAGCTTAGACAGTGAGGGTAGTATTGATATTGGTCTGTAGTTATTGACAAGGCTACTATCTCCATTTTTGTAGATTGGTATTATTAATGCAGTCTTAAAAACTGTGGGGAAAACTCCTAAGGAAAATGCAAGGTTACAAATATAGTTCAAAGGGGGAATAAGTATGTTTTTATATCTTTTAATTATTTTACTGGGTATTTTGTCTATTCCCATTGCACAATCCGTCCTCAAATTTTGTATAACTCTAGACAATTCCATCTCGTCGGTAGGATAGAGCATAAAGGAGCTGGATGCCGTGTTGTTGGAAGTGATGTCTAAGCAAGAGTGTGGTACGATTTTTTCAGCTAGGTTTTTTCCAACATTAACAAAGTAATGATTTACTTGGTTGATGTCATTTTGAGGTTCCGTCGTAGAGAGTAGGCTTGCAGCTGAAATTTGCTGCTTTGTTGGAAAGGTGGTTCTTTTTAGGGTGTCCCATAATTTTTTCTTATCAGTACTAGCATTTTTAATATCTCCTCTCTCATAATCTCTTTTAAGTTTTTTTAGTAGTCCGTTGCAAAAATTCCTGTACCTTTTGTAAGATTGTTTCAAAATAATATCGTCTGGTTTTTCTTTAAGATGTTGGTGCATTCTATCTCTATTTCGCATGCATCTAAGAATTCCTGTAGTAATCCACGGCTTTTTAATTATTTTTCTGTTAGGTATATGAACTAAAGTAAGATTTTTTTGTATAGTCAAAGTTAGGGCAGAAATCAAAAACTCAGTAGCTGTGTCTACGTTACTATAGTTGTATATTGGTGCAAAGTCAAAATTCTTTAAGTCTGAATCTAGTTGTTTAAAATCAATACGTTCGTAGGTTCGATTTTTGTTAGTGTGTTTAGTGAGAGTTTTATCTAAAGTTAGGAAAAAGAAGACGGTATCATGGTCGGTAATTGATGTCTGAGCGACATAGCAATATGCATTTAATTTAGTTCTTATTATGATGTGATCTAAGCAAGTACGCCCATGAGTAGGAAAGGTATGTCCTGGTAATAATCCTTGCCCCGCTAGAATATCTAGGTAGCTAGAACTTCTAGGATCGGATGTATTTTCAACTATATCAATGTTTATGTCACCCGTAACTATTAGATTTCTAAATTTAGAATATTTATTTAAAATTTCATCTAAGCTTTCCAAAAAACCAGTGATTTCTTTAAAACCTGGTGCTCGATAAATACATAAAATAATTATATCATTGTTAATTTTTAAAACTAAAGCATTTGCATTTACCAAATCCGCTTCCACAACATTAATGTTCATATTATCTATAAAATATACAACTACACCTTCATTTTGAGTAGTATTACGAGCGGTGCAGGCAAAACTATAACCTTCGATTGGTGGAATGTAAGGTGTAGACGGTAACCAGCATTCGGTCAATATAATTATATCCCACTTGACTTGACTTCTAGTTAAAAGTGTTAAAAAGCTGGGGATATTTCTAGTTATGCTGCGTATATTTTGCGTTATTACTTTAAGACATATATTAGTAGTAGGGATTAGTGTTAAGGAATCCTCAATATCACATAGTGAAGAAAATGCTACCGAGGCTTCGTCAAGGTTATTAATTATTCTTACGTCATGATTACAATTATCGAATTTTATTAAGAAACGGGGGCCACGTATTTGAGGAGAAAAAAAACGGGAAAATTAAGTGAGACAGGATTTTAATAAAGGTATTACAATGTAAAATGTTAAGTTTGCGATAGAGATTATAATGATAAGGCAAAATCAAAAAAGATTGATACTTGGTTATGTATATATTTATTGTTGTTAATATAATGTAAACAGTAACGAGTGGAATGTTATGTGTATTATGGGTATTTGTATTTTTACACCTATGAGTTATTTTTTTTATGTATGTGTTTGAAATATTCATTTTGTAAAAGAAGAACAATAATAAAATCTTGTATGTATTTATTAAACTAGCATTAGTACTAAAATTATATTTTAATTTTAGCATAAAAATATTTATAATAATTATTTTGCAAAACAAATAGTAAAGGAGAAACACCAAAAGAAATTTATATCTACTATATATACTTGCCTTAATGCACCCACTAAAGTTATGTTTTAGTTTTAGCATATAAATAGTTATAATAATTACCTTGCAAAACAAATAATAAAGTAAAAACAATAAAAACAATTTATATCTATTTTGTATACTTGCAGTAATGTACCTCCTAAGCCTTATTTTCAGCATAATAGTATTTGTAAAACTATATAACTTGTAAAATGAACAGTGAAAGAAAAACAATAAAATAAACAAGCAAATGTAATTACAATTTGTGATAATACAAAGAAAAGTTACAGTATTTTTTTGAGATCTTCTTGCTGGTCGATACGTGTGATAGGTGAACCTTCCATTTTTTGTATAAAAATTCTGCCAAAAGAGGTCCAGCACCTGTGGTATCCTTGTTCTCGCGCTTGCTGTCTGGCAAGGAAATATAGTCGCCGAGCTCTGCTGGTTAAAAAATCCGAAATAAAAATAGTCTTCGGTGGGCCTTGAATATTGAGGTTAGATGTGTTAAGGGTCGGTTGCCGCTGTAATTTCTGGGATTTGTTGTAGGCAATTATATGTTTTATAAATGTTGATTTTCGCGTCGGCGTCGTGAAGTCTACCACAATAGTGTCGTTTTTTAATTTTGGACGGTAAATGTCTCTTATTTCTATATTTTCAGAAAACGCAGGTTGCTTCACTGTGGCACCTACCTTACTTATAATTTCTATTAAATTTTCTTTACTTTCTTTCTCTGTTTTTGGAATGTTTCTAATTTCAACCGACGTAGATCGCGAGTTCCGTTCCTGGTTTTCTAACTTATCTTCAAGCTCTTTTATTCGGGACCTAAAGCTTTTATTCTCTGACTCCAATACTGCTACTTGATTCATCAGTTCCTCATATCTTTCTGACATAAAATCAACCGATTTTTTAATTTCAAAATTCTGGTCTTTGATGGAATTCAAAGTGTGGTTGATAACTTCTAATTTTCTGTCCTGTTTACTTGACAAATCCGCAATCATTAATCGTATTTCCGTGGCAAATGAGGTTGTACTGTCGGTTAGGTCTTCAAATGAGCGTTTGTACCTTTTTTTAATGTTAATATATGTTTCACTGTTCTCTAAATCATTCAATGTTGATTCGTGCAATTGGGGGCTACTCTTTGACATGTTTGTATTAGGTGGAGTCCGTTGTAACGACATTTTTTATGCTATAATTGTAAGCAGCGTAGGCCTATTTGCAATGATTTTCGTCGGCAGGCAATGCAAAAACAAAAACCGTTTGTAAATGAGCGTGATTAAAGGTCAAGCGAGTGCGTCAATGCAGCTGACTGTTACGTCACCGTGTCGTTGCACTTTGTGATTGGATTAAAAGCTCAGTGGCAATCAAGCAGCACTTACCACACTATACACGTTTCTTTCTAAAAAATGTTATGGACTACTCACACATCGCAAAAACAGTCTCCTGCTACGTATGGGCACTTTGTGGTATAACCGGTTTTAGTTTGCGATTTATTTTAAATGAATTAGCAAGCAAGTAAGCATAAACACGTCCGTACACCTCGAATATCCGCGAGCGAGAGATTTCATCTATCATTATATTCCGTTACTATTTTATGTAATGCTATTTCAGCAATTCACCATTTATGTCCAAACTAAGTATATATAAAGTCATTACTTGAGTTTTGTGGTTTTTCTTCAAACAAATATACTAAAATTATATTATATATAAAAATTTAATATCCCAGCCTGTTCAGCATCATTGGAGTTAGGAGCTACAGCGGGTTCTCGGAGCACGTTGTTATCTGAAGTCGTCGGTGGAGGGGTCTCCCTGCGAAGGCTCCTACCAGGAAGAACTCGGCACACAAGACTCAGGGACTCAGACAGAACGTCAGAGAATGTAGAAACTAGGTGAGTACATTTTATTTTTCGGCCTAAAATTAAATTGTACGGCATTAACTTTTTGTACTCAAGAATCAAGCGACGTTTGGGACCAAAAGATCTATAAAAAAACAATTTTTTTTTCTTCTTTTTCCTATAATATTACTCTATATCCAGCATATAGCAGTTTAGCCAGAGATAATCTACTCACTCATCAGATAACTCACTCTGATCCATACACACCGCCCAATTTTGAGACAAAAACTTTTTAATGCCAAAAAATAACGACATGTTTTATTGGATTTGGGAATCGAACACACAACCGTCACGTTTAAGATATCTAACTTAAACGCTGCACCACGACGGCCTCTACATACATAGCTACATATACACATAGCTACACATAGCATGTATATAAAAATATTTGAAAATAAGTATACATACATAATATTAAATACAATTCGACATATGAATATATAAAAAGATATAATAACATATCGCTCTAACAAATACTGTTTTACAACGCTCATAACGTTCATAGATTTTTTTACAATCGCTACCCACGTTCACGGTTCACCTATCTAATCGATCCATATTAAATTTGTCACGCGGAAAGCGGCAACTGTGGTTGATCGAATAATATCCACTAGTTTTCCCTTTTCCCATTAATACCTAAGTATATATATTTTAAATAGTTCAACTAATAATTACTTAACTTATAAGTAATAAATAGATACTCGTAAATGAAGCAACCGTGGTTCCACTACACCCACTGGACGGCAACTCTGAGAAAAGTATAAAATTTTTATATCATTATTATTAGGAGGCCAGTCGTAGCACAAAGCGATCGCTCGATCCCTCCCTCCACTCGGGGAAATGAAATGTTTATTTAAATTTATATTTTAATTGCTTCGCTCTGGTGTCGAGGCAAAAGCGCGGCGTTAAGTTCTGCCACTCAACACGGAACGTCTCCAGAATTCGTTAAAAAGTGGGGAACGGAGTGTGTTAACACTAGGTTCCCTCTGCCTACCCTGCTGATACAGCGTGCGGGATACAGCGTGATGCTGAAACTTATATATATATATATATATATATATATATATATATATATATATATATATATATATATATTTATCAAAAAATAAAAGAAAATCTTATAAATAATTAGACTTCGCGTTTCGAAGTTTCGATTTTTTTATTCACTTTACGTTTTCACCAGTGATCATCATATTTTTTCAACTCCTTTCCCCACGCAATCATTAGCCAAGCAAAATCTTTCTATAGACAAGCATATACTTAAAGAAACATCCACAAAACAAGAAGCTGTATAGAAAGAAAGTGAAAACAAGTTGCAATGTCACACAACTCGAGTACTCAATTAGTGAAAATAGCCTTCACAGTCCATATTTCGAAAGAGTAGGTATATTCCGTTACAAGCAAGCTTAATGAATGTACAGAACTCTGTATACAAATGACTTTTGTAAAGCTTTCTTCAACTTATTTGATAAATATAACAAAATTTATTTAATTTTGAGTGTATGTGTATTTTATTATTAAAAAACACAAAAGCTTCACGCTTTTTCTCCGTATAAGTTAACACAGAGGGTAGTGTTAGGACACTTCTCCCTTCACTTACATAAATAGATGATATTTAAAAAAGACTAGATATGAATGTTATTTCCATTAAGAATAAAGATTTTTTTTTTTTTTATTTATTTTTAGCATCCGCTGTATCTCGCACATAGCAGTATAATCAGAAGAAATCTCTAGACCTAGTGTAAAAACACTCTGTTTCCCATTAGGATACTTCCTTTCCCCGCTTTCCGCCAATTTCCATAGCGAGGAAATGAAAATACATAACATTTAACTTCCCGAGTGGACATCAAATTCACAAATCAAAGTAACACGCTTGTGCGCTTCGACGGCCTCTATATTAGTTATATTTAAAATATTTTAGTTTCTTCTGTGCAATAATCAGATAAGCACGGCGTTGAGTTCCACCATTTAATTGAATATCTCTATATTGATAGAAAAACAGAGAACAGAATGATTCAATGCTAGGTTTTTTAAAATCATTATAAATATAATACGCTAATTAACAAGCAATCAACGCCCCGTGGAGAACGTGCTCGAACAATGGCACTCACACGTTTCTTACTAATTAGGTACTCAAGTCTCTATGGTTTGTTTAGAAATCACTTTAACGATTGTAATTTAACTTAGTTTTTGTTAAGAGGATGGGGTTGAAATGATTTTTGTGATTGAATCGTCAACTCTTGCCTTCCTAAAGAAACGTCAATTTTAAAATGAAAGGGTATTGGAAATTTTAAAAAAATAAGGTTGTGGGTTCGATTTTCATTCGGAATTAATTATTTTTATTTCCTCGCTGTAATAAGACAATGCTTGGCATTAAGTTCCGTCCCTCAACACACGATGTCTCGAAAACTAGCCGGAATGTGGGGAAGAGAGTGTCTTAAAACTAGCTTCCCTATGTCTACCTAGTTATTTGCAGGATAAAAGGTGAAATAAAAAAATAAGGGATAAAAGTAAAGGATTTTCAGTAGGATTAGAACTCAGATTGATTGTGTTTAATTGCACCTTCCCTAAACTGGAATTTCTAATCTAAATACATGTGTTCAAAGGGTGTCTCTATTCGGTATGCAACATCAATATGTATGGCCGAAGTCTGTAACAATAGTGAGTAGACCGTCACAATTGGGCAAAATCATTCAGTAATAAATCACAGATTTCTGTTATTGTAGCATAATCAAATTTATTCTTTGTATATCGTTATAGTGTAAATAAAAATAACGATAGTTGGTAAATCAATGCAATAAAAAGGAAACTGTGCTGCTGTTTTATTCTTAAAAGTTGGTTTCCATTTCTTTATTTAATTTTTTTTTACCTGCTTAACGGCTTATCTGTACGTTTGTACACTCTTATCTCAGAAACAGCCTTACCGATTAAAGCGCAGTTTCCTTTAACATTTAGATTTTATTTTATTTAAATATATGTCGGAGAGAGAGAGACGACGAGAGAGAGAGAGAGAGAGAGACGACCGAAGACGGTGGGCGTAAATAATAAACGAGTAGAACCTCGACCATGTCCTGGCCTTTGGTTCTATTCCTATGTGAACACATGCCATATGTGAACACATGACACATGTACAAACACTCAGAAGCTCGGAGCAGTGCCTGGGACTTGCGACCACAGGTGTAGGCTTCAGGGTACCCTTTACTGTAACAAACACTTGCCTTCACTGCTCCAGCCCAATGCAATTACAAATAGGTGTTAACCACATTCATAATTACGATAATAATCGATTAACTAAATAATCAATTATTCGAATAGTCGAGGTTAGTCAGTGGCAGAGCACGAGTAGTGCTCCGAGCCACACCAGAGCCAAGACTGCCCGTACAATGTCCGTGCGGTCTTTTATACGATCGCTAACAAATAAGTTGTAGGGTAGAATGCATAATAATCGTGTTACAATTTGATCGCTACGACATATATATATATTTTGAGAACACGAAAGTTATTCAGATTAGAAAATAAAATATATATATAGTCAAGCGGGCGATGCCGCAAGCTTTAACAACGAATAATTTCTTGCCGTGTCTCTCGATATCTCTAAAGCTTTTGACAGGGTCTGGCACGCAAGCCTTATAAGTGAGCTTCCTGCATACGGACTACCGGCTGACCTTTGCAAATGGATATCAGACTTCTTGAGTGAGCGATCGGTACAAGTGGTCCTAGATGGCCGCGTATCTGATCAACAGGCTATAAATGCCGGAGTTCCTCAAGGTTCTGTTCTGTTCGCAACTCTATTCCTGCTGCACATCAACGACATGTTAACGCCCGGTATTGTTGGGTACGCTGATGACAGCACGGTTGTTGACAAATATGTATCCAATGCAAAGGCCAGCCGGAACGAAATCCAGTCTTGTCGAGAGTCTATGATCGATCGTCTGAACCTGGCACTTCAGGGCGTCTCCGAATGGGGCGATGCCAATTTTGTCAGGTTTAACGCTACGAAAACTCAGGTGTGTTTATTCTCTGTAAAACGGAGCCCCTTCGATCTTGCTTCGACTTTCCGAGATGTACCCGTGCCGATAGCTGATCACCTTGAGCTTCTTGGTATGAACCTTACGTCAGATCTGAACTTTGGACGTTACATCGAGTCATTGGCTACAACTGCAGCTAAAAAACTAGTTGTTCTCTCAAAGGTTAGCCAGTATTTCACTCCGGAACTGCTTCCCCAACTTTATCAAGCTCAAGTCTGATCGTGTATGGAGTGCTGCTGCCACCTCTGGGACGGATCTGCTAAATATCAGCTAGCGACCTTAGACTCAGTTGAAAATCGCGCCAAGAAGCTCATTGGCGACACAGCGATAGTTGAGGCAAAGCTGCAAAGCCTTGAACATCGTCGAAAATTAGCCTGCCTATCTATATTTTACAGGATACATTTCGGAGAGTGTGCAGCAGCGCTGCATGACTGAGTACCCTCTTCTCCTTTCCATCTGCGGGGCACTAGACGTAGGCAGGGATTTCACCCATATGTTGTCGATATACCACCTTCCCAAGCAGCGCTTCGCCTCCACTTTCATAATGCGAACTGCTTAAGAGTGGAACTCCCTGCCTGCTGAACTGTTCCTCGACAAGTATAACTTGGCCTTTTTCAAGGCAAGAGTGAATAGGCATTGCCTAGGTAAGCATGCTCCACCATCGTTCGCATCGTCACTTACCACCAGGTGAGATAGCGGACAAATGTTTGCCTATCTGCAATTAAGGACGTCTTTTGTATCCACCTATGTGGAGAGAGTACTCCATGGAAATATAGTGGATATACATGTATACATAGATGCCAATCTTGTCACTCATATCTTTTTTCATGTTTAGAGATGAAGAAGACCACACAGACGCGGAAGTCGAAATACCAGATAACTTAAGCGTGGCTAGTGCCAGCGGTAGTCAAACAACGATCACTCCTGAAAATGTATCCTCTAGTAGCGCCCCTGCTGCTACCGGATCAGAAGCCATGACTTATTCTACTTTGAGAAGGTCGCACACTGTATCTAATACGCATGTACCACAGGTAAATATGTTTACTGGTTTCTTATGGGAAATTCGCATTGACTTTGGTAGAAATCAGTTACCCCAATAAAATTAAAATGTGAAGCCAAAAAAATATCGTAGGTACATAGAATCGAATTGACAAATTCTACTTTGAACTTTTTGATAATTTTAGAGAATGGCAATTTGGCTTTTATCATTATTATTATTGTATGGTGTAATATAATTATTTATAAGTATAAAAAACATAATATACTTTGCGATTTACGACTCGATGATGACGAATAAATAATGTGAAATTAATGGAACATAATAATAAAACAACATTTATTTACGCAGATTACGTCGCCACCACAACCGTCTACGAGTGAAGCGGTTACAGCGGAGATGAACACGAGTACTACCAGCGTAAGTGGAAGAGACACCTGTAGCGAGAAAGACAGAGACAGTGTGTGGGAAAAGGACAGATGCACCAGTCGGGCGTCGTCGTCTGTTTCCGCCGCTACACTCACTAATGTAAGAAAAATGTTATTATTTAAATTGGTATTAACATTAATAATCATTTCTAATTAGAGCAGTATTCAAAAAATCGCCTATCATGCTATTATAGTTGATTAAGTAAGAAGAATTAGAAGTAATTCAATTATTGTACTATATATTATATTATTTATTTCATCGTTAGGCGCTCCATTGTCTTCGGCTACTTCGCTAGCGATATTTTTTTTTATCTTCACGCTAGAAGATAAAAAAAAATATCTCAAAATATTTACTCATAATTATGCTTTGTCTAATATTTTTTAATTCACTTAAGTTAACCTCAATTTCAAGTCAATGAACAGTAAGAAAATCATACAGAGTTTAGAGCTCAAAATGTAGCATTAGTAGATTTTAAAGTATCTTTGACATATTTTCACTTAAAATATTAATATTTTAACTTTAAATAACTATATGAAAAATAATTATATATTATGAAAACAATTATTCTCTTCCAAAGGGTTGGTACTCACCGGCGTTAAGCGGCGTGTCGGCTGCCAGAATCCGGGACAATCCGAAGCATAACAAAGAGACGTGTAATAGACGACTGCTTCGTTCCGACTTGAGTCTTACATCACATCCGGAAATGGAGATCGATTATTATGATTATGAAGTCAATAATGCAGGTACGTAAGACTTATTTGATTTTTGATGGTAGAAAGTCTTTTAAGTTTGCAACAGGAACGTGTACATATGTTCTTAAATATACCTATCAACACATTGTTTATACCCGATTGTACGTATGTGCATTAGATGCTGTTTGGATGTGTAAAAAATATAAAGTTTGCGGAAACCACACGTTAGTTATGGCACATAATTAAAATATAATAGCCAAAAAATTAGGTGTTATTTTTAGTGACTGCCTCTGATTTTTCTTCTCAAAATTACAAAGTTTCAATTTTATACACCTATAATATATATTATATTATTCTAATTTCATGCATTGGAAAATCAGTACCAAATAAGCTGTAAGTTGATAAGATACATTGTTTCAGGTTCCGTACCAGGTTCTTATCTAGGCATGGACCCCGCGTTCCTGGTCTGGATACCGCCCATAGAGGAAGGTGATATCATAGAGGAAATGGACAAGAATAACATTTATGAGGTACTTATACTTATAATTTGATTGAAGTGAAAGTTTTTTTTTTAATATTGATCGTACTCAAGTGCAATCTTTAGCTTAGCTTCTATTTTAACAAGCTTAATCAAGATTCTATATTATTAACAAGTTATAGTTTTACAATTAAACATAATAACATACATTTTTTTTATTTAATGAAATTACAATCATTATTGATATTTGACAATTAAATTCTACATAGGAGGTTGTGCCTAAAGAACTACGACCAGATCCCGGCAGTAACACAGAATCCCCTGAAGAGAGACCAGCAGCCACTCTCAAACGATCCAGTAACCGGTCAAATAAATCAAATGAATCTATGAAGTCCATAAATAAAGTCATCGATCGATCCAACATTATACATCCCTTGAACTTTAGCATAAGCGATTTACAGTCACCAAAAGTACCAAAAAGAAACAAAAAGAAAACAGATGTTATACCAATGAAAGATTTGTCACTTAAAATGTCCCCAGTGAAAGTCCACAGACGGGAGAATCGAGACAATCGAGATGATTCAACTTTAAAACGAGTTAATGATACTCGAGAAAAAGATGACACTTTGAAAAGAACAGATTTCAATGATATTAAGTTTGCTGATGATTCAGAATCATCTAATGATATTAAGTTTGCAGATGACTCTCCCGATAGTAATCGATTTAATGATAGATACGAAGTTAGAGCTTAAGTGACGTTTAGCGTTCTTTCTTTGCTAAGAATATCGATTTTTTATGTTGAAACGACTATTAATAGTATTCGATTGAATGTATCAAATAAACGATGCATAATAATTTTTGATAATTGACGTGAGTATATTGTATCGCTCATCCAATGAGATAATGGATGTAGAATCTAAAAAAAAACAATTATATTTCCAGTAGGTTTTATATACATATCTTCGTTTTGGTAGTGAAGAGAATCAACCTACATATTATAGTTTTCGACAAACTTAATTAAATAACACAGCCATTAAAAAATATATTTACTCTGTAGCTAACAAATTATAGAAACAAATTAATCTTTCTTAAATATTTTTGTTTGACCATATTACTTTACTGTTCATTCTATGATAATCATAAAATATAATTTTATATATATGTGTATAGGTTGATTATCTTTACCACTAATGCGAAATATATGGTGTAATATCGTTTAGCAACCTTGCAATAGTAATTATTTGAACATTTCTATAATAGATTAAACAAATATCGAGTCATTGTTTCATTGCAATCAATACGAGTATATAATATAATGTATATGTCATACATTATCACAAAGTAATTAGTAATTAGCTTAACCTGCCCTGTAGTTGTATGTAAGGACCAAAACACATAAATTTGTCAACTTCCATATCATCTTTATATTCATAATAATATTCTATATTTTTCAAAATCATATCCACTTATACACACATCGTAGAGTCGTAAGTCTGGGCTTAGAGTTGTTACCTCATTTGTTTAGTCTTAACAATTGTGGGCATCACAGCAGTTTTCTCTTATGACTTCTCTTTTAAACTCTTCCTTTTCTTTCTTTCGTGTTTTTTTCTTTCACTCTCTTTTTTTAACGTTGTTTAAAAAATCAAATTGACTCAACCCAGACTTTAGTATATTATAACTAGAGTTTTATAATCAAAGTATTCAATGATTGTTGTCATACTACTATAACGATCATTTATATACAAAAAAAATCATTTGTCTAAATGTCTACTTCTTTTCTTGTATCATTTTGCACTGTATCAAAATTGTAATTTCATTTTCAATGTTAGAAGACTGAATTCGGGCAGTGCAATACTTTATTTAATTACACAAACTTATAGTTGCTTGTATTGAATATCTACTGATATGTCTTGAAATAAAAGTTTTTAGTGCAAATTTAGATATATGTACATGAAACTTTATGATTTCTATTTTCGTCCAGTCTGTGTACTCTATTACAGTTGCTTATTTAAAGGTACTCAAATTTTGCTCATTATATTAAATGTTATTATATTAAATTTCAAGCCACACTACAAGATGCTAATTGTCGTTTAACTAACAATAAATCGATTTAATACCAGTTAAGTGCCAACTAGCGTCTTAAGTGCGTCTACAGCAGGATATATACATTATTTTTTTAATATGATTTATAAAATAAATTAAAAATAAAACATTTTACATGATAACTGGTTGGACTATTTTAATGTTACTTTCATAATAACTTTTACAGAATAAGTTACCAAAGAAAAATTACTATGGGTCTCTTTTTAATTTCTAGTCATATTAATCTAAGGCACAAGTGTTTTATTTTGTTGCTAACTCAAAATATATGTCATAAAATATTTATTAACATTGCATTTATTAATTCTATTGTAAAATAAATTAGATTAAGAATAATATTGTTAATTTAATTATACTTTTACTTTTTTTTTATTTTAACGAACAAATTATGATTATTTTATTGAAAACATTATTTTACGTTGCATTCATTATTTTTAAATTATTTATTTTTTTTTTATTATAAAAAAATGTACTTAGTGTATATAATTTAAATGCATAATATTGATATTGTTTTACTAGTTTTGTTTGCAAAGATATCAATAAAAACCGTTTTCATTTTATATTTAATATTATTGTTTTATTTCTGTTTATCCCTTGAATATTAATATTAATACTACTTTTCTGTGGTTATTCAGAGATGGATCTAGGTTGCGTCACAGTAAAATATTGTTAGATTCTCTAAGGAGTCTCTATGTGTTAGAACTGTCCCCATGCAAACCTTCCAATTATGAAAGAGAAATATTATAATAATACGTTTTAAATAATTTTATTGTTATGTATAAATTAGGGTCACTTTTTTCTTAGTTAAGTACGGTATATATATAATGTAGGCAGACGGAACCTAGTGTTCCATTCCGTTCCGTTCCACACTTTCTGCCCAATTTTCATGACATTATCTCTTGAGTACTAGGGCTCAACGCCGCATTTTCCTTGTTACTAGAGCGAGAAAATAAATACAATTTATTCTTTCACGCTTTAAGTCCAGACGTTTTGCTGAGCCACGAAGGAAGTTTTGTATATATTTTTACGAGAGATTAAAATACCTATATTATTTAACTTCACTTACTCTAATAATTTTATTGTAAAATATGAAATATGGGTGAAAATTACCAATTTTGTATAATCCTTACAAATTGAATTGTAACTTACAAACATAATTATGATACGGAGTGATCGAAGTAGGGCGTGGAATTCAAAAGCTCAACAATCTCGTTCATTTGCCTACATACGAGTGTGTAACAGATTATGAACTATTATCCGGCCTGTACGGATGGGTACAGTGTAGCTTATCAATAGACATTTTACAGGTATGACGGGAAAATTTACTCTTTTATTTTTTTAGCTTCACGCTGCATCCCGCAGCAGGATATGCGGACCTAGTGTTAAGTAAGACTCTTCTCGCTTTGTCTTGTCACCAGAGCGAAAAAAAGAAAATTATATATTGCCTCGAGTGGGAATCGAATCCATAACCGTTTTTAACAAAATAAAATTAACAAAAGCCAGATTTCTTTATAAAAGTGCTTTGTGCTCTTTATAAAAGTCTATTGTACGAGGCAGAGGAACTCCACTAAGACACTGTTTTCTGTCTCCATTTGTTTTAGAAAATGGGAAAATGAAAATAATCGAAATACGATTATGTTCAAGAATGGAAATCGAACCCTCAAGGACAGCCGACATCTGCAACACTATACCACGATAGGCTCTTATTTGAAATTCAATCTTAAATAGAAATGTTGATGCTAAGATTAACTTGATATTATATTATTAAAATATTGATACAGTCGTAGCGCAGCGGCACAATATCTGACTGTAACTGCATTGGTTGTGGATTTCATTCCCATTCGGGAAAATGAATTGTTTAGATTTCCTAACTCAGGTTACAAGACAAACTACGGAATTGAGTTCCACCAACATGCGTCTCAAAAATTGGGCAGAAGTGAGGAACACTGTGTCTTAAAACTAGTATGCAGGATCCAGCGTAAAGCTATTTTTGTTTACAACATTTTTGAACGAATTGTATTAATATTTTATTCATTTGATAAAAATTAAAAAAATATATAAAATAAACATCTAGTCTTACTTACCTGTAGCGAGTGATCGATACGCGGAGACGCAGGCACGTCATCTAATTGGAGCATCCCTCTGCGTTATATTAAATTCCTTGGCGAGAATCTCGCGGATATATATATATATAAAAAGGGGTTGTTACTTGGAGGTAACTTTGTGTTATTTATAATATTAGGTTTATATGTAGATAGCTTCGCCTTCAAATTCCTTAAATATATGATGAGATATATTGAAATTTCTTACTAAAAAATCGACTGCAATAATAGTTAAGTGGACTCCAGTTTTACGCAGTTGAAAAGTATTTGAATGGTTGATTGTAAATCTATAAACCTGCACCGTCTATTACGGTTTCCAAAGGACGCCCTACGCAGGTTTGACTCCCGCTACATGGTATTTTTATATGTTTCTAAATATATTTTCCTCAGTGTGTGAATAACACCTTAAAAATATAGTATTTGGGTCTGTGGTAGGTATATGCTGTTTTGGATGTGATTGTCACTTCGATGTTCAGACAAAGCATATTATACACAAATGTCTTTGAATTATTTATTTATAAAACATATCTCCGCAATAAATGAAAAGTGCAGTACAGTGTCTTAACACTAAGTTTTCTCTTTCTTCTTCTTCTTTAACCTTTATTCTCCCATTGTTGGGTATATATATAGTTCTCCTCATTGGATTTCCAATCTTTTCTATTGTCTGTTCTTCTAATCCATCACCGGCCAATCGTTCTGACAAGATCATCGGTCCATCAAATTGGTTATCTGCCTACGTTCTTTACTCCGTTTTCTTTGTATAAAATAGTAGAAATTATGTGGAAATAAATAATCAAACATGTTTTATACGTTAAAGTAAATCAAGAACTTCTTGAAATTCAAGATATAATTATAATTTATATATTCTTGACATTCCTCATTATAACATAACGGTGGATCAGACACACGATGTCTAATCTACCAATTATATTGTAGAGAATGTTAGTGAATTCCTTTATGCAGGTACATTTTGCATACATACATACAAATGTACACATGTATACTTATATTTACAATTAGATATAATTGGTGTAGGGGCTATACCTTTGAGAGTCAGAGTCTTAGTCAGACTATAAACGCAACGTATAACGTATTTTTATTTTCTTATTCGGGTTACAAAATTTTTTTTGTTGTATGGCACAATGGCGCAATGTCTGACGAGGCGGCAAAACGTCAGTATAGCTGCACGTTTGGTCGTACACAATACAGTACTGCTAGTGACGCTGCTATACGGCAGCGGAGAGCATGTATAAAGAGGTAAAGTGAGCAGTAGCTACTTTTGTCTACAGGGTTAGACATCATTCATTTATTCATTCATTGCTTCTGATATAATCTCTATATATAATAAGACAGTAAAAATTTTGTCTGTACATTTAGTAATTTTGACTGAAATGGATAGAGGGACTTAAAAAGAAAAATAGAAAGCAATAGATTTTTTTTGAATTTCTTGTCTGTCTGTCTGTCTGTCTGTCGACATATTTTTGTCCACATTTTTCTCTGAAAGTACTGAACCGATTTACTTGAAAATCACCAATTGCTTTGTTTTAACTCAACTTAACTACTAAAGTTTAGTTCATCAAAATCGGTTCATTAAAAAAAAAGTTATCGTCATTTGAAAGAAGTCGTAATTAATTCAACACAGAGATAAAGAACGATCTTGAAAGAAATATCAAGAAAATATTCATATAATATATGTAACTAATTTAAAAACTGTACAGGAGTTAATATGCAATTATTACAGTTATTTTACAAAGAATATTATGAATCCTTCAAATCAATAATTTAACATTTAAGGCTGTTTCTGAATGAGTAAATTAAAGTATTCACTGACATCAGCACATTTAACTGAGTATATTATATAGGTAAAAAGAACATAAAGTTACAAAAATATATACGTGTAATAAATAATTAGCTTTGTGTATATTTTATAAATATCAAATATCAACAATGGTCGTATTTTTTTATGTAAAACAATCAAAAATTCTTTGACGATAATGTCGTAAAAAAATCATATTAGAAGTCATTATAGTTGTCAATCAATTCTTTAATAATTTTTAATTCTTATTAAATCAATAGTCATGTATTTTAAGCGGGCGAAGCCGTGGGCGAGCCGCTAGTGTCCTATAAACCGATGAACGCTGGTTGCACGCTCCAAAAAACGTAACATCAGAGAGCTGCCTGGAGTATCTGAACGCAAGGCCAGAGAGCCTACCCAGCTGTATTCGTGAAAGAAGTTGAAAAAAAAAACGAATCTTACATTAAGATAACTGTTTTAAATTTCGCTTTAAACTTTATTCAATTCATATGTAAAAGTCAAATGAAGTTAAGCTAAAGACGGTTGACCCTCTTTGAAAATTTACCTTTACAGGTTGTACGAAATCTTATTTTGTATGTCGTGAAATAGCAATCTAAAATTTCTTTAATATATTATGTTTGTCGCGTACGCTTTACAGTATTTCGGTCCAAGAAGCTTTTACAACGGAAGTGACCACTTCAGTTACTAAGTAATATTATCAAGCTTCTATTTTACTTGTCTTAAGTTGAAAGCTTAGAGATTTGGAAATGAGCTTCCTGTAGTCATTTATATTGTAACATCATCTAGGGACTTCCCATATCTTGCTTCTATAAAGCTATTTGAGAGAATTTATCTAATTTTATATACATATTCATATAAGGATTATTCTGTGGTAGAATATGTATATAGAATATGTAATAGATGTTTACCGCTTAAGATTGTTAGAAGCCACCAAAAGAGTTCACTGGTTGGAATATATAAGTAAATAATAATTATTTACGCCATTGTGGAGCAGTGGCAGAGCGTCTGACTCTACTGTCTGCTTATGGATACAATTCCCAATTGAGGGACAGAATATTTTAATTTCCTCGCTCTGGTACTAATTTCCACTACTGAACACGCAATATCTCAAGAATTGGACTGTGCGTGGAGAACGGAGTAGTACATTAAGTTTCTGTGCAATATAAGGGATACAGCGTAAAACTAAAAATAAATCTACACTACAGTATTACATTAATAATTTAAACAAATTTGCCTCCAATGTTATATTTATTAGATGTTAGAACACAAGTCCCGAGAGACTTGCTGTAAACCCTTATTGCGGGGTTTTACTCGAGAAGACGCCTTTGCAATTAGCTGTTTGAAATTGCCTCTGTCTAGATTTTGAATCATTTATTACATATCTGTATGTAATTATTATTATTGTAAATATCACTGTGGTTTTCTGTGTGTATGTGTGTGTTTTATAGTGTCAAGCTGTACATAAAATGGGTGTAGGTTCGATATCCACTTGGTGAAATATTTGTAATATTTAAATTATTTTACCACCTCAATCTCATTTAAAATACCAAAGCGCAGTGTTTGGTTGCTTCAGCATCAGCTAGCTTCTTTCTGTATTTTAAGACATTGAGTATTAACTCATTGTCTAAATATGAAATAAAAAAGAAAATACAGTGATTTACAACAAGCCTTTATTATTTGATTTACAACAAGCCTATATTTCTCTGCCTTGGAAATATAAGAATATAACATCAATAAGTATATATCATCACAAGCGAAATTTGAAATGAGGACCAAATTATACATTTACTAAAGCTTTGCTGTCGACCTTACAGACAAAAGGATAAAAAAATCGAAGATCTATATAGGTGGCCTAGGCCTAGTTCTGTGTTGACTCAGAAAAGTTTAAATTGAAATATTTAATAAATAAACCTCAAGATTCTATAAACATTGTCCACGCATTCTTGAAAAAAACGGACTAACAGGCAGTAAGACAACAAATCGACCCTTTCCGTTTCTTTTGACATACGGAACCCTAAAAAAATATATACATACAAAGTATAAAATTCATTTTTTCATTAAAATTGTTAGAAAAGGTGTGCCCTAACCTTCTGATAAGCCTTTCGTATAGCTTAGTAAGCCCACTCGTCGCACAGTGCACTCCTCTGAAGAACTTCTGTGGATGTGTACGATCCTTTGGGATTATGTCTGTGTTTCTATTTCTACTTGTTGTATATTTCGACTCGAGGCGTAGTGGAACAGCACCTGATTGTAACGGCTATTAAAATTTGATTATTTTTAAATTACTCCACTCAACAATTGCTGGCAATGTGGCGAAAACTAGATGAAATATTGAGAATGAAGTGTTTTAATAATTATTTATTCTCTTTTTACATAGTATACAAAATGGAGTCTAATACCATTTTCACTAATAGACAGACGTATTAAAGGATGCAATTATATTTTTTAACAAAAAATACCGACTTCATATAATAAAGTAAAAAGCCGAAATAGAGTTATATAGAGTGGCGGAACTCAACATTGCGGTTTGCGTGTTACCAAAGAGAAAAAAAAATTCTCGAGTGGGAATCGAACCAATTAGGCGCTTATGAACTTAAACTTCTAAATAATATATTCTAAATCATAATGTCTTCCCCGCACACAGCAGGGTAGGCAAAGGGAACCTAGTGTTAAGACACTCCATTCCCCACATTCCGCCAAGTTCTGGAGGCATTGCGTGTTGAGTAGCGGAACTCAACGCCGCGCTTTGCCTCGACACCAGAGCGAAGAAAATAACAATACAAATGTAAATAAATATTTCATTCGCGCGGAGCACCCATGGGGAGTAATAGTCGAGAGTACAAAGATATAGCCTTGTATGGAAGGAAGTATTATGTACTGAAAAAAAAATCAGATTCACGCTGTATCCCGCACACAGCAGGGTAGGCAGAGGGAACCTAGTTAAGACACTCCGTTCCCCACTTTCTGCCGATTTCTGGAGGCATTGCGTGTTGAGTGGCAGAACTCAACGCCGCGCTTAACCTCGACACCAGAGCGAAGAAATGGAAATATAAATTTAAGTAAATATTTCATCTCCTCGAGTGGGGATCGAACCCACAACCAGTCGGTTTTACAGTCACACCTCGTGCCACTGCGCCACCACTGGCCTCAAATTACTAAATAATTATATTATGTACTGTAGGGTTGATAATCCTGGTATATAATATATTAATTGACGATTGAGGACGTCGTGGCGCAGGGGCAGAATGCATGCGTGCATGCATGCGACTGTAAGCGCGACGGTTGCGGTTTCGATTCTCACTCGGAGAATATAATATTTAATATTTATATTTCCTCGCTCTGGCAACAATGCAAAGCGCGGATGCAAAAAATACGATGTTTGTAAAATCATATTTTTAAAACGCTTTTATTGTTAGATCAACTTGTAACTATTTTTATATTTTTTTATAGTCATTATCATTACCAACATAAATAAGTTGTAACAAGCGTATAAGAATTTCAATGTAGCTTGATAAGAGCGTAGGGCTTAGCGGTCAGAACGCTTGGACGGTTTCCAAGAATTCAAAAGAGCGCGAGTTCAAATTCCGTTTTTTCTTTTTAAATATACGTTTTCTAAAAAGTATAATATGGTATCATTAAGTAGGTATGATGATAGAGCCAGGACCTAATTAGTGGAACTCTTCAGAGGTTACTACTAAGCCAAGATCGAGCTTAGGCACACATTATTTATAGATCCAAGCATATTCTATAGCACTAAGCGAAGATACACGTAGTTTTTAGTTTTTTTCACCTATATAATATAATTTTCTGATTAAAACCTCAGGTTATTCGATTATGATATATTTTTTTATTTTGAGTGATGAAATTACATTTTGTTTTCTGAGATCAAAAAAATATGGAAAATACTGATAAGCACATGTTATTTTAATTAAATAGCCCTTCCAGTGGCACAAGTATGGGAACTCTATACCGACATTTGTTAAGGAGTTTTTGTGATCTAGGGAGAGGAAATTAGGTCACAACGCGACGCGATAGCATTTAGGACGACCGGATAATGAAACCACTTTATATAATGAATGTCTTTGACGTGTGTTCCAAATAAATTCATGTTTTTAAGGATAATTTTATGTTTATACTTAGTTGATCATAGCAATAGCTTTTT
Source organism: Heliconius himera (assembly GCA_021202915.1). Taxonomy (NCBI): domain Eukaryota; kingdom Metazoa; phylum Arthropoda; class Insecta; order Lepidoptera; family Nymphalidae; genus Heliconius; species Heliconius himera. The sequence goes on from JAJHJA010000118.1 coordinate 104,726, forward strand.
TTAAAATAATATTATATTAGTAGATATTTAAAAAATGTTATCAGTTAGGTTATCAGTTAGGTTTTAACTATAAGTGACCAGGTAAAAAATTGTGCAATGAGTTTTACAACTTCTCAATTATATAGGGCCGTAAATACAAAGAGCAAAGGCTGAAGAAAATTGAATTAAGATAAATCTTTTACCTCCTGGCATTAATCCCGGCTTTTGCCAGGATCTGTCTTCCTGTTCAACCTTCCCTACTTTGCACGGGCTTTAACGGTTTTCTTTGAATTAGATAAATATTAATATTTAATGGAGTGTTAATCGAATTTTAGTTTTCATTGAAAAATGCATTTATTTTTTTGAACTAAGCAGCTTTTTCTGTCTGTATGGTTCCATATCTCAATAAAAAAAAACTACTTGTCTGTTAAGTCAGTTTACAAGCTACTAGTTTTTTACGGACAATAATTTTAAGTTTTTACGTTTTAAGAAAATATTGATGAAAAATTCATATTTTAATGAATTGAATTATTATCATTGAATTCTCTTTATTTTGTTTCAAACAAAGAAGCAGTTAATCGAAAATTACAACATCTATCATCGATAAATTAACATTTATTTGCACTCGTTAATTCATATAGGTTTTTAATTATTACAAATAACAGTGACTGGATAAAGGCGTCAAAAGTCGTGCCTCTCTATCGTTTGTTCCGCGCTCTCGCTTGCACGCTGGGCTCAGACGGAACGTGACAATGAGTCATGCTTTTTCGAACATGCAGCCGGCGTTCATCGATTTATAAGACGTTATCACGTCAAAACATTTATAGGATCACTTTGAGGTCCGTCGGTCTGTTTTTTAGTCCAGATAGACAAACTATACTCTGTCAGTCCATCTAAAGGCATTTATCTCAAGATCGCGTGGAGATCACAAGCTTACAATTAGTATAAATTATTTGGTTCTAGAAATAAATTTGACAATAAATACGAACTTACAGTACTCATATAGGAAAAAAATCCGTAAAATAGTAAATTAAAGGTATGTATAGCTTAAAGTCAGAGGCCAGTCGTGGCGCAGGGGCACAAAGTGTGACTATAACCGACTGGTTGTGGGTTTGATGGTATGATCCCCACTCAAGGAGATGGAATATTTACTTAAATTTATATTTCCATTTCTTCGCTCTGGCGTCGAGGCAAAGCGCAGCGTTGAGTTCTGCCACTCAATACGCAACGCCTCCAAAATTCGCCAGAAAGTGGGGAACGGAGTGTCTTAACACTAGGTTCCCTCTGTCTACCCTGCTGTGTGCAGGATACAGCTGAAACTGGTATAGCTTAAAAAAAACATTACTAAATGTCACTATAAACTATTTCAGAAGAATCTTAACACCATATTGTGTTTGGTGTCACATTGAATGCGAGATATATGTGGTAAAATATAATACAGTAATGTTAAGCTTTTATACGAAAAATAATCTAAATATGGAAATAAATATAAAACAAAGAAGTACTCGTATTCTTGTAAGTGTTGCTTTGTCATTTATTTGGCTGTCTCAGTTTGCATAAACATATACATGTACTAAGCTCTGAAGATGAAATTCTCGAGCTATTTAAAGAGTGCCTTAAGAAAAGATGAATTTGTTATTTTTTGTACACATTTCTTTTCATTCGCATTTATTGAATGTTCACAATTATTGGTATTTACAAACATAGTTAGAGATTAGGCGGATCATATATATGACTATATGTATGTAGTTCTGTTATTTGACTCTTTCTTTCTCTTTAAAAAAATTAAATTGTTGTTAAAAATATGGGACATTTTAGCACCTTTTTTTTCTTTTCGATGTCTTATTTATGTTATTGTAATATTTTGTAAAGTCAATAAATATTTATATTGATTGATGAAGCCAACAGTGGTATGGACCCACAACCACCGTGTATTATCAAACGAAAAACTCTTCGAAGTCAAAATATATTTTAAGACTCAAGACTCCGCACTCCGCGAATTAATTATATTAATTAATTTACTAAACTTAATTATCTATACATATAGGTAAATCAAATCGAATCGAGTTTGGCTGTGTATTTCGTACTAACTCTCTGTCTATCTTTTTGTTTGTGCAAGTAACCTCCAGAACAACTGAACCAATTTTAATGGGACTAAAGTAAAAGATAAAGGAGGCTGTGAAGCAATATAGGTTATTTTCTGCTCTGATATTCCGGAATTAGGACTTTCGCAGGAAAAACCGCGTATGTCGTGCGCGCGTGCACCGCAATCAACATGATCAACGACCACAAAACTCGAATAGAACTCATATTGTTCACTTCACATTTTAAAAAGAAGCCAACAACAACAACAATTTTAATAATCAATAAAAAAAATAAAAAGGACCCACAACCGTCGCGTTTACAGTTAGAAGCTGTACCACTGCGCCACAACGGTTTCACTAGTATTATACGTAGCAGACGTATAACAAATTACTATAAAAACTCGGTCAGTCGGGTGATTTATGTCAGTCAAACCCGTGATCATTTGTCTTGTTTATCTAATTAACGAACTATTTTGGATGTTTTGCGAGTAGTTAATCTTTACAAATCTATCGTACTGTACGTAAAATACAGAGGAAATAAGATAAGACAAAAATACAGCGGAAATAAGTCACTCTTGCCGAAATCAAGCTTGTGGAGTTGCGGAACTCAACGCCACATTTTGTTTTAACAGAGGAAAGATATATTTGATTCCACTAATAATGGATCGAGCCAACAACGCTTTCAAATGTACCTACAACTGTAATATAATATAATATATATAACGTAATATAATATAATATATTAGTCAGACACGAAGACGTTCAAACGTTCCGTAAAGTTTAAATTTTCTTTTCACTTTAATTTTCAATTGTAAAAATGTATATACTAATGTGATAACAGTATTTGAATACAATGAGTATATCGATTGAGGCCAGTCGTAGCGCAGTGGCACGAGGTGTGACTGTAAAACCGACTGGTTGTGGGTTCGATCCCCACTTGAGGAGATGAAATATTTACTTAAATTTATATTTCCATTTCTTCGCTCTGGTGTCGAGGCTAAGCGCGGCGTTGAGTTTTGCCACTCAACACGCAATGCCTCCAGACTTCAGCAGAATGTGGTGGACCGAGTGTCTTAACACTAGATTCCCTCTGCCTAACCTGCTGTGTGCGGGATACAGCGTGAAGCTGATTTATTTATATCGATATAACTATCTAAAAGAAAAAAAAAGAAATATAAATAAAACAATACGAAATGTAAGTGTCTATCAAAATTAAATAAAAATGTTTAATTAAACAGCAACATTTCCATTTAATTTGAAACAATATATTTTAAAAGTTACCTGAACTAAAGTCCGAGATATAATGGAAAACTTAGATAACGACGCCTCGCTAATGCGTTGTAATAAACAGCCGTGAATAGCTATGAAAGTTCCAACTTGTGGTATTAACTTTGTTTTCATTAAATATTTTTAGTTAAGTTTGAATAGAACTAACGTAGTGCAGTTGTAATGTTTGTAACTTGAACGTATGCAGTGGTTGTGAATTCAAAACATATTTGGGAAAATATTTAGGTTCCCTCTGCCTATCACGCTATACGCAGGATACAGCGTGAAGCTAAAAAAAAGAGTTAACAACATAAATGTTATATTGCAAAAAAAAATGTTTTCATATATAATATGTTATTATATTCTATATATTTTATACAATTTATAAAATCAGACAATACTTTTTGTATATATATAATAGAGTCAGAAAATAAAGTAAAGTAAAATAAAATAAAACAGCAACATAAAGCTTTATAAAGCTCCCATTCCACGATTAGCCAACCTTATTGTCCGTCTGTCTGTAACCATTTCCTTCGGATGCTGCGGAGTGGTTACGTGGCTGCGCTCTAATTGCGTCCCGTCTACTGTTATTATGTTCTACGTTCGAGATTAAACATTCTATACGATTTATATATATTCAGAAAAATAATTATATTAGATTTTACAGGATTTTAAGAAACTCTATTGAATCATTTTCGTATAATTTACCACAGGCATTTTTTTTTTTTTTTTGATATTTAACAATGTTGTCATAAAAAATTTAGCGTTATTCATTTACTTTTATTTTAGTCTTTTATGCGCTATATTATCGCGGTTTAAAAAAAAGTTAATATAAAAAGATAATAATTTTTACATATTAGAAAATATTTTGTGGAAAATTAAATATTTGTGTCCTGGACTTTTTGGGAATTTCTATATGCTAAGATGCAAACTGGTTCTGATACTTATTTACACCTGTACCTACTAGGATTTTTTTTATTAAAAAATATTTTGGCACACTGGTCTCTCTATATACTAAGTTCAACGTAGAGCTCCATCTTAGACTCAATGTTTTCTAAAATTTACTGCTAGTGGAAAACGGGTGTGTACATACTAGGTTCTACTTGTTTATCCCAAAAATGCAGCAAATACTTTAATATTGAAAAGATTACATTCTTAATTATATTTTCTTATTAAAATGTAACGTGATAAAATACTTAGACAAAATCACCAGATTAGATGAGGCAGTCGTGATGCAGCGGCAAAGCGTGCTGACTGTGAACACGTTGTGGTTCAATTTCCAGTCAGAGGAATGAATTATTTCCATTTCCTTGCTCTCATGTGAAGAGAAAGCATGATGTTGAGTCCCACCACTCAACATGTAATGTCTCCCATATTGGGTGGAAAGTGTGGAACGGAGGGTCTTAACACTATTTTGTGTTTATTCTAGCTAATAACTAATCTGTTAAATACCAAGACCGCATCTCGTGCAGTAAAGTATGAAGAATATTAATGCGAGGATAAAATAAATCACCAGAGGCCACGTCGAGCAATCAACGCGTCTGGATTTAAGCAAATTTAAATGGAAACTCAAAAATTTACATAATACAGTGAAATACGTAAACAGTTCTGTTGCGTTTTTAATTGTATTTATCGCACTCGGTTAATTAAGAATGTTAAAGAGATTGGAGTTTTTTTTTGTAGAGTATTGAGAAAATTTATGAATATATAAGAGTCCACATGAATAATTTTGTTTACTGGTATATAACGATCCAGATTCATCTATATTAACATTGTGAAGCGGAAGAATTCGTTTGGTTGAATGCGCTATTCTCATGAATTACTGGCTTGAATTTTTTTAAGTATTAATTAATTAAAGCACACACTGTGGCCCAATGCCCCGCTTGGTCTCCACAACGGCACGCCTTGATGGCTGTATTGGTTAGGGACCTCTCACTGTTCGGTGTGATGGGGGTCATGCTGAGACGAACTGGTCTACAATTGTCTCCTTTTGTGAATCAGTTATCGCGTAGAATCCAGCGTGAATGTAGACTCGTACCGCCACCGTAGGCCAGTTGGTAGACGAAAGTGGTATGCACATTTTCAATTTCCCCTACCCTACAGGAGCTACTACGGGAGGGTCATGGTAATCCTCTCGCTAGTCATGGAGGCTGCAGGTGCCCTAGGAGAAACCCCGGGGCACCCTGAACGGGACGGTGGCCCACAATAGGCGAGTCTTCCACCCAGGTGACGTAGTAGTATGCGCAAGCGATTATGCGGCATCTCATACTCGTGGAGCGGGTTTCCGCTGGGTTTTAGTGGGTAGGATCGACTTTACCGGTGAGCCACACAGTACCACGCATCCGTGAGGCACTTTCCTTCCGTGTGGGCGGTCTGCGTAAATGCATTTCCCAGCGATAAAAAATGGTACTTAGAATGTGTCATATGAAATCTCGATTCTTCGTTTTTTCCAAAATGCCTCGAGGGCGAGAAGCTATTACAACAATTAGAAGCGAAATTTTGTAATTAAGCTATTAAGTATGTTGCGAGTCTTTGTATTCTATTTAGATTTCACTCATAATATCAAATTCTAATAAGCAAAGTAAAACAAACCAAACCACAAAGTAGAAAATAATTTAAATGAAAATTTCATTTAACAAAACATATTCATGTATTCATGTGTCAGATAGAAAATTGACTGTATTTTAATTTGTATGTAACAAAAGATATTAAATTGACCGAACGCTCGTTACTAAAATTACTAGTTGCCTTTTCTGTTAGGATGGTGGCGTACAAAATATATAGCGCTACATGTATGCTATATAGCCATATATATGTTTATTTTTCACAGGTTTTCTTTCGGTCTAGAACATTTATTAAATAGTATAGAAGTGGAAATATTTCTACAATAGTACATAATGAAAAAATATCCTTACTAACACTTTAGATATTGTAACAATTTGGTGGTTTTAAATATAGTACTATAGCTTTCATTGTCTTATAATTATAGACACTATCTAGAGACACAAATTTTAATACATTAAATAAAATTATTATAACAATCAATATCGTAAATTATTCTTAGTTTAATCTACAAAATATTAAATCAAAATTAAAAAGAAATTTATGACGTACATATATTTATTTTAATAATGTGAATATTTATTTTGAGGCCAGGCGTGGCGCAGGGTAAAAGCGTACCAACGCGACAAGTTGAAGTTGGGAAGATTTAGAGAATATACACAAAAATAATTTCGTACGACTGCAATCACATTTTATTGAATTGTGCCGTGGCTATTAACGTCCAATTCATAGCGTTGATACTAACAACAAACAAAACTAATTGTTATAAATATAAGAAAACAAAATACTATTTAATATAAAACAAAAAAAAAACAAAGTAATTAGCTAAACGTAAGAAAATAAAGGAATAAATATGGTTTTTTTTGCGTGTGCGCATGTGTGTTTGTATGTGTTTATTTACCTTACGATAAAAGAACCCTGTTAAGCTAAATTTCAGTGTTTATTTGTGATAACATTTTTAGTCTATTTACTCGCTGTAGTATATTCCATGAATTACGTTTTTTTTCGCTAGAAGTAGCAAAAACTTGCAGTGCAACATATTTACAAGAAACACCGTACAAAAACTTACAATTTTAAAATAAACTAAGCTTTTACATTAGTAAAAAAAATCTCACTAAAACATACACAATTATAACGAGGCATAAAAAAAGTTTCTTTTCATAACAAAAATATGAATAAAACAGCACAACTTAAAATTGAAAATGCTCAAAAGTGCTGAACTACATTTTCGTGTGCTGAAATTTTATGAATTAATACTGCATTTTAAAAGCTAGTTATAGTAGAATAAGAATAAGTAAAATTTCAACGAAGCGTGAGAAAATATTTCCAAGCTTTCGTCGCAACTGAAGTTCGTCGAGTGCTTTTTTCGTCGTTACGTCGAACTTTTGAAATAAATACGTACATTCGAGTAACGATAATTACACCCGGGCGTGTAATAAGGTATATTGGAAAGTCATTAAAGCCCCGAATGAGTTTTTAATTATAACAATATATATATACAGTGAATTACAAAAAGCAAAGAATCATGTCGAAGGTTATTAAGAAAATATATTTCTCTTATTAAAAGACTTTTATCGGTTATTATTACAATTAATCACAGCTTCACATATTTTCCCATATATAGGCATGCCACAGGATAGGCAGAGGGAACCTAGTATTAAGATACTCTGTTTTGTAATTTTCGACACATTGTGTGTAGAGTGGCGGAACGTAACGTAGCATCTTTTGTTATTAATGTATTCGATAAATGAAATTAATTTATTGTCGTGAGCGGAAATCCAACCCACAACCACGTACTTACAATCCAACGCAGGCACACTGCGGTACGACAACGTAAATTAAATTTGATTTGCAAATTTATTTTATATCATAGAGCACGAAGCTCTATCAATCAATAAATAGAAGTGATGAAAAATATGAAATTGATAACTTTCAAAGTTTTCTTTAAAGCAATTTCAATTTATTATTATTTTGATTGATGATTTTTTTTTGCTTTACTATCACTTTTTAAATATGATGAACTTCAATTATTTTTTTTTTGAGAAGTTGTAAATTGTTTGAAATTTTTAACAAAATGTTTTTACTCAAAGTTGTAAAAAAAGTTTGTTATAAATTATAATCAAATGTGTTTATATAAAGCCTTATAAAGATTGTGGAAAGTATGGAGGAACTAAACAATATATTATTATTTTATTATACATTATTCCGTTCGACATTTTCCTATGAAAATTAATAAATATATATATTTTTTTTCTTACACGGAATTTTCCATCCACATATACACAGTACATATTTTTAAAAATATTTGCGCATATTGTAAGAATACTATTTTACCTAAAACATCTTTCTTTCGAACAATTCTACAATTACTAGAGGGTAGGGATAAGGGTTCAAAGAGACTTGAAGGCCACGTTGAGGACTTTTATTATTGATTAAGACCTTTTGAATAACGTCCTTAACATATGTTTTCACGTGAACCATTTCTTTTGGCTTTATTTTGTGTCACCTTTATACAGTATTTCATAATAGTCAACTAGAGGAAGAGGTAGCAAACCATCTGGGATCTGCTACACTACCGTTGCCTCCACTGCCATTCTTCTCACTTACGGCAGTGAGGAAAGCTGTAGGAAGACTGAAACCAAGAGGACCCCAGGTCGTGATTGCATAAAGAATGGTGTAGTTCGCCACCTACCAGTCAAGACCATTGTAGCCATAGCCAGGCTCTTCAATGCCATTCTGCGCCTGGGATATTTCCTTTAGCGTAGCGTGGACGGAGGGCCTGACAGTAATGATCTAAACGTAAATCGGAACCGAGAAAGAACACCAAAAAAGCGGAAGGCTTTCCGGCCCGTTCTTAGTGTGCTGTCCAAACTGCTCGAGAAGTTGCTGCTTCCCCTAATCCAGGCACACTCAATCATGTATTGAGCAGTGTCTTAACACGTTATGTTAATTTAAATGCTTCTATTTTTGCATGAGAGACATGCAAATCAAAATATAAAATCAGCTTCACCTGTGTGTGGGTGCCTACCTTGCTGTGTGCGGGATGCACACAGCAAGGTAGGCAGAGGCAAACTAGTGTTAAGACACTCCTTTTACCACTTTCCGCTGAATTTTGAATTGGTATTGCGTTTTGAGTGGTGGAACTAAACGCCTCGCTTTGCTTGGATACCGGAGCGAAAAAATGGAAATATAAATTTAATAAATATTTAATCGCGTCAGTAAGTCGTAAACGCGACAGTCACACACTTTGTTCCCCTGCGCCACGACTGACCTCAAAATCAAAATATCATAAATCGTAAATTATACTAGAACGATAGTTATATCTTCACGCTTAGTCCTGCATAAATCATGATAGACAGGCCCCTCTGTGTGTGGGAATCTAGTATTAAGACACGCCTTCCCCGCGCAGGGCTTCCATTCGAGAACAATCCGTGTTTAGCAACAGGACTCAATGCAGTGCTTGGTCTTGTTACCGGAGTAAAGAAACAAAAATAATTCACTACCCCGATTTAGAATCTAATCCACATTCGTCATGTTAACAGCCAGACGCTGTACCGCTGAACCACAATCTAAACAAAAATAAACCTAAATTTGTATCCAAAACTATGTTTAACCAGCCTCGTTCTGCAATTACATATACAATTACATATAATTTTGCAGAACATTCACTAATAGAACATTTTGTGCCAGATGAATGACTCGTATTCGACAGCCAAAAGTTGTGTAACTTCGAACAAAGCTCAACTTTACCGTCGCGCGTTGGTTCCAGCTTTGGCTTAAGTTTTGGTTTTGGTACAAAAGTTCAGCGTGCAATTAGAGAGTAGGTGAGATATTTGATTTTACTAATGTTTTAAATATTATAGACAAAATAATATATATACATATAAAAATATTGAAGTGTATGTCCGCGATTTAAAATTTATTAACGAATTTATTTTTTTTGTCTGAAATGGGACTGGGTGTGGACGGGCCGCTAGTTAATGTATAAAGTAATAAGGCCATCTTGGCGCAGTGAGACAGTTTTTTGTTGTGTTTACAGTAAGAATGATTGTGAGTTCGAATTCTCACTCGGAGGAATGATAAAAATTATACTATTTTCATTACGCAGCTCTCGTTGCACAAAGTGCGGCGTGTCTCGAATGTCTCGAATTTGAGCGAAAAGTGGAGTACGGAATGTCTTGATACTACGTTCTTCTTGCCTAGTTATATTAGGGATAAGCGTACAACTGAATAAAATGTCCCTTGTGTAGAATTCGGACTCACTACTAATACTACTACCTACTACTAATATACATCTATATCACTGAACTAAAAGTAGAAGTAAAAAATAGATAAGAAGTAAAAAGTAAATAATAGATTTACTTAACATAAAGTAAAACGTACTTTGACAATTAAAGAAAGATTTTATAATTTTGAAGTCGGTGTCAAACTACAACAACCTTACTACTATATCAAATTACTAAAACTGTTTGTCTCACTTAGCACCGTCTCCTTTTCTTAAAGAAATCGGTTAAAAACCTGTCTTTATTGAGTGACTCGCAGACAACGCTACTTGGCTTATGAGATCTAATTTGGCGTGTAGGATGGTTAGGGAGTGTTAGAGAGTGTCACTAAGTGAGAATCTCTAGAAATTCCTACAGGAACTAACTACTACCTAATTTTTTACCTAATTTTTCTTAAAGTTTACGTAAACAAAGTTACGGTCGACGACTAGTATTAAATTAATTAAATCAGGAGAGGCATATACACTGAAATACTAAAAATATTGGACATAAACTAGGAAATACTTCCTAACGAGCTTCACTTTCCGTAGAAAATTTCGATATCATTTCGATTTCAATACAATTAGAACAAATCGTAAAGAAAATAATTATACTTTTCGCAATAATAAGATATATATTTTAGAATATTTCGTAAATTATTTGAATTTTAAATATGAATAAAAGAGAACTTATCTTTTTTATTCTTATGTTCTCAGTGCCTGAAAATAAAAAAAAAACCTTAGTAAAAAAATATTATTGAGAAACCCGTCTTGTCGTGGCGCATAGGCACCATATGTGACAGTAAAGTGCAAACATAACAATTTTGGGTTCGATTTCTGCTCGAGGAACTGAATTATTTTTATAACGCGCATGTCTTGAAAATTTGGAGAAAAATGGGGCGTATCTCACTTTCTGCGAAATATTTTGATACTAGGTTCCCTCTGCCTACCATGCTATATGCTGGATACAGCGTGGAGCTAAGAAAATAAATACTAAAATATAGATATTACATGAAAATATAAAATGAAACTGAACATTTTTCCAAAAATATTTGTCCCCAATGAAAATAGTATTATTTTTAAGCTTCTAACAAAAACCTCAGTCAAATAACAACTGGATAATACCGGCCGAAACCGGATTTGATCCAGATTATAGCGGCTAACGAGAGCTTTTATTCCTTCTCTTTTAGAGCGCAAGTAAATTGATAATGATGATAATTTCCTTGGTGGTATATTGAGATCATTTATGTTTTGATAAACTAATAAAAAATAAAATAAAAGAAGTTTTGGGGCCAGTCGTGGCGCAGGGGCACAAAGTGTGACTGTAAACGCGATATGTTGTAGTTTTAACTCGAGGAAATGAAATATTTATTTAAATTTATATTTTCATTTCTTCGCTCTGGTGTCGAGGCAAAGCGCGGCGTTGAGTTCCGCCACTTGCAACACGCAATGTCATTTAGAATTCGGCATTAAATGGGGAACGGAGTGTTCTAACACTATGTTTTCTCTACCTACCATGCTGTGTCCGTGATATAGCATGAAGGTGATATTATAAACGAAGATAAGGCCTTCGTGGCGCAGCGGCACAACAAGCGTCTTACTGTTACCACGACTGTTTTTGGTTCAATTCCCACTAGGCGATGTAAAGTATTTTCTTTTCTCGCTCTAGTTAAAAGACAAAGCGAAACGTTGACTTGTTTGACTGCAAATGAACACGCAACGTCTTTAAAATTTGGTGAAAAGTAGGGAACTAAGTATCTAAGCACTAGGTACCCTCTGCCTACTGTTTACTATATGCGAATTGCATTGTTAAATAAATAAAAAATAACGAATATAGGTAAGGTAAACTAGTTGCAAAGTGGCAGCGGCTGTGGATCCAAAAACTTTGTTAAAAAAATATAATTAAAAAACGCAGTATGACTTCATCATGACGTAGTTGAAAACTTTAACGCATAACACGAAGGCACGTACTAAAGAAAAAAAACATATTTAAAAATATTCTCACTTTCCCAAATTAACAAGCAAAGGGCTGAATATAGAGAGCTGACAGTCAGCTCTTAAAAGTTAATAAAAAGCCTACCTTTCTATATAGAATTAAATGGAAAGATCCTAGTGTTCAGACACTGTTCATCCGCCTCTAGTCAGAATTTAATGCCGCGCTTGCCAGAGAAGAGAAAAAAAAATTAAAGAAGAAGAAAATGTATATTTAATTCCTTCCAGGCATCGAACCCACTATCGTCGCATTTGCAATTAAATACCGTCCCTAAAATAATTTAAGGAAATTTATTTCTAAATCTACTATTTTTTATTATCAGAGGTAAAATAATTTAAATGTGATAAAGTTATTCACAGTCACGAGCGGGAAGGCCAGTATACGAGTAAACTTTGTAATATATTATTCAGTAGAGTTTTAATATAAAACATTTTAATTTTCTTTATTATACAAGTAACATTTGGTCAAAAATTCTCATAAATCATGACAATAATAAAATAGTAATAAAAGTTTATAAAGAAATACAGGGTGACAGTGTCAGCACCACTTTAAATGAAACCATAGTTTAAACTATTCCTCCATAAAAGCCTGATACAATTTTTTTTCACCAAAAATGAAAAAGTGATTTTTTCAAACAAAATAAATAATAAAATTTTCGTTTTAAAATAAAACGCCAAGAACGAACACCAAGAACTTTGTCAAGAACAACGCACGCACACATAAATCTATCAAAGGGAAATCGCCGTATACGTCTCATTCCGAAATCGAGTCATAGGTATTGGCGGCAAAGTTCAAAGTTGTTTAACCTTTGAGAATGCATTTATGGTATTCGCATCTTTACGTAACTGAGTCACACGTCGAAATACAGGTATGGATGAACATCGTGAAATCAAAAAATCAAACAAAAAAATCCTACGTCTAAACTGTTGAGTTATCTTGATTAATTTCTTTAGGTATGGGTTTGAAATATTTTATCCTAATAATAAGTTCTTTGATTTTCACGATTATTACACATTTTAAATGAAACTATTTTAACCCGATTAATCGGGTATATTTAGTAGTCTACCCGGGTAGTCTACCCGTGACCACGGACTACTGCAAAGTGTTCGAAACGTCGGGTTTCCAAAAATGTATAATAATACTAAATATACGCGATTAATCCGGTTAAAATAGTTTCATTTAAAAAATATTTTATCCTATATGCTGTTTGCGTAAAAGGAGCGCTGCCTCTTCCACCTGTATAACAACTAATATAAACTTTCGCGAATTTACTCTGGATGGATAAGTGCGAGTGTAATGTGTAATGAAAGATATTCTACTATTATCAGGGAGTGTTCCCGATGAGTTACGAATGAAGATGTCTTTCAAGTGGTACCTCTGACGCATTTCAAGCTTCAGTACACCAAATATAACTACATATATCTAAAGAATTGACGAAGCTAAAGAACGTCTGCAAGTCATAGAATATTTTTTTTGTTTACGACCTTATGATTATAATATTAACGACCGACGAATATTTATTTTATATTACACTAGTTGGCGCACACTAGTTATTTGCATCCTTAGGGGTGAATTCTAAACAAAACTAAAAAACACGTGTTCAATAAAATATTTTTAACAGTCTGAATTTAATTTTTTATAAAAATCGGTGGCAATTTAAACATTTTTCCATACAAACATTCATCTCCTTATTTGCACCCTTAGGGGGTGAATTCTAAAAAACCATGAAACACGTGTTCAATGAAATGTTTTTAAGAGTCTGAATTTCAAATTTTATATAAATCGGTGCCGATTAGCTAAATTTTCCATACAAACTTTCAACCCCTATTTCATCCCTTTAGCATTAACATTTTTCAAAATCCCTTCTTAGTGAATGTCCAGATTATGAAAATAAATATATGTCCAAATTTCACGTTTCTATGCACAGCGGTTACGGTTATGCGTGCGTCTCACTTCAGTCAGTCAGGTACATGTCCTTTTATATACCTACTAGAGGAACTTTTATATACCGCTTATTAGGAGTGAATTCTAAAAAACCACGAAACACGTGTTCAATAAAATATTTTTAACGGTCTGAATTAATTTTTTTATAAAAATCGGTGGCAATTTAAAGATTTTTCCATATAAACTTTCAACCCCTTATTTGAACCCTTAGGGGGTGAATTCTCAAAAACCATGAAACACGTGTTCAATAAAATATGTTTAAGAGTCTGAATTTCAAATTTTATAAAAATCGGTACAGATAAAAAAATTTTTCCATACAAACTTTCAATCCCTATTCCATCCCTTTAGGGTTAAAATTTTTCAAATTCCCTTCTTAGTGGATGTCCAGAATATAAAAATAAACATCTGCCCAAATTTCACGTTTCTACCATCAGCGGTTACGGCTCTGCGTGCGTCTTACCTCAGTCAGTCAGCACAAGTCCTTTTATATATATAGAAGAAGAAGATATACATATGATACATGACTTTTTTCTTTAATGGTCTAGGTTTAATATATATATATAAGTTTTTTTTAATAATTTAATAATAATAATAATTTGAAATAAGTGTATAGCATTTATTTATGACGATTTTTAACTTTGAATTTGTTTATTAATTAATTAATGACTTTTATTAATATTTGTTTTATGTCATTGATAGCAAATATATTCTAGAATATACTACATGTATATTCAGTGTCGACAAAATTTCAACATTTTATGATGAAAAATAAACGAGTTACGGATTTATGAGATGAAGCGCTTCATTTGGTCCCACTGTGCGTAGGTCGAGTGGGATATTGATATGATAAATATGGAACGTAGAAAATTATTTTTATTTTGAATAGTCCATTCAAATTACAAAAATATTTTTCTAATTCAAACCAGTACTTCCTGAGATTAGCAACTTAGCTCTTTATCTAAATGTATTACAATATTTTTAAATAATAGCCAAATTTAACATATCGTCGTACGGAGACCATCGTCAGGTGCACAAGCGTGTGCCTGTAAGCGCGACTGGTTGTGGGTTTCCCACTTGAGGAAATTAAATATTTATTTAAATTTATCTTTTCATTTTTTCTGTCTTGAGTGAACGCAAAGCGCTGCGTTGAGTTTTGCCACTCAACACGCAACGCCTTCAGAAGTCGGCGGAAAAATCTAGAACGGAGTGTCTTAACACTAAGTTTCCTCTGTCTACCTTGCTATGTGGGGGTTGCATTACAATCTACAAATTTGTACGTATGTATGTAGGTCATATAGATTCACAGTAAATTGCATTCGAAGTCAATCGAAGCTTGACACTTTGCACGATCAAAACGAAATTGAAAACAAATTTCAACTCGGAATAGTTTTTACTCCCGTGAGATGTAGAAATTTTTAGAAAAATCACTTTTATATGAAGCTAAGGCTGTTTAGAGTCTATTTTGGCTGTACAAATATATAATATGGTTGAGTATATTGCGTACAATATTTAGAGTTTCTTTTTTTTATTCTTAATATTTAATTTTTTTTACGTTCAAAAGATACTTCGAACTTTTCTGTAGAAGAAATCTAGTGTTAGGACACTGAATTTTCAACTTTCCACTACATTTTCGACACATTCCATGTTTAGCGGAGAAATTTAAGAAAGAGCTTTATCTTGTTTCCAGAGCGAGGAAATGAAGAACGAATCGTTTCCTTCATTGGAGATCGAACCCGCAACCGTCATGCTCAGAGACAAACATTATGCCGCTAAATACTGAAACTAAAAAATAAATCGCATATGTAAATACATACTAGTGAGCTTAAAATATTCACAACAGTAAATCCTAGAGTTTTCGGTATTCATAAATTAAGCAGCACATATACATATGATAGTATATATAGATAATACTAATATTAGAAAAATCAACAGTTTGTTTAAACTACTGGTGATTCTTCATTTACTAAAGAAGGTA
Source organism: Heliconius himera (assembly GCA_021202915.1). Classification (NCBI taxonomy): domain Eukaryota; kingdom Metazoa; phylum Arthropoda; class Insecta; order Lepidoptera; family Nymphalidae; genus Heliconius; species Heliconius himera. The sequence goes on from JAJHJA010000118.1 coordinate 120,790, forward strand.
ACTAGCTGACTAACATTATATTATTTCTATGTACACTGTACATTGTACCTGCGGTCAGAACTCAGAGATACCTTGAGTGTACCGTGTGTCGTCGAGTGTGTTATACAAACAGATTTTTTCACGGGTGAAAAATCACAAATAAACTCTAGTATGCAGGTTTAAATTTACAAATAAATTAATAAAACAAGAACGTTTACGTTTTTACTCGCATCGCGTGGAATTGTGAGAGAGCTTTTTGCCTGATGAAAATCTTTTCATTGCTTTAAAGGTCTAAAATTTTAAACTTGATACGTACACGGCTTAAGAAATAAGACGACGTTGTTTTCTAATGAAATGAAATGTATCGCGTTATTTCCACTTGACTGATTGATGGTTCTGAATGCCTTGTTGGTATACTATCATAATATATTTTTTTCTGTTGACAGAAGAAGAAGACAAAGAGAATTATATCAAGACACTTCGTGACACTTCCGGTTTCCGCCTGAAATCGGTGTTAATCATTGTATTGGGTTGCGGTACTAAACACCGCGCTTTGCCTCGTTATATGCAGAGCGAGCAAATGATAAAATTAGATACATAAAAAATGTGTGGGAGTTTACCAAAATATATGAAAGTAAAATTTTTATACTAGTTTATATTTTAGTAGCAGGTGGTTCTTGGTCTAGACACGCTAACTCATTATTTAAGCCCACTTAAATATGGCAGTACTTCTAAGAATGGGGGACAAAAATCTATGGAGAAGACCATTTTTTTATTATTCTTTTTATAGCAGCCAACATTTCTCTCATAAAAGAAGGTGAGTTATGTCTCAGAAAACACTTCTCCTAATATATATACATACATATATATATATATATATATATATATATATATATATATATATATATATATATATATATATATATATATATATATATATACAGGCCCCCCTGTGTGTGGGAATCTAGTATTAAGACATGCCTTCCACCCGCAGGGCTTCCATTCGAGAACAATCCGTGTTTAGCAACAGGACTCAATGCAGTGCTTGGTCTTGTTACCGAAGTAAAGAAACAAAAATAATTCACTACCCCGATTTGGATTCTAATCCACATTCGTCGTGTTAACAGCCAGATGCTGTACAGCTGAACCACAATCTAAACAAAAATAAACCTAAATTTGTATCCAAAACTATGTTTAACCAGCCTCGTTCTGCAATTACATATACAATTACATATAATTTTGCAGAACATTTACTAATAGAACATTTTGTGCCAGATGAATGACTCGTATTCGACAGCCAAAAGTTGTGTAACTTCGAACAAAGCTCAACTTTACCGTCGCGCGTTGGTTCCAAGCTTTGGCTTAAGTTTTGGTTTTGGTACAAAAGTTCAGCGTGCAATTAGAGAGTAGGTGAGATATTTGATTTTACTAATGTTTTATATATTATAGATAAAATAATATATATACATATAAAAAATTTTAAAGTGTATGTCCGTGATTTAAAATTTATTAACGAATTTATGTTTTTTGTCTGAAATGGGACTGGGTGCCTACGGGCCGCTAGTTAATGTATAAAGTAATAAGGCCATCTCGGCGCAGTGAGACAGTTTTTTATTGTGTTTACAGCAAGAATGATTATGAGTTCGAATTCTCACTCGGAGGAATGATAAAAATTATACTATTTTCATTACGCAGCTCTCGTTGCACAAAGTGCGGCGTGTCTCGTATGTCTCGAATGTCTCGAATTTGGGCGGAAAGTGGAGTACGGAATGTCTTGATACTACGTTCTTCTTGCCTAGTTATATTAGGGATAAGCGTACAACTGAATAAAATGTCCCTTGTGTAGAATTCGGACTCACTACTATTTCAATATACATCTATATCACTGAACTAAAAGTAGAAAAGTATATAAAAAAATATTTTTTAACAAAAAAAAACCAACATCAAACAATAAACGAAAAAGTAAAAAATAAATTTACTTAACATAAAGTAAAACGTAGTTTGATTTTGTTGAACAAAAACAATTAAAGAAAGATTTTATAATTTTGAAGTCGGTGTCAAATTAATACTAAAATAACCTTACTACGAGTACATCAAATTACTAAAACTGTTTGTCTCACTTAGCACTGACTTCAAAATTATAAAATCTTTCTTTAATTATTTTTCTTTAACAAAATCAAAGTAGGTACGTTTTACTTTAGATTAAGTAAAATTATTTTTTACTTTTTAGCTTATTTATTGAAGTCAGTTTTTTTTGTTAAAAATAATTTATTTTATGATCTTGAGTGAGGGGTAGACCTTAAAAGGATGCTTCTCAAAGGAGTAGGTAGTGGTTGTCCTATATAAAACTTCAATCTTAATTAGGTATTATTTTAGTGGAAACTAACATTTTGACCGGCCGGATTTTTTTGAGAGGCCGGTCGTGGCGCAGCGGCACGAGGTGCGACTGCAAAACCGATCGGTTGTGGGTTCGATCCCCACTCGAGAACATGAAATATTTACTTAAATTTATATTTCCATTTCTTCGCTCTGATGTCGAGGTTAAGCGCGGCGTTGAGTTCTGCCACTCAACACGCAATGCCTCCAGAATTCGGCAGAAAGTGGGGAACGGAGTGTCTTAACACTAGGTTCCCTCTGCCTACCCTGCTGTGTGATACAGCGTAAAGCTAATTTATTTATTTATTTTTAACATTTTGACAAGAATATACATAAAAATTATTTGGGCGAATTGGGGACCTCTCCTTTTTTGAAGTCGGTTAAAAATGAGAACATCCCCTTTTATGAAGTTGGTTGAAAAGAAATGCAACGATAAGTATCTTATTACCTATCTTACTTCTAACGAATAGTAAAGCGTGATTCGCCAATTTCAACAATGTTTTTCCTTGTAACTATTACAGTACAATTGTGTTTTTCATAAAAAAAAAAACAACTAGTACAATTTCAACCGGATTCAATAATCAGAACCTAACCAAACATTCAGCAAACTGTCCTTGTATCCTTTCCAGTTTTTTCCTTTCGGTTTCTTCCGGTTGGTGTGATATTGAGTTATTCGTCCATTTATTGTACAAATACCTAATGCAAATTTAAAACTTATGTGATTTTCTCACAGATACCATTGTCAGAAATGGACCAAATTAAAATGGGCTACACGGAAAGCAATAGCTTTCGCATAAAAAAATAATAATTGAAATCGGTTCACCCAGTCAAATCTTCTGAGGTAACAAACATAAAAACAATTCAGTCGAATTGATAACCTCCTTTTCTTACAGAAATCGGTTAAAAACCTACCTTTATTGAGTGACTGACAGACAACGCTCAGACGACACTACTTGACTTATAAGATTTAATTTGGCATGTAGGTCATTTAAGGAGTGTCAGAGAGTGTCACTAAGTGAGAATCTCTAGAAATTTCTACAGGAACAGAAGTTACGGGTGATGACTAGTATTAAATTAATTAAATCAGAAAAAGCATATACGCTGAAATACAAAAAATATTGGACATAAACTAGGAAATACTTGCTAACGAGCTTAACTTTCCGGAAAAAAAATCGATATCATTTCGATTTCGATACAGTCATTATACTTTGCGCATATTAATGTGCAATAATAAGATATATATTTTAGAATTTTTCTTAAATTATTTGGATTTTGAATATGAATAAAGAACTTATCTTTTTTATCCTTATGTTCTCAGAAAATAAAAAAACGTTAGTAAAAAAAATATAAAAAACCGAACCGAGAAACCAGAGACTGGTTTCTCAATAATATTTTTTGTATCAATAATATCTTGGCGTATAGGCACATGTATGACAGTAAAGTGCAAACGTGATGATTTTGGGTTCGATTTCTGCTCGAGGAAATGAATTATTTTTATAACGCGTATGTCTTGAAAATTTGGAGAAAAATGGGGCGTATCTCACTTTCCGCGAGGTATTTTGATACTAGGTTCCCTCTGCCTACCATGCAATATGCTGGATACAGTGTGGAGCTAAGAAAATAAATACTAAAATATAGATATTACATGAAAATATAAAATGTAACTGTCCATTTTTCCAAAAATATTTGTCCCCAATGAAAATAGTATTATTTTTAAGCTTCTAACAAAAACCTCAGTCAAATAACAACTGGATAATACCGGCCGAAACCGGATTTGATCCAGATTATAGCGGCTAACGAGAGCTTTTATTCCTTCTCTTTTAGAGCGTAAGTAAATTGATAATGATGATAATTTCCTTCGTGGTATATTGAGATCATTTATGTTTTGATAAACTAATAAAAAATAAAATAAAAGAAGTTTTGGGGCCAGTCGTGGCGCAGGGACACAAAGTGTGACTGTAAACGCGATATGTTGTAGTTTTAACTCGAGGAAATGAAATATTTATTTAAATTTATATTTTCATTTCTTGGCTCTGGTGTCGAGGCAAAGCACGGCGTTGAGTTCCGCCACTCGCAATATGCAATGTCATTTAGAATTCGGCATTAAATGGGGAACGGAGTGTTCTAACACTATGTTTTCTCTACCTACCATGCTGTGTCCGTGATATAGCATGAAGGTGATATTATAAACGAAGATAAGGCCTTCGTGGCGCAGCGGCACAGCAAGCGTCTTACAGTTACCACGAATGTTTTTGGTTCAATTCCCACTAGGCGATGTAAAGTATTTTCTTTTCTCGCTGTAGCTAAAAGACAAAGCAAAACGTTGACTTGTTTGACTGCAAATAAACACGCAACATCTTTAAAATTTGGTAAAAAGTAGGGAACCAAGTATCGAAGCACTAGGTACCCTCTGCCTACTGTTTACTATATGCGAATTACATTATTAAATAAATAAAAAATAACGAATATAGGTAAGGTAAACTAATTGCAAAGTGGTAGCGGCTGTGGATCCAAAAACTTTGTTAAAAAAATATAATTAAAAAACGCAGTATGACTTCATCATGACGTAGTTGAAAACTTTAACGCATAACACGAAGGCACGTACTAAAGAAAAAAAAACATATTTAAAAATATTCTCACTTTCCCAAATTAACAAGCAAAGGGCTGAATATAGAGAGCTGACACTCAGCTCTTAAAAGTTAATAAAAAGCCTACCTTTCTATATAGAATTAAATGGAAAGATCCTAGTGTTCAGACACTGTTCATCCGCCTCTAGTCAGAATTTAATGCCGCGCTTGCCAGAGAAGAGAAAAAAAATTTAAAGAAGAAGAAAATGTATATTTAATTCCTTCCAGTAGGCATCGAACCCACTATCGTCGCATTTGCAATTAAATACCGTCCCTAAAATAACTTAAGGAAATTTATTTCTAAATCTGCTATTTTTTATTATCAGAGGTAAAATAATTTAAATGTGATAAAGTTATTCACAGTCACGAGCGGGAAGGCCAGTATACGAGTAAACTTTGTAATATATTATTCAGTAGAATTTTAATATAAAACATTTTAATTTTCTTTATTATACAAGTAACATTTGGTCAAAAATTCTCATAAATCATGACAATAATAAAATAGTAATAAAAGTTTATAAAGAAATATAGGGTGACAGTGTCAGCACCACTTTAAATGAAACCATAGTTTAAACTATTCCTCCATAAAAGCCTGATACAATTTTTTTTCACCAAAAATGAAAAAGTGATTTTTTCAAACAAAATAAATAATAAAATTTTCGTTTTAAAATAAAACGCCAAGAACGAACACCAAGAACAACGCACGCACACATAAATCTATCAAAGGGAAATCGCCGTATACGCCTCATTCCGAAATCGAGTCATAGGTATTGGCGGCAAAGTTCAAAGTTGTTTAACCTTTGAGAATGCGTTTATGGTATTCGCATCTTTACGTAACTGAGTCACACGTCGAAATACAGGTATGGATGAACATCGTGAAATCAAAAAATCAAACAAAAAAATCCTACGTCTAAACTGTTGAGTTATCTTGATTAATTTCTTTAGGTATGGGTTTGAAATATTTTATCCTAATAATAAGTTCTTTGACTTTCACGATTATTACACATTTTAAATGAAACTATTTTAACCCGATTAATCGGGTATATTTAGTAGTCTACCCGGGTAGTCTACCCGTGACCACGGACTACTGCAAAGTGTTCGAAACGTCGGGTTTCCAAAAATGTATAATAATACTAAATATACGCGATTAATCCGGTTAAAATAGTTTCATTTAAAAAATATTTTATCCTATATGCTGTTTGCGTAAAAGGAGCGCTGCCTCTTCCACCTGTATAACAACTAATATAAACTTTCGCGAATTTACTCTAGATGGACAAGTGCGAGTGTAATGTGTAATGAAAGATATTTTACTATTATCAGGGAGTGTTCCCGATGAGTTACGAATGAAGATGTCTTTCAAGTGGTACCTCTGACGCATTTCAAGCTTCAGTACACCAAATATAACTACATATATCTAAAGAATTGACGAAGCTAAAGAACGTCTGCAAGTCATAGAATATTTTTTTTGTTTACGACCTTATGATTATAATATTAACGACCAACGAATATTTATTTTATATTACACTAGTTGGCGCACACTAGTTATTTGCATCCTTAGGGGTGAATTCTAAACAAAACTAAAAAACACGTGTTCAATAAAATATTTTTAACAGTCTGAATTTATTTTTTTATAAAAATCGGTGGCAATTTAAACATTTTTCCATACAAACATTCAACTCCTTATTTGCACCCTTAGGGGGTGAATTCTAAAAAACCATGAAACACGTGTTCAATGAAATGTTTTTAAGAGTCTGAATTTCAAATTTTATATAAATCGGTGCCGATTAGATAAATTTTCCATACAAACTTTCAACCCCTATTTCATCCCTTTAGCATTCAAATTTTTCAAAATCCCTTCTTAGTGGATGTCCAGATTATGAAAATAAATATATGTCCAAATTTCACGTTTCTATGCACAGCGGTTACGGTTATGCGTGCGTCTCACTTCAGTCAGTCAGGTACATGTCCTTTTATATACCTATATACATATGATACATGACTTTTTTCTTTAATGGTCTAGGTTTAATATATATATAAGTTTTTTTTAATAATTTAATAATAATAATAATTTGAAATAAGTGTATAGCATTTATTTATGACGATTTTTAACTTTGAATTTGTTTATTAATTAATTAATGACTTTTATTAATATTTGTTTTATGTCATTGATAGCAAATATATTCTAGAATATACTACATGTATATTCAGTGTCGACAAAATTTCAACATTTTATGATGAAAAATAAACGAGTTACGGATTTATGAGATGAAGCGCTTCATTTGGTCCCACTGTGCGTAGGTCGAGTGGGATATTGATATGATAAATATGGAACGTAGAAAATTATTTTTATTTTGAATAGTCCATTCAAATTACAAAAATATTTTTCTAATTCAAACCAGTACTTCCTGAGATTAGCAACTTAGCTCTTTATCTAAATGTATTACAATATTTTTAAATAATAGCCAAATTTAACATATCGTCGTACCATCGTCAGGTGCACAAGCGTGTGCCTGTAAGCGCGACTGGTTGTGGGTTTCCCACTTGAGGAAATTAAATATTTATTTAAATTTATCTTTTCATTTTTTCTATCTTGAGTGAACGCAAAGCGCTGCGTTGAGTTTTGCCACTCAACACGCAACGCCTTCAGAAGTCGGCGGAAAAATCTAGAACGGAGTGTCTTAACACTAAGTTTCCTCTGTCTACCTTGCTATGTGCGGGGTTGCATTACAATCTACAAATTTGTACGTATGTATGTAGGTCATATAGATTCACAGTAAATTGCATTCGAAGTCAATCGAAGCTTGACACTTTGCACGATCAAAACGAAATTGAAAACAAATTTCAACTCGGAATAGTTTTTACTCCCGTGAGATGTAGAAATTTTTAGAAAAATTACTTTTATACGAAGCTAAGTCTGTTTAGAGTCTATTTTGGCTGTACAAATATATAATATGGTTGAGTATATTGCGTACAATATTTAGAGTTTCTTTTTTTTATTCTTAATATTTATTTTTTTTTACGTTCAAAAGATACTTCGAACTTTTCTGTAGAAGAAATCTAGTGTTAGGACATTGAATTTTCCCCTTTTCAATGTATTTTCGACACATTCCATGCTTAGTGACGGAATTTAAGAAAGAGCTTCATCTTGTTACCAAGACTAGGAAATGAAGAACGAATCGTTTCCTCTTTTGGAGATCGAACCCACAAACGTCATGCTCAGAGACCAACGTTTTGCCGCTAAATACGCATGAAACTAAAAAATAAATCACATATGTAAATACATACACTAATGAGCTTAAAATATTCACAACAATAAATCCTAGAGTTTTCGGTATTCATGAATTAAGCAGCACATATACATATGATAGTATATATAGATAATACTAATATTAGAAAAATCAACAGTTTGTTTAAACTACTGGTGATTCTTCATTTACTAAAGAAGGTAACTAGCTGACTAACATTATATTATTTCTATGTACACTGTACATTTTACCTGCGGTCAGAACTCAGAGATACCTTGAGTGTATCGAGTGTCGTCGAGTGTGTTATACAAACAGATTTTTTCACGGGTGAAAAATCACAAATAAACTCTAGTTTACAGGTTTAAATTTACAAATAAATTAATAAAACAAGAACGTTTACGTTTTTACTCGCATCGCGTGGAATTGTGAGAGAGCTTTTTGCCTGATGAAAATCTTTTCATTGCTTTAAAGGTCTAAAATTTTAAACTTGATACGTACACGGCTTAAGAAATAAGACGACGTTGTTTTCTAATGAAATGAAATGTATCGCGTTATTTACACTTGACTGATTGATGGTTCTGAATGCCTTGTTGGTATACTAACGTAATATTTTTTTCCTGTTGACATAAGAGGAACACAAAGAGAATTATATCAAGACACTTCGTGACACTTCCGGTTTCCGCCTGAAATCGGTGTTAATCATTGTATTGGGTTGCGGTACTAAACACCGCGCTTTGCCTCGTTATATGCAGAGCGAGCAAATGATAAAATTAGATACATGAAAAATGTGTGGGACTATACCAAAATATATGAAAGTAAAATTTTTATAATTTTACTAGTTTATATTTTAGTAGCAGGTGGTTCTTGGTCTAGACACGCTAACTCATTATTTAAGCCCACTTAAATATGGCAGTACTTCTAAGAATGGGGGACAAAAATCTATGGAGAAGACTATTTTTTATGGTTCTTTTTATAGCAGCAACCAACCCTCATATAAAAGAAGGTAAGTGATGTCTCAGTGAGAAAATAATTAATATAATGAATTATGGAATACAAATATTATTACTGTGGAAAAGTCTATATATATATATATATATATATATATATATATATATAGAAATTGTGAAAAAAGAAATGATTATATTTTATTCCGTATTTGCTTTTCCGTATTTTTAAGATAAGAATTGTAATATATGTGTGTATCTCTACAGCTTCATCATTCTAGACCTGATCACGTAAGAGAGCTGTAGGAATTTCTTTTGAAGGGTAGAGCGGGTAGACATTCTTGCATCACTTCATAATAAGTACTTAAAGACTAATAGACTAGGCGCACAGTTCGACTATATAATCGTATATGCATTAAATAATGTATTGAGGCCGGTCGTGGCGCAGCGGTACGAGGTGTGACTGCAAAACCGACTGGTTGTGGGTTCGATCCCCACTCGAGGAGATGAAATATTTACTTAAATTTATATTTCCATTTCTTCGCTCTTGTGTCGAGGTTAAGCGCGGCGTTGAGTTCTGCCACTCAACACGCAATGCCTCCAGAATTCGGCAGAAAGTGGGGAACGGAGTGTCTTAACACTAGGTTCCTACCCTGCTGTGTGCGGGATACAGCGTGAAGCTAATTTATTTTATTTTATTTTATTAAATAATGTACATTTATATGAGGCCGTCGTGACGCAGTAGTAAAGCGACTGGCTTAACGTAAGAATTGTAGGCTCGATTCCCACTAGGAGAATAAAATAATTTTCATTTTCCCTTTCAAGTAGGACAAAAAAAGGAAAAACAAATTATTCCACTCTACAGCTTTTGCTATTTACATTTTGATCACTTGTGCTATGTACAGTGTTGTTCAGGTTACAAGCGGCGGCGGGAATTTTTACGGCCCTTTAAAATTTATGATTGCACGAAATTGGAAATTTTAAAACTGGTACAATTCACACAAAGTTGAACAAAACAGATGTATTAAATAAAGTAAAGTAATATATTATTGGTGAAATTTGCCTAGCGGAAACAGAGTGTTTTGTCAATATATTTTTCTTTACATAAAATATAAATAGAGCCGTCATGACTTAGGAGTGGGTTACAGAGAAGGTTATGGATTCGATTCCTACTGGGTGGAATAAAATATTTGGTATTTTTTTTGGTACTCTTTCCTGGTAACGAGACAAAGCGCGATATTGAAATCTGCCGCTTAACATGCTATGCCTCCAGAATTCGGCAGAAAAAGGGGAACGGAGTTTCTTAAGGGGAAAGGAATGTTTTGACACTACTCGCTCTGTCTACCCTGCTATGTGCCGGATGCAACGTGAAGCTATAAAAAAAAAAAAATGATGTTATAAGCTGGTCATTTCTCACGGCTTTGTTTTCGTGGACTTTAAGAAATAACTTGGAAAATCTCTTCCTAGTTACCGCAGAAATTTCGAGATTTAAGATCCTCTCTTGATTTTTTTGGCTTCCTTATACCCTTTAACCCATCTACATGTTTCAAGGCTCGAAGTTCAATAGTTTCGTCTGTGTGTTGTCTATTCGTCACTTAGCAACAAAACGGAAAAAGCTAAGCGATGCTATACAAAATCTATTGAATAAATTTTATTTTACTTTTTCTATATCATTCACATTTACACACATAAGAGCTATTGAAAATTTTTGTTTATTTGCAAATTAAACGAATTGTGTCAACAGGATTTTATAATATTAGATACCTGTAAATATTCTGTAATTGATTATATAAATTAAACTTTATCAGTATATTTTTTAAGTTTAATTTTGTTTGAAATAATGTAAGCCATAAAAAGTTTATTGTTTGGTTTCATGCTTCCGGCCATTGTATTGTTTGTTATTGGAAAACTGGAAAAAGCGATTTTTATCATTCAGACGCTATTATACTCAGTTGCTAGAACTGACTGAGCGTAATGGTAATAGACTCATATTCATTTGAAGAATAAATTATAGGAATTTAAAATATAAACGAGTTGTAGTCTGCAAATTAGTTTGTGTAGACTACAAAACATAGAATTTTATGTTTGTTTGTATGTATGTTCGTTTTGGAAGCAATTTTAATTGGAATCCTTAGTATCTGTCCAAGCAACATACATTAAAAGAACAGCGTTCAACGCCGCGTAATTATGAGGTCGTGTTGACGCACAATGGCGCAAACATGCTATTGTAAACGCGTTGATTGTGGGTTGATTTTCCACTCAGGGGATTGAAATATTTAATTTGTCATTTCCTCGCTGTGGTAACGAGACAAAACCTATGCCAAGGCAAAGTTCCGCCACTCAACACACAATGTCTCGGAAATTGGGAAAATGTCTTAATGGGCACGGAGTTTTGTGATACAAGGTTCCCAGGTTGCCTTTACTTATTCTATTATGTGTTGCCGTATAGAGGCACGTGGGTATATTTATGAAATCCAATTTTCCAACATTCAATGTATTCTGTGTACTCTAAACTGAAATTATATCTGGCAGAAAGTGGGAAACGGAGTGTCTTAACACTAGGTTCCTACCTTGCTGTATGCGGGATAAAATTTTTGTACATAATTTAATATTATTTCTCTTATACGAGATAAAAAATACGTTAGAAAAAATTAATATTAATATATACTACACTATACTAACTTCACGCTTTATCCTTAGCGGGTTAGTCCGAGAAAACGGAGCGCCAAACGCTACGGTCTCTGCATACCTCTGTCACTTCGTCCACTGTCATCAATCTCTTCATACATGCCCTCCGGTGGATCCTCATGTTTTTAACGTGACCTTCCTCCAGTATCTTTTATACTGTGTTTTCGAAGGTCAACCTAGGTCTCCCCCTATCTCTCTTGCCACTCACTTTTCGATCATAAATCTTTTTTGCCATTCTTTCATCACTCATTTGTTCGACGTGCCCAAACTAGCTAAGCAGGAACTTCATTCTCACCGTGAAATCCGCGCTAGTACCTGCCATTCTATGTACCTCTACATTGCGGAATTGATCAGCTAAGCTGACTCTGCATAACCTACGAAGAGATCGTATCTTCACGGCATTCATCTTCTTTCATTTCGGATTTCGTTACCGTTTAACAGCGTCGGTACCAACACTACATTGTGTATGGTGAAACGTACAGCTGTGCTGACATGTCATGCATCCAAGGCACCGCTAAGCCTGTAATCTGGAGCAATACGTCTTTCGGCAGCCATCTCGTATCTTCCATCTTTATTGAATATACTTCGCAAATATACCATTTCATTCACATGTCCATGTCACATATTTATCCTACTATTTACATTGATCTGATTACATTCCGCCCTTTCTTCATTTCTATCAAATAACAGAAGCTTTGTCTTATTCGCATTCAGGATTAGACCATTTTTTTTACAGTCTTCTTTCAGATACGTGACTAATGCCTCCCTGTAAGTCGTATTCTGATGATTCTGATGATGTACAGAAGGCAATTTATGATCTTAAAAGTCATCTACTTTCACTCTCGTGCCACTTGTTGCCATTGCCATTTGTTTCACGCTCCTTGGGGACAGCTATATAAATACAAATTGAACAACCAAGCTGACATGGCGCATCCTTTTTGAACCCCCGATTGAATGTCAAACTTAGGCGACATGCCAACTCCTTCTCGCAGGCTAACCGTCTCATTGCAGCAAGGGTCCTTCGCATTGTACCGGGGTAATCCCATAATTGCATTCTCACTACTCTGTCAAACGCCTTTTCCAAGTCCACATAAGCACAGAAAACTTCTTGGTTAACGGCCAAGAATATTTCTATGATCATGTGAAGGGAAAGGATCTGATCTAAGCACCCTCTTCCAGGTCTAAGCCCCCCTTGGGCCTTCCACAACAGCATTTCAGATCTCTATTTCATTATTCTCGCCAATAATTTAACATAAACTTTACAATCTAAGCTAATCAAACTGATAGCTTTATGACTTGCGCCGTCTGTCTGTGAATCTTTGCCTTTATACGAAGGCACGATGACGATGATGACACCTCGCCAGTCATCTGGGACCTTCTCTGATTCCCAGCAGAAATTGTACAAAAACCAGAACAAGTCCAAAATGCGTGGCCCACCATATTTGATCATCTCGGCAGTAACTCCATCTGCTCCCGCTGCCTTACCACATTTCACACATCGTATTGCATTCTCCACTTCTTTTATACTAATTTCGCCATCAGCTACATCAAGATTTAGCATTTCGCTGTTACTTGAGACTTAGGCGCCGTCACCTTCATATATCTCGTTTTAAAATTTCACCCATCGTTGTAAAACGTGTGGTTGTTTCATCGTCCTTCGAAAGCACTTCTTTCATTAACTTAAGAAAAACTCACTTCTCGCCAGAAAACTTCGTGTTTTCCCTGAAGTTGTTCGTTAACTTTTCATTTTTTTCTATTCTCTGACGTTTCACTCGTCATCTTTATCAGTATTTCTTTACCTGAGGCTATAATCCTGCAATACTTTCTTCTTTCTTTCAACAGCATTTTGCACTTCGCCTTTTTTGCTAAAGCCTCTTTTTTCTTTATTACATACCCCTATTGCTGCTTCTTTCATACAATTCTAAATGTTCTGCTAGCATACTTCAATATTTCCATTTCCAGATTCACTGCTGTCTAGTTTTTTGTTAACTCGTTCTTGATATTCCTCTCTAATCGGTGAATGTTGAAGCTTTCAACTTCTCATTCGATAATTCGACTCCAAATTTAGACACTTCGTGTAGCTAACAACGACTAGATAGTGGTCTGTTCCCAGCTGAGAACCCCTAAATACTCGCGTGTCCATAACTTGGCTTCGTAAAAATCGTTTCGCTTGGAAAAATCAATCATACCTTTCTCTTCCGTTCACTCCCATGTATACATGTGAATTTGTTTGTAGTCAAACATCGTGTTTGCCACAAACAAATTCCTTTCCATGCAAATTTTCAATGTAAGCCTTCCAGACTCATTTATTCTCTTGTCACCATAATAACCTAGCCCTCCCTCGTAAACGCTTCGCGCATTTCCAACCTATCTGTTCAAATCACCATATATTATTATTTTTTTATTCCCTCTAACACTACGTAGAATATCCCTGACCTCTCTCAAAACTCCTTGATTCGCTTGATGGATTGAGGATACTGGCGCACTCGCCGCCAACAAGAATACTGTAACCCCAGCTTGAAGCGAACCTAAATCAGTCTCGAGTTGATCCCCTTGTATTCTACTGCTGTACTAACCAACCTAGAGGACAATAACACCTTGACAGCCCCTCTGGCTCTCTGAAAGCGACCCTACTGCCCGGTAAATCGGTCGTGTTATTGTCGTTACGCTTGGTCTCAGTCACACAAATAACATCCGAATTTGTGTCATCCATTACATGTAATAATTCATTTATCTTTTCTACCGGCTAGCTAGCTACCTGTAGCTCCGTCCTGGAGGACACCCGGCGGAGGTGGAACCTCCCGTAGTTCCGGACGCCGGTGGCGGTCCCAAACGCCGCATTCGTCGCCACTTAACACACCGGCGGGGACGCACTGGTGTGCGTCGCCTTAGGTAGACGCCCTAACGGTGCGCACGTGGCGAGTGGAACTTTGCAGTCCTCGTAAGAGCTAGCACGAGGCACCTTCCATCGTGGACTCCCAAATAATATAATAAATTATAACTTTTTTTTCGGCTTCACGCTGTATCCCGCACACAGCAGGGTAGGCAGAGAGAATATAGTAATTAAAAACAACTCCGATCCTCACTTTCTGCCGAGTTCTGGATTCATTAAGACACTCCGATCCTCACTTTCTGCCGAGTTCTGGATTCATTGCGTGTGGAGTGGCGGAACTCAGCGCTGCGCTTTGCCTCGACACCAGAGCGAACAAATGCAAATATAAATGTAAATAAATATTTCATTTCCTCAGAGGCCGGTCGTGGCGCCGCGGCACGAGGTGTGACTGCAAAACCGACTGGTTGTGGGTTCGATCCCCACTCGAGGAGATGAAATATTTACTTAAATTTATATTTCCATTTCTTCGCTCTGGTGCCGAGGTTAAGCGCGGCGTTGAGTTCTGCTACTCAACACCCAATGCCTCCAGAATTTGGCAGAAAGTGGGGAACGGAGTGTCTTAACACTAGGTTCCCTCTGCCTACCCTGCTGTGTGCGGGATATAGCGTGAAGCTAATTTAATTTAATTTTAATTTTAATTTCCTCGAGTGGGAGTCAAACACATAACCAGTCGATTTTACGGTCACATTTTGTGCCCCAGCGCCACAACACACTTAATATGTAATAAATGTAATATAAAGCAAGCCAATTACATATTATTGCTTTAATCTAAAAGAAAAATAGGTATATTTATCAAAAGTACTGACGAAATACGAATATTGTAAATTATAATTCGCCTTTGAAGACATTGCTATTATATGTATGTATATTTTGTTTGCAACATAATGAGTCGGGACTGATTCTAAGTCAAAGGAAGGAGCTTTTGCCAACGACAAGTATCAGAGCTTTGTTTCCTGAGAATCTTTCTTTTACGTTAATGTAAAAATAAAATTTGATTATTTATTTTTTTTACTGTTTCAACTTCACGCTGTACCGCATATAGCAGGGTAGGCAGAGGGAACTTAGTGTTAAGGCACTCCTCATTAGAACTTTCATTCCCCACTTAACGTCGAATTTTGGACTCGTTGCGTGTTAAGCTTTCCTTCGTTCCCAGAGCGAGAAAATGAAAATATTACATATATTATTTACTCAATTGGGAATCGAACACACAACCTGTCGCGTTTACAATCGCACACTGTTCAACCCTGCGTCAAGACTGGCTTCATATTTTTATATTTTTTTTATTTTTTTTGGTATTACTTACCATAAACACAGGGATAGATCGCGTTTTAAGAGTTTAAGGCACTACATTCAACATTTCCGTCCAATTTTGCGGACTGATAGAACTTAATGCCGTATGAAAAAGCACAAGGTGTTTGCATAACGCCAAGTATTCATCGAAGCTATACATATGTATATACTAATACGTACTCGATGGTATAAACGTAATTACCATTGTGACATACTTATAAATGTGGCCTCTTCATTGGTCACTTCTCCCATATATAACAGACAGGTAGGTTAAAAAAACGATTAAGAAATTTGGTTCTCAACTCATTGAATGGATATAAAAATAACTCAAGCAAGATATAACATTAATTTGCAAATAAATTTTATACGTTAAACAACATAAAACCGATAACATTTTTTTTTTTATTTAATTAATTGCATAATTGTGAAACATTTTCTTATACAAATTTATAAAACACCAAACACAACATTTACTCACCGTTTTTTTTTCTGATAAAGTGACAATCGAATCCACAACTGTCGCGTACACATAATATAGTCAAACTTTCCTACAGCCCCACTGCGCCATAGATTGAAACAAACAGGTAAATGATTTAATTAAAGGCACCAATAGATTTCAAAATGGAAATTACAGAGCTTGAATCGCTTCCAACGATTTGCATGAGAAATGAACTTAATACCCTCGCAGTTAGCATCTATTCAATTATATAGTACTAGCGGCTCGCCCACGGCTTCGCCCGCTTAAAATACATGATTATTGATTTAATAAGCAGAATTGATTGATAACTATAATGACTTCTAATATGATTTTTTAACGACATTATCGTCAAAGAATTTTTGATTGTTTTAAATAAAAAAATACGACCATTGTTGATATTTAATATTTATAAAATATACATAAAGCTAATTATTTATTACACGTATATATTTTTGTAACTTTATGTTCTTTTTACCTATATAATATACTCTGTTAAATGTGCTGATGAGTGAATAATTTAATTTACTCATTCAGAAACAGCCTTAAATGTTAAATTATTGATTTGAAGGATTCATAATATTCTTTTTAAAATAACTGTAATAATTGCATATTAACTCCTGTACAGTTTTTAAATTAGTTACATATATGAACGAACCAACCAAAAAATCTTTGTATTTACTTGATATTACTTTCAAGATCGTTCGTTATCTCCGTGTTGAATTAATTACGACTTCTTTCAAATGACGAAAACTTTTTTTTTAATGAACCGATTTTGATGAACTAAACTTTAGTATTTAAGTTGAGTTAAAACAAAGCAATTGATGAAATTTTCAAGTAAATCGGTTCTGTACTTTCAGAGAAAAATCCGGACAAAAATATGTCGACAGACAGACAGATAGACAGACAGACCGACAGACAGACAGACAGACAAGAAATTCAAAAAAATCTTATTGCTTTCTATTATTATTTTTAAGTGTCCCTCTATCCACTTCAGTCAAAATTACTAAATGTACAGACAAAATATTTTTACTGTCTTATTATATATAGAGATAAGTGATGCTTGTTGAAATATAGGCGTTAGAAAGAGCGCCACAGCGGCAAAGTATCTGCCTGTGGAAGCAAAAGTTTTGGGTTGGAATCCCATTGTGGTGACATGTTGAGTCCTGCTAGTAGATAGAATTCATGGTTTCTGGACCAGAGCCGGTAAAGTAGTAGGTTACAATATTTAGAAAAATCATTTAGGATCAGGATAATTATGAAGATATGCAAATATTGACCTCCTTGATGAAAAGCTAGTGATCTCCGAAAAGCGGTTCGGAGCCACCACGGTTCTGGACTATCCCCAGCCCTGGTCCATGAATCATATCTACTCCTGTAACTCAACACGAAATATTGAGGGCAATTGGGGGACGAAGTGTCTTAACACTACGTTCCCTCTGCCTAACCAGATAGATGCGGCATAAAACTTGAAGTTATTAAACAGTAAGAAAATAATAAGTGTATATACCTACGCAAGAGTAGCAGGTCATATTTACTGCATAAAAATATTCTTGAATGAATGTTATTGAACGGTGTGAAAGAAAGAATATTTTGATTCTTTATTTAAATAGGTTTTTTTGCGAACACGTTTTGAACCGTCACACATTGTAAGTGCGATATGATGTAAAAAACCTCTATGGCCTCTCTCGGTAAGTAAACAAACCAACAAAAAGATTTTTACAATTTAATTTAGTTTTTATAATTTAATTTAGTTCCTGAGATTAGCGTGTTCAACTAAACATACTCTTTTGCCTTATAATATTAGGATAAATACAATAATAGCAATTTGCATAGAATGTTTATTATCGCTTTTTCACATTTTTTAACATTCTTGAAAATAATTTAAATCTTATCATTCTCCCAAATGGGAATCAAACTAAAAAACATAAAACATTTCCAGTTAATCATTGTAACACTGCGATAAAGTAAATTTATAATTTTCTTGCAAAATAATTAGGCAATTTCAAACTTATAAAAGCTCTTAAACACTAATTGACTGTAGAATGACATTTGAACTTAACTTTAACTTATATTATACTTGTTGATTGAATTTGTTTGGTAACATTTTAATGGATGGATTTAACGCTGTAATAAAATTTTCTTTGAAACTTTAAGCTAAGCCATATTTTATAGGCTTTTGACGACTTAAAATATATTATTATTTTAAATGAACGTTGTTTTATGAGTCTGCGTTGAATAGCTTAGATTTGGTTGATTCAATGTGAATTTGACAGTTACGTGGGTTATAAACCACCTTTCCACTGTATTCTGCATATAATAAGATAGATAGTGGAAACGTAGTGCTAGGACACTCTCAATCTTTGCAATTATACAACAGATTTTATTATCGTTTTCATTAATAGACTGATTCGTCCATGAAGAAGAGACTCTCTTTCTGAACAGTGAAAGAGGAACATTATTTGGAACTCTGTTCGCATGAGTTTTTTTTTGCTACAGTTACAGATGCTAGTGTTAAGGCACTCCGGATGTACTCTACTTTCTGGCCAATTTTCAGATTTTGGATTTTATTATGTGTTGAGTGGTGAAATACGACGCTGCGCAATGTCTTTATTTAAGTCATTTCCTCGAATGGGAATCAAACCCATAACCGTTTGGTTAACAGTCAGACACTGTGCCACTGCGCAACTGTGGTCTGATGTTAGTAACTTAATACAAAACTTAAATGCCATGAATAATAGAAAATTTACTAAATATGCACCATTTATTTCATAAAAGGAAGGAAGCGTGCTTTTACATGAAATACTGTGATCGTCTCAAGAAAAATTCTTAGTACACGGACAAGCTTGTAAACTATTTATAGCGCCTGAAAATATATTTGAGCAAGACTTAAAGAGAAATAAATGTTGCATATTTAGCAAGTTTTTTGTCAGGTACTTATATGCAAATATATTTTTCAAAAATTAAAGAATTATGTAAAACAAGTTGTGACTATCATGAATTCTAAGTCCTTGTAAGGTCTAAGTAAATCTAAAGAATTCTTAGATAAGAAAACAACTAGTATTCCGTGGCTTTGCCCGCCTGCCTGCCACTATGCCTAATAATATAATATGCAAGTGCTATATATAAACCTCAATGGACTATCTAATACAGAAACATTTTATCCACTTTAACCAGTAATTTCAGAGATTAGCCCGTTCAGGAAAAAAAACCTTAATCTATACATAAATATATATAAATTCATATTTTTAAAATCCATCCTCCATACTAAAAGTCATCCGTATACAAATTCCTTGATTGCGTCAAACATTTATACCCACTTAATGTCCTGCGAGCAAATTACTTGGAATTAGGGAAAATTTAAACCGGAAAAAGGTTTTTGGGGCGATGGGAGTAATAAAATTTAACTGGTCTACGGTTTGGCTGTTTTTAGTACAATTTCTTATAATGTGACTAGTAGTCGCCACCCGTGTTCTCCTATTCCCGTAGGAATATCAAGAAATTTTATCTTAGTGGGTACCTAGTGGTACCTAGTGGTACCTAGGAACCTACATGAGAAATTTCTTTATTCAAAAGCAAAGAACAAAATATTAAAGCGCCTGTAGATATTATATTATGTAAACATATTTCGTTACTGCGTGGCTGATAGACAAAGTAGCAGCTTTATAATTTGCGACATGTAGCGTCCTCAGGGAATGTAGGATTTTAAAAAAACAATAGGATTTTTCATTTTACCAATGAAAAAATCTTTTAAAATCCACGCAACTTTGTTTGGGCGTTCTACTAGTACAGGGGCTCCCAATCTTTTCTTGATCAAGGACCACTTTTTATATCATTCTTGGTAGCAGGGACCACTATGCATGTAGGTATAATAAAAATTTACTATGACAATCAAACAGAAACTTTCCCTCACCATCCTCAGTCATAAAATTAAAATCGTTCGCGGACCATATTTAGGCTTCTGCGGACCACTGGTTGAGAACCAGTGCACTAGTATAAAATTAATATTATGCAATATTTTTCCAAAAAATGTGGAACGCTTCACGATTTTGCGTGTCATCCTTGCGCAGGGGCCATGCTAATCTTCTCTGTATCGTTCCAATTTTAGTATATGTACTGCCGAAGCGAGTACGTTCATTTTACATTTAAAATTGTATATATACAGACAAGCTTAGAAAATTTTAATAGCGCGATCTAGGAATCTTATAAAATTTAACATCATTACATAATTAGATCATGTACGTTTTGCGATTAATAAAAAAATTACGATAAATATTTCAAGTTATATGAAAATAATGTATAATGATATTAAGAAATAAGTATTTAAGATAAATAGAAAATAAAAAGCAAATTATATCGTAACAGCGCCATCTATAATTTGTTATCATAAACTTTGACTAAATATCATAATATATAACATTTTATAATTTTGTGTTTACTATGCTTATAAGTAAAAACAGATTAATATAATTTTATTGAATTTGTAAAAAAATTTTAAAATAATAATTAGAATATTTAAAAAAAAACTTATCTCGCTACCGATGCGAAAAATTGACATTACTCGATGAAAAATTGACAACATTACACAATATTTACTTACTAAAAAGATTAACAATATAATTATTATAATGAAAAGATAAAATTAAAATATTCAGTACTCTTTGTATAAATTAAATAAAAAAATGACGCCACCTATTGGATGTTTTTATAACCAAAATGGATGATTCAGCGCTATCTATTAAAAGATATTTAAAATAAAGAACATCTTAGTTCAATGGAAAAACTTGGATGGAGCTCTAATAAATTTTGAATGTAAAAATAATTAAATTAATGGTATTTATTATTTTTTTTCACTTTGTAAGTATAATTTGGTGCAATAAATATTTTGAAAATAATCATTTATAATAAAAATATTTTTGGTATTTCTATTATATTTTGTTAATATATTTTTTAAAATAACAATAATAAAATCATGGTAAAATTTAGAAATAACGTATACATATGGCTACCCTTATTTCTACTCATGTAAAATAAATAACACTCTGTTTAAAAAATATTTTCGTTTTCCAGATTCAGTAAGAAAAATTGTAGCGTTAAGCTCCGCACTTATCATCACGTAAAACAGGCCATTCTAACAGTAACTTACAGAAAAAAATTAAAACCAGTTTGGATATTTTAATTTGGCCCCTATTTGTCCACACATATCTTAATTAACCTTTACAATAAGATCGTTCTTAACTTTTTGTTTTGCATTTTTTGATTTATAAGTGTTATAAATAATAATTATAACCCTTTTACCTTATTATGACCAATACAATAAAGTAACCCTCATTTAAGCAAAAAAAAATCGTAAAAAGCTTCTTTTATAGGGGAGACTAATAAATATGATATAGTGTAACATTTCTACGAAAAAGAAACCTTATAACGTGAAAATAAAGTAGTTTTTACATTAAAAGTAAATTCGGATTAAGATTTTTAAATAAAGTCTTCTTCATC
Organism: Heliconius himera; assembly: GCA_021202915.1. Lineage (NCBI taxonomy): Eukaryota > Metazoa > Arthropoda > Insecta > Lepidoptera > Nymphalidae > Heliconius > Heliconius himera. The sequence goes on from JAJHJA010000118.1 coordinate 142,803, forward strand.
GCTATTATAACGTATTAAGGAGTATTATTTTTTGTTTATACATGTGTACTTCTACGTCGTGGCGCAGGGGCACAAGCGTGCGACTGCTAAGGCGAGGGCTATGTGTTCGATTCCCACTCGTGGGAATGATGTGTCATACCTATGTGTAAATATATGTGAACTGGTAACCTATCATTACACTTAATTTCACATCTACATAAATGAAAACATATCCACACATGTGATGAAACGTCCACATCTAACTCCACATGAACATGTGTTAGAAGCCGTGGGTTCGATCCCCACTTGAGGAAATGAAATATTATTATTTATTTACATTTTTTTTTCTTCGCTCTGGTGTCGAGGCAATGCGTGGCGTTGAGTTCCGCCACTCAACACTCAGAACGGAGTGTGTGAACTCACACTATGTTAGTACCGCGTACCCTGCTGTATGCGGGATACAGCGTTAACCTGATTTAATTTTGTTTATTTTTTGTGACAGCCACAGCCATTTGTAAACTATGCTTGGAAGCGTCATATTTGATTTTAATCCGTATTACGTAATAAACATGTAAAACACACGAAAATCACGTTAAAAGTTTTAAGCAAGCTATGAATAATCCTCTTAAAACATCCAAACGTTATTCCAATATGTTGACCAATTTAAAATTCCGCTGGAGCGTCGGGGATTTACCGTCGAATATTTATTTTAACGTGTAAACCTATGTACAGCCTTAAAAATTTTACTGTTCCGTATCGCACCTGAGAACGCGCGTTTATAAATATAAATTAGCTTTAGCTTTATTTTTTATCACATATAAGATTTTTATAAGTGTTAGATACACTTCGTTCTCATTTTCTGCTGAAATTTAATGAAAGGTGACTTAGAAAAATGTTTTCGTACGGAAAATTACATACATATATTATACATACTTAGATATAATAAAAATGTTAAGCTTACGAAAAATATACTAGTATTTTGAAGCTTAGCATTTTGTTTGGTTTAACATGCTAGTCACAAGAACTATCAACTTATTCGATTTGAAATAGTATACATATAAATGGACTATGGATAAATGGATGTCCTGGACTAGCCAGGGATAGTCCATTTATCAAGAAGGCCTATATTACATCACATTAATCGTTTCATTGTAGCCCACTATAACTAACTTAACTCTCATTTCAATATATATTACAACCCTTAGTTAACCCTTATTTCGCCACCGAGGGCAGATAAAAACTAGTAGTATAGGTTTATATAGTTATCTTGACAATACCTAAAGTACTTTATTAAGGTTAAGTCGTAGTTTTTTTTGTCTGCAATTTGTGTTTGTGTTCGCTCCGGAAAATCTACGTACAAAATGTGAATATTTTTTTATTAAACTGTATTTTAATTTTTTATATAAAACCGGAATTTATTATTATTATTGTTGAATATCATATAAATAAATTGAAATATTTTAATAGTAAGAATTATTATAAAAAACATTTTTTTTAAAAAGGGAAGATTTTTTCCTCTTCGCAAAATAGGTAGAGGGAACTAAGTAACAACAAAACTCCGACCGTCTACCAGATCAAAAATACAATAATAATTACAATCACTAGATTGAACCCGCAACCGTCAGACGTTCTTTAATAGATATTTTATATAAAAAATAATAAAAACCATCTATGAATGGTAAAAATTAAGTTGCCATTTCATACTAGTTGTACTAAGGGGCGTCATGAAATGACCACGCCCATCAAGGAGTGGGGCAAATGCGCGTGAGTCGACGAAAGCTCGTTGTAAGCTTTTGGCTACAATATAGTCAGTTATACATTACTTTAAAATTAATTTTGAATACGTTATAAAAGAGAATGTAAACTTAATACTTATTAATATCAATAAAGTTCGTTTTAATAATAATTATATATTTTTTGTAAATGCCACAGTAACTGCATTTTTTATTACAAGAGATAGTTATTTAAATCCAATTTTCTTTTTAGTTTTAGAAATAAATAATAATACTCACTTTAAGTTGAAGTCCAAAATCAAAAACAAATCACAATATATGATATAATTTTCTGTAATAAATATATTAAGAAAATTATTATTTTAGTTTTAAAATATCTAGTGATATTAAAATAACATGTTTACAATTTTTCTAGAAACCATCCCCAATTGCTCTAACCACTAAGCCATACGTTCTCAGATAAGTAGAAGCAAGCGTATATGGATTTCAACCTAGGTTGATGAGACGTAATTAGGAGTGAATGCGACTGAAAGTTGAGAGACGCGGGTTCAAATCCCGCTACGTAAATTTTTTTATATCTACATTTTCAAAAAAAATATTTTTACATTTCATGAGTCTGGAATAACACTTTAAACATGTTAAAAATCTATTTACTTTTAGCAATTATTTTGGAGCAATTTTATTCACAGTACACTTAAAATCAGATGTTCCTACTATGCGTCAGCTCCTTTGTCCGTTTATCGACCGAATTGCAATCTTTGCGCTTTAAAAGTGCAAAAAGTAGCAAAAAAATATTTCTCCAAGTTGAGATCGAACCCACAACCATCGCGCTTACAATTAGAGACTCTTCCACTGGGTCACGATAGCCCCTATAAAATCTTAACATCAAAATAACGTCCACTTACAAATACATACATTTTAACTTTTAAGCCTATAATTTGCTTATAAAAAAAACGTACGATTAAAATCTAAAGCATATCTGTAATCGCTTAAATGGCTATAAAGCGACAATTATTACATATAAAAGAGTAACTGGAAACCTATTCATTTATAGCACAAAATATGTATAGACGCGGGATATTTGTAAGACGATACTATTGTGAAAGGTGTTAAACGTTTAAATAATGTTACTGGATTCTATTGATCTTGATGCTTTATGGGAACAAATGATCGTTGGGTGTTGATTCGAATTCCGTTTTGGGGGGATTTATGTTTAATTAAATGGTTAGTGTTAATTTTTTTTGGATGAAGCAGTGATTTTTTTAAGTAATAGATTTTTTATGATAGGAAAAGTGGAGATGTTGTTGGTTCGATGGCCACTCTGGGGAATTATTTATTTTTTTCGTTTCTCTGGTCTTGTATAGAAGTTGGGGCAATGAGTTCGACCATTTAATACGCAATGTCTTGAATTCGGGCGGAAGGCTAATAAAGAGTGTAGTCCTATTAAAAAAGCAAAACGGAGAAAAGAATATTTTTTTTTACTATATAATGAACAGCACTAGATTAAATTAAATCAGCTTCACGCTGTATATTGGAGCTACTTTCCACTGGAGGCATTGTGTGTTGAGTGCCGGAACTCAACGCCACGCTTTGCCTCGAAACCAGAGAAGAAATGGAAATATAAATTTAAATAAATATTTCTATTCTTCGAGTGGGCATCGAACCTACAACCGTCGCGTTACAGTCACACCCTTGTGCCCGTGGGCCACGACGGCCTCTGTCTAGATACTTATATTTTATTTTTAAAGATATTGCGTTCTAAGCACCGTTGAACACGCTGAAGTAAATCTAAATATAAAATTAAAATATTTTGAAATTAAAATAAATGAAAATAATTTACCGTTGCCTTGAGACGTATTTGAACCTATGAATATCTTATTACCAAATTAGATGAAATAGTAGATGTCTGGAATATAAAGATTTTTTTAATCAAATTAAAATTTGAAATCATTGTTTAGTTTTATATTCTTTTGATGTTTTATATAAAACGCCGTCGGCATTCTCTGTCACGTTACACTCAACTACCACTTCTATTGTAGCTATTGTATTGTATCTATTTATACGGTTCCAAAATTCAAAAATCGGCATCTTAATCTCCTAATTTTTTATATTATGATAATACTAGTCGTCGCCTGCATCTTTGCTTGGGCTTTAGAACGTAACGTTTTCTTGTTCTTGTTCCCGTCGAAATTTTAAGAAATCTTCTCTTTCTTTCTTTTCTCTCTAAAATATTTCTCTCAAGGATCATTCGAACAAAATATTATATTTGAATTATTTTGCTGCTCTGCTCGGCGCTGATTTCGGTTTTGTTTAGTTTTCGTAAAGTGTAGAATAGAGAGAAAAAGTTTGAAGCTGTAAAAAGAACATCTTGACCCTATGGTGCTCTCCTTAAAAACAACTGCAAAGTTACGTCGCATTTGACGCAAGACATGTTTTACATTGCTTTATTTTAATACAAAATTATGTTAATGCGGTTATAACAGCGTAAGTACGAAACACAAACAAGTTGTTTAGAAATATGTAACATGAAACAAAAGTAGATAGGGCGTCTTGAGTGGCGAAACATAACGCTGTTCTAAGTCTTGACTCTAGAGGAAAAAAATTAAAATGGTGCATTCAGGCAAATCTGAATCTTTCTAATAATTTAATTCACTCCCCCAAAGCGAGATTCTAACTCACGTTACGTAGACGCTGTCCTACTGCGCTATAGCGGTCTCATATAGAAGAAATATAAATAATTGGATAGAAATAAAACCTTTGAAGTAACAACCTGAAACCCCAGCACAAAGAAAAAACTTGTTGAGATGAAATCTTACACATGTTATGAAAATAATAAATCATTCGTAGATAGGTATATAACCTTTTATTTAATATGAAAAGGTTGTATGTTGGTTTTACTGAAATTAAAAAAAAAAAAAAATAGGTCATGAGGCAATATCTACTGAATATTATTACTATTGGAGAGTGTGTTTGGTTGAATGCGCTAATGTCAGGAACCACAAGTTCGAATTGATATTTTTTGCAGCTATATATATATATATATATATATATATATATATATATATATATATATATATATATATATATGTATATATATATATATATATATTTATATATATATATATATATATATATACACATATATAACATGATGTCAATTGTGTAGATGTAAACCGCGCTATCAGCAGTCAGCGTTACCTAGTGTATATATTTCAACTCTTAGTTTCTACTAAGCTAGTAATTTCTTTTTGACCACGACCCAATCTCATAAACGTGAAAGTTAGTGAAGCTGGATGTTTGTACCACTTTCACGTAAAAACTACTGAACAGATTTTAATGAAATTTTACAGTAACATGACTTACATATCAGAATAGCACATAGACTATAGTTCATGTAAAAATTTTATACGATTAGACCATAATATTACAAGAAGTTTACACGGGCAAAGGTGCGTTTGGGTCGCTAGTTCTTTATATATGTATGAAGGTATAATACATTAACTACCACTATGTTTACTGAAGCGCCGCTGTTTGTACAACACAGTTCAGGCGATAGATAAATTGTTTTTCCCTGGACGTGTAAAGTTAACAGTTAATGTTGTTATTTTATTACAAAAACATTGAGAAATCTCAATTATTATATTGTTCATTTCTTTGGGCATCGTTTCTTATTTTTTTGTAGACTTATCTTTGTCGATATAATTGATTAATGCCGTCGTGGCGCAGTGGCACAATATCTGATTGTAAATATAAGGTTTATGGATTCGATTTCAAATTTAGAGGAGTGATTTCGGTCAGCCTCAAATACAGAAGGTTACACCAAAACGATTGAAGCGTTGTTATAAAGCCTAACAAGCTTCCTCGATAGGAGTACTATCACATACAAAAAGATATACACGCATATGTTTATAATATATATATATATATCGAACGAAGTGCCTTAATGGGAAACAGAGTGTCTTGATTCCAAGCTTCCAGGTTCTCTCTATCTACTCTACTATGTGAATACAACGTGAAGCTAAAAAAATATCAAGGAAGGCTATACCCATTGCATTACCTCCGAGGTATCGTCATTCCTTCAGACACTTACAATTTGTCATCCATTTAATCACACGGACGAAGCAAGAAATTGTTAATTTATTACCAACATTAGATACACGTGTATACCTCTATATATATAAATATATACCCTATTTCGATATAAAAAAAACTATAATTTGTTAGAAGGGTGTCTCAGTATTCTTTTGGCAAGGATTTTGTAGGCGGAGTCACTTAACGAGAAATATGTTTTATTCGACCGTCCAGGTGCGTGTCACGAGTCAACAAATGAAAAAAAAAACGTAAAATGTAGATCTATAACACTTTGTGACATAAACGGTTGGTTATTTAAATTTTTTTAGTAACCTTCAAACATCTTCTTGTTGGAATTAAAAGATATTGTTGTAAAGACATAGTGTTATAACTATGTGTATTGTTCTTTCCCGGTTAAAAAAAAAATTTAACGATAAATAAATTTATTTGTCCTTCCACCTGGACGGCATGACTCATGTAAAAAACCTGTTTGGCGTAAGTTAATACAATGATAAATATATAAAATTAGCGACCCACGCGTAGCTTCATCACCTTAAACTAACTAAATTGTACTAAATCTTTACATACATTGTAGCCTTCTGTAATTTTTGTGTGAAAGTGGAGCAAACATCCAGCCTCACAAATTTACATTTCCTAATATTTATGGAATTCCATATAATATTTGGTTAGTGGAAACCAGTAAAATTAATTTACAGAAATGCTAATAATACAATAAAAGTAAACCTTTTACTTCGTAAGAAAACACCAAAAACAGTAATTTTTTTTTTTTTTGGAATTTTTTTTCGAACAGAATTGTTAATATAAAAGGGTGAATCGGGCTCTCCCACCGAGGGTTCCGTACAAAAATTGCTGGTCTCGAGCTTTGCTTAGTCAGAGCCCTTTCATCTGATAAGTCACTCTCCCCATAAATAGCGGCTTTTATTCTAATTTTTGCCTCCTGTTTAAGTAATTTTTGATTCCTGTTTAAGTGTCCTCCTATTATTTTGAAACATTTAATCAGAAATGTATAGTTTTCAGATTTATTTGCTATTAGAAATACGCGTTTCTTACAATATAAACGGCCGTACCGTTTTTTAAGTAAATATAGGAGTACGTTTTTTATCAGGAAATAATGGGGCTGTATATCTGAGTATATGGTTTGAATTTCAACTCGATATCTCTAAACGTTCCTGATAGACTGATATGACTCTTTAAGTCATGGCAGACAAACAGACAGACAAACAAACAGACAGACGGACGGACAACAAATTGATTTTATAAGAATTTTATTTTTTCCTTAAAAGGGTACGGAATCCTAAAAATAAGATGTAACAACCATAATTATAAGAAAATGAATATAGCTTGCTATTTTTTTTTATGCTGTAACTTGCACATAGCAGGGTAGGCAGAGAAAACCTCTTGTTTCTTACTAAGATACTATGTTCTTCACGTTCCGCCGAATTCTTGAGTCGTGTTGAGTAGCAGAACTAAGCAGAGCGTAGAAATAAAAATATTAAATATTTCATTAGGCCGAGTGGCAATCGAAGCCACAAGTGTCACGCTTACAGTCACACACTTGAGCCCTTGCACTACGAATGGCCTCGACGTTCATTAAAATAAAAATTATGTAGGTATACACTGAGTAACTTAGCTGTTGTTCAGTATAAAAAATCGAAAATTTTTATTATTGTATTGACAAATCTCCATCGGTTTTCTGAAGCTTTTAAAAGCTTACTTATAGGTGAAAAAGTTCAACTTTAATTCAAAGACTTGAACTCGTACCCTTGTATATCGGAAAAGTGCTCTGAGCTTACACGCGAAGAAGCTTAAACTGTTTACGCTAGCGAAAAGTTATTCAAGTGAAAATAGTAAGCTCGATCGTTCCCTACACACCCTTTGAATGTAAAAATGCAGTGACTTAGAGAAAGATAACGTGATGGGGATTTTATAGCAAATTTTATATGTTACAGTAAAATAAAATAAGATTTTGTATATATGTAATATGTTTTTTTTTTTACTTTTCGATGCAACACTGTATCAGTGTTGCATCGAAAAGTAAAAAAACCCTACACGGGTAGATGTAACATATTTATCTTCTTCCAATAGTTTTTCTAAAGTGATATTTAGTCTTAACTAAATAATATTTTAAAACATTATTTATTGCATAGGAGGTCGTGCCGCAGGTGCACAAGCGTGTAACCTTAAACGCGACAGTTTGTGGAAACTAAACACTTGAAGAAAATTAAAAATAAAATATTTTTATTTCTTCGCTTTTGGTTTCAAGGCTAAGCGCAGCGTTGAGTTGCGCCACTCAACTTGTAATGTCTCCAGAATCCAGCGGATAATGGAGGACGGATTTGCCTAATACTAAGCCACTGACTGCCCTGCTGTGTCCCGCTTAGAGACAGACATTGTATAGGCACATAGCAGGGTAGGCAGGGGAACCTGGAAACCTAGAATAAAATATTGTTCCTCATTTTTCGCCGAATTCTGAGGCATCGCGTGTTCAGTGGCGGAACTCAACGCCATAAATATATTTATTTTTGGATTAAGAGTCTTGGATTAAGAGTAAAAAATTGGATTAAGAGTAAAAATATTGAATAAAGAGTCAAAACAAGCCAAACCTTCGTTTCGGTATAAAACTTGAAAGTTCCTATGCACATACACTCAAGACAATTAAGTACTATTATGGAATATGGAGTTTAGGTAGTGGTTACTTTGGCAGTTATTAGTTAACTAAAATGCAAAAAATAGTACCTAACTTTTGTTAAATTATTACGCTCATTTTTTTATATTTTGTTGGGAATAATATTAGAAACGACGTTATAAATTGCTAAACAGTATGATTTTAACCCCCAGACCAGACATCCCTAAATTCTAATAAGCTATAAGCGCCTTATTATACATTTTATTATTGTATAGGTATATTTTATTATTGTTATAAAATATTTTTTTTACTAATATAGGTCCTATTATTTGACGATTTTTACTCCTCCTCGTAACATAATTTTGTCTAAGTAAATTATTCTATAAATAACTCTCAGTAACATTGGCAAAATAAATTATGGTCAATTGGCACGTCAAAAAGGTATAAGACAAGGAAGAAACATTTCAGAGTCAATATTTTGTTTTAGAGATACTAATGTCAAGATATTGGGTTCTTAATTTTACGCTTAAATTTCAGACATTGCGCTCAATAGAGTGGCGACTCAACGCCTCTTTGTATAACTAGATCGAAGTAATGATAAATCCGAATAATGATCAAATTCACAACCTTAGAGACGTCCACTTATTTAAACATTTTTTAGCTTTACGATGTATCCCGCATATATTAGGATCAAGAGGCAAAAGAAATCTTGTGTTAAAATACTTCGTTCTCCATTTTCCTCTGAAATATTGAGGCATTGTGTGTTGAGTGGTGGAACTCAATGCCGACTTACCAGAGCGAGGAAATAAAAATATTAATTAATTCATTCTTCAGAATGGGAATCAAACCTGCAACCGTTGCCTGCAATTCATAAACTTGTGCACCTGCACCACTACGACCGCTTGAACTTAAACAAAGAAAAAATAAATAAATGTAGAGAAAAAATAAATTAAATGAAGCTTATTTCATTGAGCTCACAGACCAGACAGCTTATACGACGTGCCCGATGCGACCCAGCGTGGATCACAGTGTAATCAACGTATAGGGTACAAGTCACTAGTAAATAGAAACTAAAATATATTTCAATTTATATTTAGAAATTTGTTGAAAGATAGGAGATTTTCTTTAAATTATTATCTTATTTCTGTCAAGTCCAGGGAATACGTAAAAGTGTAATTGGTGATCTAAGTTATTTTTTTACTTCTTCTTCATATAGCAGAGTAAGCAGAGGGAACTCAATGCTAAGACATTTCGTTCCCGTTTTAAGCCTGATATGTGAGACATTGTGTGTTAAGCGGCGGAACTCAACACTGCGTTTTGTTGCCAGAACGAGGAAATGAAAATAATTCATTCCCCGGAGGGAAATCGATTTTACAACCGTCACGTTTACAGTCAGAAGGTCTCAGATAATTTTACTTAATATTTTTCATAATTTAATTAGTTAATTTTTATGTCAATTTTATTTTGTTTAATTTTGTTTTGTTTTATATAAAGAAATGAGCGTCTCAACACTAGGTCCACAGTTTCCCTCTGCCTTTTTTATCCGATACTACAGCCTAAGTCACAAGCCGTTGTCAAATAGTGTTAGCCAATAACAATTTTTCACTAAGCTGAGTCGAGAATATAAATAAATACAAAACTAAATAAATAAATAAATCCAAAACGTTTATGTAATTATTTATTTAAATAGTATAATATACTTTATACTATTTATCGCTACGGACGAACAATAACTCCTTTATAATATTTTTGAATATCAATGAGATGAAAGACAGTGCAGACTTTAAAGAAATATAAATAATGAGAAATAAAAAAAATGTTTAATAACTAACTCTACTGCTCTTTGTAAGAGATGTGCCTATCTTTTTTTGAGCAAATAGACAGAACCTAGTATTCTCCGTCCCTCTCACACCACGAAATTTTAAAGACATTGCATGTTGAATGGCGAACCTCAATCAATCATCACTAATATAAAAACTTTATTCCACAAAAATGATAATATATTACATAGTTGCTATTACGCATTTTAGGATAGTGCAAAGGCAGCTTTATCACTACAATAGATATCTTATAGATAGCCTTTTACTTATAAAAATCAATAGTAGAAAACCATAGTTGGCGGATAACTCAATGCCGCGCTTTGTCTTACTGCAGCTTCACGCTGTCTCCAGCAAAAAGCAGAGTAGGCAGAGGAAACCTAGTGTTAAGACACTCCGGTGTCCCACTTACCGCTATTCGAGGCGGCACTCAGAGCGTGATGTGTGGCAGAGCAGCGAACAGCGGCGGCGCCGCGATTTAGCTTTGTTAGAGGGAGGAGAAGAATAAATAATAAGAATAAATTAAATATTTCTTTCCCCCGAATGGATATTGAACCTACAATCATTGCGTTTATAGATGTTTGTGTCACTATGCCACAATGGCCTCAATTTAATAAGTTATGCAATATTATTTCTTTTCCATCACTACGGTTGATCGCGGTGTTATATTCCGTTTGGGTGGCTGCAAAATTGACAGGTGCGTGGGAATCATCTTCTAAGAATTTTGATAAAGATATTGTCAAGGTTTTCCTTCCGTTCATCTCGCGTCTGCGGATGCTGCAAAAATATAAAGCATTTGTGACGAATTGTTGTTAATTTGCTCTCAAATTTATTATTCATTGCCCTATAATGAGTTGTCTTACGACATTTTCGTCATTTTTGACCCTTCAATCTTCTTAGCTATAAATAATTTATTTCGTTGTTTAAATATATTTTTTATTATGTGAAGTGATGTAAAAATAAATATTTTTGACTCGATTGCGTGACGTATAGGAGATACGTCAATGTGTTCATCAGTCAATGCTTCAAGAATTTGGGGGAAAGTAGGGAACGCAAGTATGTCTTAATGGGTAACAGAGTGTCATGTCATAAAGTTCCCAGGTTCCCTACGCTTGTCAGCAGAATATAGCGTAAAGTTAAAAAAAATATCACTCAATGTCATTACCCACGAGTAGTTCTCCAACTCACAACCATCATCTAAATTCAAACTCTGTCTGTCTCAGTGCTCCATGCGGTAAAATAAGATATATAAATACAAAAAGGTTCCCAAGAGGAATTTTAATTCAGCCCGCACAGTACACGTAAAATGTATAAAGTGGTGCCTACGCGTGTTTTATAGTAATATCTGAGTGTCTTCGCGGTAATCTAGGGGTACGTGTCTAACAGAATGGGTCACGCCTACAGAACGTTATGTGAGAATTGCACGCGAGATTTCGATGAAATTGATGTAAACAGTTCTTTAGGTGTTATGGGAAATAAGCTAATCGAGAATCGTTATTAGAATATGTTTTTTTTGGTGAGAAAATATATATTTGATCTAATTTATTAGATTTTTTTTTCGGCTGCATGCTATGTTCTGCCTATAGTAGGGTAGGTAAGGGAACCTAGTTTCGCGACGCTCCTACGTTCCCCAATTTTCATCATATAGCGTTAGAAATCGAACGGGATTGGGAATCGAACCTATAACCTTTGCGTTTATAGTAGTATATACTTCTAAATTTGAAACTTTAAAATAAAATTGCACTATAAACAATATTCAAGAGCATCAAAACAGTACATGTATGAAGGTTTACGAGTAAATCTATATATCTAGGAACAATCAATAGTGCCTTCCTTTGTCCCCGCTATATAGCTCGGAATATAGAGGTGGGCAAGCCTAGGCCGGACCGATGACCTGATTACACTTCGTTATAGTGGAAAATTTGATTTCGTATGCCGAATTGTATTTAAATTAAATCAGCTTCACGCGGTATCCTGTACACAGATATCGATTTACTATCAGGCGCTCTTCCACTAGGCCGTCATGGCTAGTGGGAAAGCGCCTGATGGTAAATGTAACGGTTGTAGGTTTGATTCCCAACCGGGGAAATGTACTCTTTTTATTTCCACGTTTTAATAAGGAGAGAAATAGTAGATTTTAATTTCTGTCGCTCAACACGCGATGTTTCGAAAATTGTGTAGTACGAGGAAACCAAGTTTCTTAATATTATAGACGCGTCTTTTAGAAGTTCGATGGGAGCTTGAGTCTCGTTACGTTGAAACTTTTACAAATTTCCAAATGTTTTTCTTTCCTTAATGTCCTAATAACATTTTTCAAAAACTAATTGTCTGTAAAGTCGCATTGAAGCAAAATAGCATATTTATTTTATAAATTGAATTAAGTTATCTCTAAACTGACATTACGCGTCTTGTTACCTGAGCGAGGATTATATTAATAATTCATTTCCCCAAATGGGAACCGAACTCACAATCACTGCTTTAACAGTCAGATGCTGTGCGACTATACCATGACGACTTCATGAAAGCTATTTATCTAAAATTAATGTTTAATTTTTTAATTGGTAACGTTTGTCTGAAATGATTAGGCAATTTTTCATCAAAACGCCCAATTTTTTATGTAAATTACAAAAATATTGCGTATACAAATAATTTCCAAAAAAGAACCAACGACACGCGGTGTTCCCAGGCGGTCACCCATCCAAGTACTGACCGCGCCCGACGTTGCTTAACTTCGGTGATCGGACGAGAACCGGTGTGTTCAACGTGGTATGGACGTTGGCGATATAAACATTGAAATAAATAAATATTTTTGTAAAATTGAATTTTTTTGATATAATTTACAAGGCTATTGTGCCAGCTTCATGCGTCTACTCACATAGCAGGGTACACAGAGGTAAACTAGTATTAAGGCACTCCATTATTCTCTTTCCACCCAATTTCTAAGACAGCGAGTGTAACTCAAAACCGCGTTTTGTCTTATTACCAGAGCGACGAAATATAAATAATTCATTCACCCGACCAGAAATTGAACCCCGAACCGTCTTGTTTACAGTCATGCGCTGTGTTATGTTGTCACCATGAAATTTATAACAGTTTTTCAACAGACGACTATTAAGATTATTTAAACTACTAATTACTAACAACCATTTTTAACCTATTCCTATTTCTCTTATTTCTATAAACGTGAGACAGAGAAAAAAAACATAAACGCAAACAATCAAAGGCTACTTTATTTTAATTAATTCAATGACTTTGCATATCGAATCCCGACAAAGTGCATTCGAGTGGAATGAAAGGAACAAATTAAATGTTCCATTCAAAACATACCAACTGGCTGGATTCGTCACATGATGTGATTAAATTATCATTTTCTGTTAGAATATGAAACCCTCGACCGTATTTCTGAGTGTTAAGGTTCAAAATTGTGCTATAATCTTTTTGATAACAGCAAAACAATCTTAGCACAAGTTCAAGGGTAGTTATTGCACATATATTTGCGGAATATGGTATATCATAAACTCTATTAAAATGTAATAGAGTTCAAAATAGAAAATTCATAAATTTGAAGGGTGCATGTAAATGTAAGTAAAAAAGGCTTAACTAATTAAATAAAAATTGTGAAAATCGACTTTAATATGATTGTTTTAAGTCAGATTTTGTTTTAAATTTCATTTATAAATGAAAAAACATATGGATACTTAATATACTATAAAGAATCTTGCAGAATACAATGCTATGAATACAATAATTAATTGTTATTGTGGTTTATATGGAATGTCACCGTATAGTGTAATTGGTTAAATGTTAAGTTGACAATATAGCCCTTTGAGCGTTTCTTTTGTTGAAATTTGTTGAGCGATTGATAAAATGATTGTGCCTACTGTTAATGTTATTGTAAGAAAGTTAAAATAAAATGTACGTATATTTTCAGAGCTTTTAGTTTTTTTTAGTTTTATGCTGTCTGCCGAAGATAGCAGGGCACCTGGAACTTAGAATAGAAACACTCCTTTACCAACGGCGGTAAATGGTTGAATGGCGGTACTCAACGCCGCGCTTTATTCTGTTACTAGAGCAAGGAACCAGACCATCCACAATCGACAAAACTTACAATTTCTAATATAAAAATAAATATTTAAAGAAAAAAAAGACCTTTAAATTTACTAAATGTTACATACACTGAGGCCAGTCGTGGCGCAGGAGCATAAACGTGCGACTGTAAACGTGACTGGTTATGGGTTCGATTCCCGCTCGAAGACATAAAATATTGTATATTTTCATTTCTACTCTAGTAAAGAGGCAAACCGTGGCGTTGGGTATTGCAATGCTTCAGAATTGTGCCGAAAGTGGGGCAAGTGACTTAACATGAGATTTCCAGGTTCCCTCTGCCTATCCTGGTAAGTGCGGGATTCAGCGTGAATCTTAATAATAATAAATATTACATACACACTTCGAATTTGAGGCCAGTTGATTTACAGTCACAAAGTGTGACTGTAAATCAACTGGTTGTGGGTTCGATCTCCAATCTGGTTGTGGGCCCCACTCGAGGAGATGAAATATTTACTAAATTTATATTTCCATTTCTTCGTTCTGGTGTCAAGGCAAAGCGCGGCGTTGAGTTCTGCCACTCAACACGCAATGTCTCCAGAATTCGGCGGAAAGTGGGGAACGGAGTGTCTTAACACTAGATTCCCTTTGCGTAACCTGCTGCGTGCAGGATACAGCGTGAAGCTGATTATTATTACTTACACACAGTCCATCCAAATTACTATTCCAAATCACCTAATAAAGCCTCAGGCAACTTTAGATGAAAATATTCACGCACTAACTAACAGTGATTAGTGTAATCTGCTTACTACCTAATGTCAGTATCATCGGTGCCAAGTGAGCATTGCGTTTATGAATTTCTAATAACTAGATTATTTGTGTTTATCCTATTTTGTGTATTGTTTTGGAAGTTTATTTTTTTGTTTATTTTTTAGCAATTTTTTTTTTGGCTTCACGCCGTATCCCACAAGTACCAGAGTTAGGTAGACAGAACATATTGTCGAGACACTTTGAGATCTAATTTCCACTTGAATTCAAAATATTTTGTTCAGTGGCAGAGCTTAACGCCGCACTTGGACTTACAACAGAGGAGAAAAGAACATAGTTCATCGCTAGAGTTGACATCAAACATTCGCTTTCACTAGTGGATGTGGTTCCACTATTGCAATTTTTTTAAATCCCCCGAGAGCCAAAAGCTGCGGTAACCATTTGTATCTTCGTCCACTTCCCACCGTTTCATTAATCAATATTGAAATTGTAGTCAGATATCAAAATAAAAAATATCCATTAGAAATATTTAAATTTGATATTTATTTATAAACCGTGTAAGTTCACAAGCGGTTCTGTGTTTACTTTAAAGACATGCTATAACGAGATGGAAGGAAACATTTTATATCTTTATTTCCTCGCTATAGTAAAATTCCGTCACTCAATACGCAATGCCTCGAGAATTCAGCGGAAAGTAAACCGGCAACGGAAGTGTTTTAGTGGAAAACGTAGTGTCTTCACATTAAGTTCCTGGGTTTTTTTTGGGTGAAAAATGACGAACGGAATGTTATGGTCATTATGGTTATTTTGTTGGTTATTGGTCATTTGTTCATTGGTCCCTCTGCGTATCCTGTTAGGTATTAGGGATACAGAGTAAAGCTAAGTTATAATAATAATCTGACAAATTTAAATCCCTTATCGACCATAAATTTCATTATAATTATATAATAACTATAACTAAACATAATCAAAATAACGCTCTTTTGCCCATTTTATCATTTAACAAAAGAAACAGTTTTTTTTAAATAAATCCAACTCTTTAAAATTATCAATTATTTGGAGTACCAACTAAAATCACAAGTAAGTACTTCATGTCATACATTATGATACTTTAAACCACTCTATGACAATTCTTTTGTATTATATAAGGCGGAAACCTCACCTCGCCTCTAATATATCAACGAAATAAAAAAAAAACGATTCCAAGGGCCAAACTATTACCCAGCGGCACTCGTGGACAGTGCGACACGCTATGATTATAGGTTCGACTCCCATTCGCTTTGATAGAGAAATAAAGAGTATAAAGAGAATAAAGAGTTCAGCGGCACTCAATATCTTTAAAATTAAAAGAATCGGAAAGTGGGGAATCGACTGTCTTAAGACTAGGTTGATTCAGCCTGCCCTGCTTTTCAAAAAAAAAAAGGTGTAACTGCTTCTTTTTATTTTCAATTATTAGGAGTACCAACTAATACTACAAGTACTTCATGTCATACATTATGATACTTTATACCACCCCAGCAACAATACTACAGACCAGATATTCACCACAAATTTATCTATCTGAATACAAAAACAATTTCACGGGAAGGACTTTCTTTGACAAAAAAAAGCTTTTTTTCGATCAAAAATCTATAATACAGTATTATTTATTGATGGGAGGAGCATAGAAGTTTATTTGGCATAAAATTTATTATAGAAATTATATAAAAATTGTTATAAGCGTGTCGTTGTTCAGTTTAATGACGCGGGAAATAGAAGAATGTGTTGTGTGGAACAGATGTCTTTTTTTGCACTACAATTTTGTATAAAAGAGGGTTTTATTGATCACGATATATCGATAAGAGGCAAATTATGGTTGTTATGAAATGAATATCGAAATTAAATTTGTGTTTCGTGCCTTAGACGGTCAATTGTTAAGCCGTTTTGGGTACGTGGTGTTGCTAGGTTCGATTTCTGCTTACGGATATGGAAAGTGGGGAATGTAAGTGTCCTAATGGGGAAAGGAGTGTCTTCATACTAGGTTCCCTCTGCCTACTCTGATATGTGCGGGAAACAGCGTGAAGCTTAAAAAATAAATAATTGCGCTTTAAATGTTTTAGTACTTTTTTAGCTTTATTCCACATGTAATAGAATGAACAGAGAGATTATAAAACCAAGATATTTTCCGTTCTCCAGGTTCCGTCTAGATCCAAAACATATTCCGATATGTTGAATCGGGGAACTCTACTGGCTATAGCGGAAAAATAAGAATAAATCATGCTTCTAAGCGGGAATCGAATCCACAACCATGTTTTACAATAAGACGTTGTCCACAACGCCACGACAGCTACAACTTAACTTCATCTTATTACATATACCATATATTGTATAGACAAATTACAACAATAGGATTTTATCTCTTGAATTTCCACATCTGCCACCGAAAACATCAAATTAGCGACTAAACGTTTCAAAATACAAACGATTGCCTTTAAAAACCGTTTACCGTGTCATATTCTATTCAAGGAGTATAGCAACGATTGACTTCTAGAAAAAAATCGAAGGCACGCATAACATTCTTGAGCACATTGTAGTTATTATAAAAAGATAACACCGTATCAATTTGACAAAGATTTTTAGATGATCTATAACATGTAAAGATCTATGTGCTGTTCCTTATAAGGAAATGTATTTCTAAGTATATATAAAATAAGGTTTGTTTTGTGTTACTTTTGTCTGTCTGTTGTAAGAGATCTTTTTGGTATCACCAGTGTCGTTTATGAATGAGCAAATATCAATGGGTGCGACGGTTATGCAATCAATTAGTGGGCGGAGTTAGTATTACAAAGTGTAAGGTATTTGTGTGGCCATGAAATAAGCGTGTTTAGCTTCAAATTTTGAGAATATTAGATATATATTCTCAAAATTAGAGAGAATATTATATATTCTTATAATATAGCTTATGGTTTTGAAAGTATACTTATAATTTTTGAAGACTATATATAGGTATATAATATAGAGGTTCTCTCTATGCACCCTGCTATATGCAAAATACAGCGTGAAGCTTAAACATGTATTATTATAACAAAAAGTAAAAGGCTTGTATTTGTTGTTTCAAGTAGAAAGTAACTGACTAGAATTCGCCTTTTGAGAAGGCGCTATTTTAATAAGTAAGCAAATGAGTGTATTATACATGGAGAAAATAAACCTACGTATAAATGGTAGTTACAGAAGCTTGTCTTACGACGAATGGACTCCGACAAAAACAAATCAAATTATTAAGAGAGTTTCGAGAATTTTTCTAGCTTAATATCAGTATGTGTAATATATTGGTAACAAGACAAAGCACGGCGTTAAGTTACGCCGTACCATATTTATTTACACATACTTTTTATTACTACTTACTATTATTTACTACACGCTAACATACTTAATGGCCACACCCGAGACGGTAGTCAAAAAGGCCGCTAACTAAACACGATGATATTTCACGCTTCAAAGCTTTCCTATTGCATTCATTCATCCTCTTACGACGCATCTATCGCCTTTATATAAACTAAAATAAAGCTTATTCCTCAAAAGCTCAACAAAGAGCTTATATTTTGAATTTATTTCTGATTTTACTAAAATTTCTCGCCACTCCAGAATACTGAATGGAATTCAAAGTGAGCGTAACATTAAATGTTTTTAGGCCATTCATGTAACGTAGTAAATAATTAACTGTTGTAAAGACTTTTGAGCTTTTGTTGTGTTTGTATATCAAAAGTTTACTTTTTTGTTAAGTACAAGTTATAAAATTACACTTGGCTTGTGATTTAAGAAAATATGGCGGTGCTTAGGAAGTCAACGGGGTGTCTACATAATGTGTACCTAACGCTACTTGATTGAAAAAAGAAGTATGGATTCATACATTGCAAAATTGTCTAAATAATAAATCAATTTTAAAAACTTAAAATTTTTGTCTATTCCAATTATTATAACGATTTTTAATTTAATTTATATCAATTTATATAAAATCCCTCCGTTACTGATTGACAACGCACGCATAACAACACATACTCTGCGTTGATAGCTGAAAGGCGTATAGCACTAAGACAGAATTTCTTCGAAAAACTCTTACGAGAACACACTTTATAGCCAACGCTGACTTGTTTTTAATAATTAAAAGAAGAAAAACTGTTATCGTGAATCTTTATATTTAGATACATCAACTTCACGCTGTATCCCGCACACAGCGGGGTAGACAGAGACAACCTAGTGTTAAGACACTCCGTTCCCCACTTTCCGCCGAATTCTGGAAGCATTGCGTGTTGAGTGGCGGAACTCAACGCCGCGACTATTTAGATACGAGACTAATATTTATTTCATAGTATTTGAAACATTGTCCTTCCTTAATATTCACTCATAAAATAGGCAAGCTTTAAATTAGTGATGACATTCAACAATTCCCCGCACCGGAAGTGTCGAATCGCCGGATGTTGACATCAAATTGCACCTTTAAATTTTCTATTATATTGCTAAAAGCTTAATTTGTTTTTTCATTTATTCTAAATTAGTTCCATTATGGGTACATTAAGTTGCCTTAGCGTGCTCGAGACTGGAACGGGCTTGCGGTCGCAATAGCGTTGATGCATAACTGAATTTACATATAGTTTTGTTAGACAAAATATATTTATACCTATTTTGTTAGGAAATGTACATAAATTTGTCTGTAGTTCAGCGGGATTTGAACCTGTGCTTCTTGGAAAATGTAGAAGTTTTAACCGTCATTTGGACGGTTTCCAAGAAAAGCGGGTTCGGTTCCCGCTTTTATACATTTTCGATAAATGTATTTTATTCCCATATGCTTTATATCTACTTACGAATTAGGAAAAGCCGTAATCACGGAGTAGTTTTTAAATTACGATGGTTGTGAGTTCTTTCTGCATTTGATAATGTTAATGCTTAAATTATTTATTTTTTTATATTTTTCAAATCCACACTAAGGATACAAAAATTGAAAATGTACATATTGTTTTATTGTAAAAATGAACATTTTAGATTAAATATATATTTCTTAAATAAAATATGATGTTTCGATAAAGAAAAAGGAAATGTTCTGATAAACTATTTAACTATCGTTCGTAAGGGATGTTAGATAAAAATAAAATTGCAACCGTCGTAGTAGCTTAGTGACATAGCGTACCTGACTGTCAGCGAGATGGTTCTGGGTTCGGAGGAATGATAATATTTAAATTATTTTCATTTTCTGGTAGTACTGCAATAACTTTCGCTATATTTAAACAATAGGTTCTTTTTGCCTACTCCGCTCAGTGGAAAGATGCATGAAGCCGCATTTTTATGGTAACAAAATATATATCATCAGAACTTAATCTTATCGTCAAAGGAATTGAACTCAGGTCAAACAGACAATAGAAGTGATCAACTGTCGCAAATTCCCATACAAAATATACATCCTTTTCAAACTTCATAAACAATTTTTACAATAGGTAGTTTGGCTCTGCAAATTTGTAGAAAAAGACCTGAGGCGTCGGATATGGGACTAAGTAACTAAGTATAAACCAGATAGCAAATATTTTTTTAAGCTTATTTTTACCTTATCTAGATAAATAAACGAGTGAATATTGGTGGATTAGTGTTTTTAATTTCTTATTGAAAGGATGGAATCTTTCTTTTAAAATATTTTTTTAAAAGTTTATCTTTATTATGAATTTATATTTTTGTTATCTTATTGAACATTGCACGTCCAGTAAAATAGCTTCATGAAATTTGCTCTTAGCTCACGTACAGCCTGAGAACCTAGTGTTAAGACACTCCGTTCCCATTAAGACACTTTCGTTCCCTACTATTCACCGAATTCTGCCATTGCATGTTGAGAACAGAACTGAACACCGCGATTTTCGATATAAACAAAACAAAAAAAAAGAATTATAAAATATTTAATTCCCCTAAATGGAAATCAAACCCCTAACCGTGGCGTTGACAGCCGTACGTTTGTGGCTTACACCACGACGACCTTATTTATTTTAGTAAAGAAATAATAATAATTCATCACTTTAATAAGCAGTAATATCACAATCCTAGTACCATCTCGTATCTACAAAGACTAGTAAAGTACCTACATATAAAATAATACTATATTACATTCTAAATGTGTCACGCTGTAACAATTTGTTCCGCGCACTCGTATCGTCGCTACAGTTTTACGCTATGATTAATAACAGGGAACGAAATTACATTCTACTTTCAGTAATATGGGATTATATTATTTTATATAGAATTCTTTTTCTAAAATGCTTTTATTAGTACAAATTTTAAGTTATTAACTATGTAATAAAATGAAATGTATGAATTTGAACCATTTGTCTATTATAATTTTATCCATTATTTGTATTATAACTGGTAAGCCAAGTGTAGCTTAAGAGACAGTACTATAAAAAAATGCAAATAAAACGTTTCTTAACATTTTTAAAGTGTTAATTACCACACTTATGAAAAAAAAAACTTATTTATAAAACGTAGGAGAACTCCAGGAGGCGTGGGTTCGAGTCCCGCTACGTTCAAGTTTTTATACGTTTTCTAAATAAGTAGCATATAAAACTCATTAAAAAATGTTAACTTGCCTTCCATAATTTTTAGATTTTTTACTTATTATATTGCAACAAAGTAGAAATATTTTGAATACGTTTGAAAAAATGTACGCAACTGAAATTGATCTCGTGCTGTTGAATAAATATCATCCAATCGTTCTATCCAAAAGTTATATATAAGACCCATATAGGTCCAGCTACGTTTGTTTTTTTTATATCTATTCTAAAATAGTATTTTTTCCTCAGTGTGGAATAGTAATTTTAACAGCGTGACAATTTTTTTTCTGACGTGTCAAGGCTAAGTCATCTAATAATAATCAGTTCAGTGACATGTCACTAAAGGGGTGTCTATATCAACACCCGCGCACAAATAATTTAGTTTCGTAGTTTTTTTAATTTGAAACACCATGAAAACACTATCAGTTTGTGAACACGTGCTTTATTTGATATTAAAGGGTGAAATTGTGTTTTTTTTAGCTTCACGC
The DNA here is from genome assembly GCA_021202915.1 of Heliconius himera. NCBI lineage: Eukaryota > Metazoa > Arthropoda > Insecta > Lepidoptera > Nymphalidae > Heliconius > Heliconius himera. Next base: position 164,916 of record JAJHJA010000118.1, read on the forward strand.
TGTATCACGCAAATATCAAGACCCTCTGTTCCTCACTTTCCCCGAGAACATTATCAGAATATATCATTCCGAAATTGTCAGGAAAATAAATTGAGGCCAGTTGTGGCGCAGAGGCACAAAGTGTGACTGTAAAATCGACTGGGTGTAGTTTTGATCCCCACTCGAGGAAGTGAAATATTTATTTACATTTATATTTTCATTTCATCGCCCTGGTGTCGAGGCAAAGCGCGGCGTTGAGTTCCGCCACTCAGCATGCAATGCCTGTAGAATTCGGCCGAAAGTGGGGAACGGAGTATCTTAACACTAGGTTCCCTATGTCTACCCTGCTGTGTGCGGGATACAGCGTGAAGCTGATTTATTTATTTCCTCTCAGTGGGAATGAATCTCACAACCATCGCGTTGTTTAACAACGATATGAATGTTGTAAAACAACGGTTATGGATTTAATTGGTAGTCGAGAGAATGAATGAGAGTTATTTTATTTGTATTCCTGCTGATTGGATTTATATCCGAGATAATTTTGAATGTACGTTCCATTTATTGAAAATCGAACATATATCCAAAGTGTTTACGTGAACACTTTTGGATGTATGTTTGTCGTTTCTCTTTATCCCTATTTATATTTGAATATTTTAGCGGTACTTTATCTCAGATAAATAAATTTAAATAAAAATAAATCAGCTTCACGCTGTATCGCGCACACAGCAGGGTAGGCAGAGGGAACCTAGTGTTAAGACACTCCGTACCCCACTTTCTGCCGAATTCTGGAGGCATTGCGTGTTGAGTGGCGGAACTCAACGCCGCGCTTTGCCTCGACACCAGAGCGAAGAAATGAAAATATAAATGTAAATAAATATTTCTTTTCCTCGAGTGGAGATTGAACCCACAGACAGTCGATTTCACAGTCACACTTTGTGCCACTGCGCCACTACTACTAATAAATTTAAATATAATTCTTAATACGTACAAAATGTGGGATATATTCTTAATGAGAAATTCCTTACCTCCTATTATTATACAGACAAAGTATGCTAAAGAATGCAAATAAAGTTACCTCAACGAAAATTGTACACCGCACATTTACATAGCTCGGGAACAACTTGGAAAAAAAAATATTCTCTTCTTATTTTTTCCTTAAAAGAATTTATTAATTTATAAGCGTTTGTTGTTTCAAAGGTTAACCACTTAAAGTTATAGAATGTTTTTAGCTACCATTTTCTATGAAAATCGTTCTATTATATGAGAAAAAAGCTTTGTGTTATTGTTTTTTTTTATATACTTATAGAGGTGTCAAAAATCTATATATATAAACCTCTCCTCTAAGACAGAGAACTTAACTACTGGACTCGAAAAATTTGAAATTTGTTATGTAGGTAAGTTAGGAAATGTAAGAGAGCACTAAGAGAAGATTTTCGGAAATTCCTACAAAAAATTACATAATCACATAAATATAAAATTAAATAATTACATAAATTGTTGAGTAAAGCCAAGCTAGTGACGGTTAGCCTAATATAATCGTACTTATAATCTTAGCTTTAGTCGTATAATATTTACCTTGTGTTAAGACATTCTTGACTAATGTCCACTGCCGTACAAATATAATGTTTAATTATAAATTAAAAAGACTAAAACTAAATTAATTCACTTAGGCATTTTTAGTAAACAAGAACGTCATCAAAATTAACTGAATCCCGCATAAAGAAGAGTCTCCTACTCTTCAAGCTAGTGTCAAGAATCTCCGATCCGTACGCACCGCCACAATTTCGATTAACATAGCGTATTGAGTGGAGGAATTCACGGCTGCCCTTTGTCTTATTGCCAGAGCAAGGAAATTACATCAATTCAAGTGGGAATCGAATATACGACCTTTGCGTTTACAGTCAGATGCTGCGCCACAATAACTTCATCTTTTTTATAAACTTATTATAAGATAGATATCGCCACATCTATATATCATAAATATTAATATTCTACTCTTAAAACCGTTAAGTAAAAAACTAATACACATTTTCATTGAAAAAAGAAAACAAATTATTATTCCTTTGACCGTAATAGCTTTGTAAAAGAAAATCGTCAATACTTTGCGTACTAAATAGAGTATTGATTTCAAAATACTTTAATTACAATATACAAGTAGTACTCAATATAAGTGTTTTTAATTGAACTATAGAATAACTACTAATAGAATAATGTAAACAAAAGAGTAAAAGAAACAAAAGCTCAGCAAAAAGCTCAGGTAAAAAAATTACAAAGGTTAAATGTGACATTGACAGTAAGTTTAACGTTATGTTATTGGCACAATGGGATTGCGGTTGTTTAAAGTAAGAGGGGTGTTGTGCAAGAAAAGTGTTATAAGATATGAGCGATAAGCGATTTGAATTTACACATTTACATTTTTTTTTGTCTTCACTTCACTTCACACACATTTGCAGACGGAACAGGTTATAGGTTCGATTCTTACTCGAGGAAGTGAAATATTTAATATCTTTATTTCGTCGCTTTGGTTTCGAGGCAAGGCAAAGCGGGGTGTTGAGTTACGCCAGACAACACGCAATGCCCCCAAAATTTGACGGAAAATTTGAAACGGAAGTATTCTAATCGGACCGGAGTATCTTGTCTAGGTTCCCGTCTTCGTACTGTGCTAAGAATAAAAAAAAAATTATCCCAACACACATAATACATAATGCCTGGTAATTTAACATTAAAGTCTTTTTTTTGTACCATACCCTACGAGTTTGTCAAAATCTTCAAGACCACTCTGGTTTGACAATCAATTGGGCAAGCAATTAGGGCGTCAAGAGGCTGAGAGCATGGGAATTTTAGGTTTCTTTGGTTCAATAATATACCTCTACGGCGTATGCTTTCATGGTCAATTGATTGAAGACTTAAAAAATATTATTAATTTTATTTAAAGTATTTTGTAGCGTTTTCTGTTCTCAAAATTCTGTTTAGCAAAATGTAAAAACGAAGTTTTTTATATATATAATTATCTTTTCTCTTAGATTTATGTTTTGTAAGTTTTTAGATATTTATATATAGAAGAAAAAAAGTGATGAAAATCTCTGTTCTTTTCTTTTTGTTGTGTTAATAAATATCGTGTCGGTCCAAGGAATACTTAAGAGGGACATATATATTTTTTTCCCAATTTTGAACCTATAATCATCAATAAAATACATTCCAACCGTGCCAAGGTAGCTTTAATTTTACCTTTGCAAATAGACGGTTCACGGTAACAATTAAAATTTAATGAAAACAAGCTAAAGTTGGATGATTGGGTTACTTCGAGCAAATTAGTTAACTGCCAATAATTTCAGACAGCCTTTTGTCAGAATCAATAGAATCTCTTAAAATATTTATAGGGAATTTCGTTTCTCTTCCAGAAAATGCATAGAATAATAAAACGAAGAAGTTATTTAAATAAAAGTACAATAAAAAGGAGTCATAGCGCAGTGCAACGAAGAATGACTGTAATCGCGACGGTCGCAAGCTCGAGTCCCACACGAGACAATGAATTATTTTCTTCTCCTCCATCCTCCTCCATCCTTCTCCGCTGATTTCCGCCACTCATTACCAACACTTGAAAATTGGGTGGTGTATAGGGAGCGGGATGTTTCCTGCGTTTCCTGCTTTATGCTATTTTACATTTCCAATTATATTAGATGAGGCCGTGGTGGCGCAAGGGCACAAGCGTGCGACTGTAAACGCGATGGTCGTAGTACGCTATGATTCATGGTTGGGTTCATTTTCCACTTGAGGAAATTAAATATTTATTACTTTCATTTCTTCGCTCTGGCAACAAGACAGGCCAATCGTGGCGCAGAGGCACAAGTGTGTGACTGTGAACGCGACTGGTAAAAGTGGGTTCGATCTCTACTCTATATACGTTAAAAATTCTTTAATAGGGTAAGTAAGGTGAACCTAGTGTTAAGAAACTCCATTCCCAACGCCTTCTACCCAATAAAATTGAATAAAAACTGAAGTTTATATTAAATACAAAACATTCCTTAAATTACCTAAGTAAAATCGAATGGACACCCATCATATTAAGTCGTACAATATTCTACCTGTTCCACAATGGCTATACTAATTGCTATAAGCTAATTAGCAATCATAGCTATCCTCTACTATACCTACATTATGTATGCACGGCACGTACATACAAGGGGTGGGGATTCGATTTTCAATAGAAGCAACGTGCTTTATTAGTTTTTGTGAACAGAAATAAGTTTTGAATTATTATTTATTTGTTAGAATATTATAATATAGTAAATTCACAGAAATTGGTTCATATAAACGAACCAATTTAGTAATATAATAGTGTCCCAATTAACTTTATATTTCTTGGTTTAAGACACTCCATTCGATTGCAGTTTTCGAGACATTCCATGTTGAGTGACGGAACTTAACGCCGGGTTTTTGTCTAGTGACTAGAGCGGAAAATTGAAAATAATTCATTCTTACAAGTGGTAACGGAACGCACAACCGTCGTGTTTATAGTCGTTCGCCGTGCCGCAGTACCAAGACGGCCAATTCTATTTTTATAATACAAAAATTTGCTTATTAAGAGGTATAGCAAAATACCTTTACCATAATTTTGGTTTCAGTATATTTTAATTTATTACTTTTAGAGAAAACAGAAGCTCCTGGCGATTCGATTTCTTTTTCTTGGAAATAGTTCGGTAAATTTTATAGGCATCTACTTTTTGCTAGGTAAGAGCCAACAAGTGCAGATGAAAAAATATTAATATGTTTTATATATTCTTTTATTTTTTTGCCTTTACGGTGTATCCCACATATATCAGGGTTGGCAGCCTAGAAACATAGTGTTAATACACTTTCTTTGTCATTAAGACACTTTCGTTCCCCACTTTCCATTTCCACTTAAGGCATTACGTGTTGAGCAGCAGAACTCAACGCCGCGCTTTCCCTCATTGCCAGAGTAAAGTAATGAAAATATTTAATACTTTACCCCCGATTGGGAACTGAACCCACAACCGTGGCATTTACAGTTGCACGGTTATGCTCCTGCGCCCCGACAGCCTCAATCATCGTATATGACAATAAAATCACTTTTACATCTCTTTAACGTTTAATAACTGCCTAAAACTCTATGTAAATTAAATACCTATATAAGGTATACACTTGTTACGTTACAATAAAAAAAAATGCTTTAACACAAAATGTAACAAAAATAACTAATAAATCAACAGTTCGGAGGTGTTCAGAACAATACCCAAAATCTTTGGCTCTACATTTTTAAAATACTACACTATCAATTTCTAATCTTCTACAATACAATGTATTACTATAGAATACAATACAATACACTACAATACAATGTATATAATACAAAACCTCATACAAAAATTCATTCATTGATTTAGTATGAATGAAGCACGGCCAGACAGTGAGGCGTCGAAGAATTCCATATATTTGTGAATGAAATGACTTTCGCAGGTGGTCATTACACCTCTATAGGCATTTCCGCTTCGCCTTTTGTCATTATATAAGTTTGCCACTTCAAGTAATTGTGTTTTAATATGTTTAAAAATTTAAAACGTAAGGTAAATTGGATTTTAAAGATTGGTTGTTAAGTTAGTTTAGGTTTGTATTGTTGTGGCACAGCGGTTGTATGTACAAAGCCAAAAATCTTATTAAATTAATTTATTTTTCTTTAGTATAGATTCTGTTATTTTAAAAGTAAATTAATCTTTTTTTACTTGTTGTTTGAGGCCATCGTCGTGGCGCTTCACAATATCTGACTGTAAACTTGACCGTGGTGGATTCTATTACCTGCTAAACAATTATTTTTGTTTCTTCACTCATGTAACAAAACAAACCGCATCGTTGAAGCCTGTTACTAAGCACACAATACATCGAATATGGGATAAAATTAGGGTACGGAGTGTCTGGACTCTAGGTTCCCTCTCCCAACACTGCAGCCTGCTATATGAGGGATGCAGCAGTTTAATTTAATTTGTTGTTATTTTTCATTAATCTATAATGAGTAGCTATATAAACAGAATTTTGACATTTTAATGTTGCATTATAAGTTCAGTCGTAGTAAGTAAATTAAAATATTTTTATATACTACATTTATTAATTGCACTTATAACTTTTTTTTTGCCCACCGTGCATAGCAGACACTCTGTTCCCCATTTTCCTCTGAAATAAGATTTTGAGGTATTGTGTGTTAACTAGCGGAACTCAACGCCGCCAAATAAAAATATAAAATATTTCATTCTCCTGAGTGAGGATCGAGCCCAAAAACATTACGTCTAAAATCATACTGTTTTGTCATCGGGCCACGCCAGCCTGTAATTCTGATATTTCAAAAGTACTTGCAAAAGTTAAGTTAAATTATTAATTGAAATGTAGCAAGAAATTGAAATTTTAAATAGACAAAGTAAAGAGTTCACTATTGCCTCCGAGTTCTCTTTTTCTGCGCTGCTAGATTACTTTTTGAGTATTTAATTACCCCGATTGCGAATCGAACCCACAACCTGTCGCGTTTATAGCCGCACGCTGGTGCTCCTGCGCCAGGACTGGCCTTAAATAATCAATAGTAATATTGAATTGAATAATTAAACATAAGGCTTTGCCTAGTCATATATTTTATATTTAAATTTTAAATAATTTAAAATTACTACTATATACGTGGTCCCATAAATAGTTTGGTAACTTTTGGAAAACGAAAATTAGGAGTGATTGGAAAGAAAACTAGGCTTGTTTTTATTATTTGTACTAATATCGCGTCTATCCCTTTACTTTAAACAATTGTGAATTATTTGCTACTTACAAAAGTGCAGTGACGCGTTTTATAACATGACAACATTTATTTTAATAAAAAAATGGCAAAACGACTCTACTATCTTACTTACAATTTTTATTGTTAAAAATCTGGCGAAGCCAAAAATGATCACGAACTATACGACCGAACAATGGACAGAAAATAACAATATAAAGCAAATATTACCTATCTTATACATTTTTTCCTCTAATTTAGACTCTATACAGTGTACGTTTCAACTTTTTTTTTCTGGGATTCGAACCCATAATAGGGAAAGGGTTGCTGATATGGGGGAGTATTGAATACCCAGGTGTGTCATGTTGATACATCAAATGATTACGAGATAATAGTGTATCTGTCGTGAAACATTATAAAGTTCGATCAGCTATAATAATTTAGTAAACAGATAGTTTGAGACCGTTGTGTCACAACGGCACAGTGGCTGACTGTAAACGCGACGGTTGTTGATTCAATTCCCAAGACGGAGAATAAGTTGCTCTGTATACAAGATAGAGTTTGGCGTTGAGTTCCGTCACTACACACGCAATATGTTAAGAAAAAAGCGTAAAGTATATTTTTTTAGAATTTAGATTTGAATGCGTTCTAAAATTATATATGTTTAACAATTCATTAAGGTATATATATTTTTTTATTTTCAAGTACCCATTAGAGTGCCTACATATCTAATATGATTGTTACTATACTCTGATATAACTTAATATTATTTAGATATTATTTCTTCATTTTGCAAGCTTTTGCAAGCATTAGTACTTTATATATTGTACATCTAAGTATACTAACGCATATATTCAAATATTAAAACGAAAGTAATTGAATACTTATAAAGCTAATCATAGTTTACTATTGTTTTCTATGAAATAATTTTCTATTTTCACTTAACAAGCTGAGTAAATGCCAAAAGGGGTTGGTTACATTGATGGAAGATTTACAAAACTATTATTAATTTTTATTATCTGATTTTACATGGATTTTTTTCGCCATATAGAGATAGCTTTTGTTACAATTGTTCACTTAATGTCACTTTAAATACTCTCCAAATATTTTGAAAATATGCTCCTCGGAATTAATTTAGACCTCCGCATAATAAACTATTAGATATAATATATTATGAAATAGCTCAAATACTAAAAAAATGTAATAAAATATTACAGATTGTTATTTAATTTGGTCATTCCAATCTTATCAAGATTTATCATTATTAAAACGACGATAGTAAAACCAATCTTTTTAAAATTGTACATAAAATTAATAAAAAAGTTGGGGGCACAAATTCCTTTTGAGGTAATTAATGCTAATTAATATTCAACATATTTGGATTTATAAATTTTGAGGATAAACTTAAGATTATCATTTATCGTGCCTTAAAAATTATTTTATTTATTGCCTCTAACAGAAATCAATTTAATTTTATTTTTTATATATGATGCCCTTTGAGACGGCTTGGAATAAATACGACTAGCTTAATTGATGTTTCTGGACACTTTTCTATTTGCGGAACACGACGTGATGATTAAAAAGAATCTACTTCATACTTGTTTGTGGCTTTAAATGATAAGTTTTTATCCAATATACGGCTTCATCCTTACTGACTTATAAAGACATCATGTAACAAATTCTTGAATTAACATGAAAACCAGTTGCATGCAGAGATTTAAATGTGGTACACGCACAGCATCACATCCCATATCACTTAACGTTCAACCGTATAGTTACTTTCAACTTGCACTTAAATTATTCTTGACATGATAATAACATGAATTGATTCACAATTACTAATATAACAATATTATTCACCCTTTTAATATTTCATAAACTAGTTCTTTAATAAGGGTAGCTAAGGGCGGGGCTAGTGCTCCCACCCTTCTATTTCTTTGAACGAGTATCAAAATCACGTGTACAGCATACGGCTCATATTATAGGGTATTCATACCTAATTAATGTTCAGTTGTAATGATGGATTTAAGCGTTTTGATATTTTATTTCTAAAATTTTATTATTTTTAGAAAGAATACTAGAATGTATATGATCCGAATTATTAATGACGTTTATGACAATAATGTTTATAAAACGGAAGTTAGCTTTTTTTATTATCTTTTAAGGTTTTAAAAAATCCAGCATTTGCTAAAATCTAAATTAATAATTTATCCAGTATAAACTATTTATTTTAATTTTATATTATTATACTTCACCAAAAAACCAAGTATCCAGCTTTGATACATCAGTCGAACTAAACAGATACCAAATTGAGTTTAATGAGACAGATATGAGGGATGTTAGGAACCCATACAAAATTATTCATAGCTACTAAAATGTTCCATTCATAAGAATACAGTTTTTTTTTCTTTACTAACACTGGGGCTGACGGCTCGCCGACAAAAGGGTGGGACGGGCCAAATAATTGCCAAAACGCTTCGAGTGAGGCCATTGTGTTTATTTACAATAGGGTGCTCTAAGTGGGGGTAGTTTTTATAATTGTTACTTTAGGAGATCTCACCCTGCTTAATCAGTCACAAGGCAAACGCCACAGTGAGAAGTTCTCAACATGTCCCGATCATTTTTGGTAGACGCGTTAATAAGTGAAACGAAAGATTGCAAAAATGCTGAAATGACAAGTGATCCGATGCAAACATACACGAACCTTATGAGCCATCATATGGATGTTAGGCCAAAATTTCTTCCGTACCCTTACCCAGGAAGCTTGAACAATTTGCTTAGTCTGGGGCTGCAGCATCAACAACGTGCTCCAGATTTGTTCAGACCGTTTTTGGAACATCTAAATTTTCGATACCCACTCATTCATCAACTGCCTCGTCAACCAGTGTATGAACCGATACAAGGCGATACTCATCAATTCGAAAGTTACGTGAAATCTGAAGAACAAGAAGCTTTTGTTAGACGAAGAAAGAAATCGGTGTCACCATACTTACACCATCCCTACAAATCTGCAGCTACGTCGCCTTCTAAGAGTCAAGGTCAGAGATCACCATCATTGTCAAGTGAAAGCAGAAATGGCACTCCAAGCCCACCTCTGGCCCATCAAGAAGAACTACTTCCTGGATACTCAAAGGACTTAAAACGTTTACCTCTTAAAGAAGATTCTAGCAAGCGCATTCGCACTGCCTTTACAGGCACTCAACTATTGGAGCTTGAAAGAGAATTTTCTACGAACATGTATTTGTCTAGACTGAGAAGAATTGAAATCGCTTCAAGGCTAAAACTTTCAGAGAAACAAGTAAAAATTTGGTTCCAAAACCGCCGTGTTAAATTGAAGAAAGAGGAAAGCCCAATGACTAGTGATGGAAGAACCAAGAAATGTTGTTGCTCGAAGGCATCCTGCTCGAAAAATAATTCAGCGTCTTGTGAAAACGACCAAGAACAAATAGACGTAGTTAGTGATAATGACAATAATTTTGAAGTACAGAATCTGTCACGATACTCTTGAGATTTTGCCTTCCTTATTTATAATATACTTCCAAAATTACTTTTTGGTAAACTTTATAGAACAAAAAGTATTTGTATTATTAAATCGATAATATTTGTATTTTGAAAAAAAAATGGCTCATTTATTGTTATAATGACGTAATTCCATTTTTATATATCTTAAAAATCAATACGTTAATGTAAGTTAATGTATTTTTATTTAATGTGTTATGCTATTTAACAAACTTTGATTGCATTTACTGCAATTTATCAAATAGTACAAATACCTTATTGTTGCATGAAATGAAATGGGTGAAATAATTTATTTCGTAATTTTGGTAAAAAATGTAAATACAGATAATTTATAAAAGATAAAATGTATATAAAATTAATGGTGACAAAAATATATTTTCATAATAATCGCTTGTTAGCAATAAATAAAAATTCTACGATTTATAATCTCTTGTTTGATTTCTCTGTGGAATGTCGGAGGAGCGGTGGCGAATTTTTGAAGGGTACCAAATTGAATGTCATTACAAATTTTATTAGGGGATTTGGAATTTCGAGATCTCATTGACATACCTATTGACAATACACCCTTTGTGATCATCAAAAATTCTATTATTCATCTATCTAGCGAATATGAATATTCTAAAGATATTTCAAATTAAAATTTACTAATATTATTAGGTAGGTATACGTTTTTTATTTTTTTTTCAGCTTCACGCTATATCCCGCATAAAGCAGGGCAGACGAAACTTAAGAATCTAGTGTCATGACACCCCGTTCTCATTAAAACACTTTCATATCCCACTTTCCGCCGACGTGTCCGTCCGTTCCGACGTGTTGAGTGGTGGAACTCAACCCCGCACTTTGCCTCATTTCCAGAGCAGGGAAAAAGAAATATGAAATATTTCATGAATCCTACGAGTGCCCTCTAGTAGATAGGTATATTAATGAACGAATTTTAAATTTAAATTTGTTTGCAAAAATATTCATTTACCATTATTACCTCGTGGACCTCTCTATTACCTCGTTTATACAACCATATAAAGACAATATAGTCATTATCATTATTCTTATAGTCATTATACTTTTATTTTTTTTACATATTTTCGCAATAGACTGGAATAGGCGCGGCAACATAATCAGTATATCTTAGAATTTTTTAATGAAATAAATATATGATATCAGGCCAGTCATGGCGCAGGGGCACAAGAGTGTGATTGGTTCGATCCCCATTTGCAGAAATAAAATATTTATTTAAATATACATTTTCATTTCTTCACTCTGGTATCGAGGCAAAGTGTGGCGTTGAGTTCCACCTCCCAACATGATATGCTTCCAGAAATCGGCGGAAAATGAGGACTGGAGTGTCTTAACATAGGTTGTCTCTGCCTACCCTGCTGTGTGCGGGATGCAGTGTGAAGTTGATATATAAGTATATAATAATATAATATTAATTTCATTGGGCAATTGGGTGGAAAAAGGGAAAAATAAGGTCTAATCATTAGGTTAACTTTCCTCTCTCTGTCCTTGTAGTGAATATTATCTTTTATAAAATTAAATAAATAATAATAATAATAATACATGTAAATTCCTATTTCATTCGATATTAATATTATATACTTACACTACATTCTATTTTCAAATTTACTTAAAACTAAATTGTTAATATTTATATTTATTATAATTCATCCGCACGCAGCGCATTCGCATGACAAACTTGTTTCGAGTTTTTTTGCTGTGCGTGACGTAGCCTGCTTGCTAGCTACGGGTAAAGAGTCGGCTACTATCGCTTGCGACGTTCACTTGTTTAAATATTGTACTCCTTGCTTGTATTCAATTTTAAGCCTTATCTTCTTGCTATTACGTATCTGTTTCGCTTATCTATTTCTTTTACTATTTCTTTAAATTTCTTTATTTCCTTCTGTGAGTGTGTAAAATTATTCTCTTTGTATCTTCTTAAGTGTTGAATAAATTTGGACAATTATTCTACAAAATTTTGGAACTTTAATTTCACTCCGTAATTAAAAATATAAAATATTATTTAAATAGCGTATTTCACAAAAACCGCTATATTGGTGAACCCGAAATTAGTGAGCACTACATTAAATATCTACATTTTCTGCTGGCGAGAAGATTAAAAACGGCAAGAGGCCATTTTGACGACCTTTGCAAGGTGACCTCTAGTACACGATGGAGGACGCGACTACATCCAACGTTTGTAGGATTGGCGTGCGTATTCCACCATTCTGGCCGGAAGAACCAGCCCTTTGGTTTTCACAAATGGAAGGTCAGTTTGCTTTATCTAATATAACAAGTGATGCTACAAAATTTTATTACGTTGCCGCTCAGTTGGACAATCAATTTGCGGTCGAGGTGAAGGATATTATAATTTCTCCTCCCAAGACGGATAAATACGTCACTCTTAAAACGCAGCTAATTAAAAGATTATCTGCGTCTCAAGAAAAGAAGGTGATGCAGTTGCTGAGGCATGAGCAACTAGGTGATCGCAAGCCATCGCAGTTTCTGCGATACATACAAGATCTTGCGGGTTTGTCTGTTCCCAAGGATTTTTTAAAAACATTATGGTCTAGTAGATTACCGCAAAATATTCAAACTGTTATAGCTTCGCAGCCTGATCTACCTATAGAAAAATTAGCTGACCTGGCAGACAAGGTGCACGAAATAGCACCCTCATCACCACAAGTCGCAAGCACGTCTGCGATGGCCACACCCCCTGCACCCTCCATGTTGGAAGAAATGGCCAAGCAGATCCAACTCCTGACCAAGCAGGTATCTGAACTCTCGACCCAGGTACGTCACAATGCGATACCATTCAAGTTCAGAGAGCGTTCCCGGAGCCATTCCAGGCATCGTCGGAAGTTAACTTCCCACCAAAAATGTTGGTACCATTTTAAATTTGGTTCCAACGCAAAAAAATGTGTACTGCCATGTACTTACGGAGAGTCGGAAAACTCTCTGGGCAGCCGGAAGTAGCGGCCAACGTCTGCCCTTTACCTACAGGCCGTCTTTTTATTACCGACCGTATTTCAAAAATGCTTTTCCTCATAGATACTGGTTCTGATCTCTGTGTTTTTCCACGGTTGGCTACCAAGGCGCCCTGTACCAAGACGAAGTATGAACTTATGGCAGCCAACGGTACAGTCATTCACACTTATGGTCCTACGTTATTGCACTTGGACCTAGGACTGAGACGTACTTTCACCTGGAAATTTACCATCGCTGATGTTTCGAAACCGATTATCGGCGTAGATTTTTTGATATTTTACAATCTTCTTGTAGATTGCAGATATCAGCGCCTCGTCGATGGAACTACTACTCTATCAGTGCAAGCACTAACAGAAAATGTCTCCGATGACCTTGCGTCAGTCAAAGCCATCTCGGGAGAATCAAAATACCATCAGCTGCTTCATGAGTTCCCAGAGGTAACGAGACCATCAGGTACGTCTTCCCTACCTAAGCATAATACTGTGCATTACATCAAAACCATTCCCGGACCACCAGTTACCAGTAGACCTCGTCGCTTAGACCCAGTTAGACTGAAAGCGGCCAAAAAAGAGTTTGATGATATGCTCTCACAGGGAACTGCCCGCTCGTCTAACAGTTCGTGGTCTTCTGCTCTGCACTTAGTTAAGAAGAAGGACGACGGATGGAGACCATGTGGTGATTATAGAGCACTCAATGCTCGCACAGTTCCTGACAGGTATCCTATACGCCACATCCAAGATTTTTCCTACCAACTCTCTGGTTGTTCAGTATTTTCAACTATCGACTTGGTTAAGGCGTACAATCAGATACCGGTATACGTCGATGATATCCACAAAACAGCCATTACAACTCCTTTTGGACTTTTTGAGTTCCCGTACATGACCTTCGGACTGCGCAATGCAGCACAAACCTTTCAAAGGTTCATGGACGAAGTACTACGTGACTTTGATGAGTTTTGTTTTGGTTACTTAGACGACATTTTGGTATTTTCCAGTTCTGAAGAGCAACATCAGCGCCATATCAGACTACTCTTCACCAGGCTCAAGGAGTATGGTGTTTTGATAAACACATCCAAATGTGTCTTCGGGCAGCGACAGGTAAAATTTCTTGGTTACCTAGTGTCAGGTTCTGGGACTCAACCTTTAGAAACGAACGTAAAGAGCATACAGGAGTGCAGCGTGCCTAAAACTGCTAAGGAATTAAGACGTTTCCTTGGTATGTTTAACTTTTATCGTCGTTTTATTCCCGGCGCCGCAAACATTCAAGCACCATTAGACTCTGCGCTTTTAGGACCCAAGATGAAAGGAGCTAGGCCGATCACAATGACACCTGAGATGATGGAAGCTTTTGATAAATGTAAGACTTGTTTATCTCAAGCCACGTTATTAGCTCATCCGGATCCATCTGCAGAGCAAGCTATTGCCACTGATGCATCTGATGTCGGTATTGGAGCAGTACTTCAGCAACGTGTCAACAACGTATGGCAACCTCTTGGTTTCTTTTCTAAGAAATTGACATCTGCACAAAAGAAATATAGTCCTTACGACCGAGAGCTTTTAGCTATTTATGAAGCCATTAAATATTTTCGACACATGGTTGAGGCTAGAAACTTCGTGATTCACACCGATCATAAGCCTCTCACCTATGCATTCAACATTAATAGGGAGAAATGCTCACCGCGCCAATATCGGTACTTTGACTATATTTCACAGTTCACAACCAGCATTCAATACTTACCAGGACGTTTGAACGTAGTGGCTGATACACTGTCACGACTAGAAGAGGTGAGTCGTTCTATTGATTACCAGGCTCTGGCACTTGCTCAAGATACTGATCCTGAACTGCTAGGTCTGCTTCAAAAAGGCTCATCGTTAAAACTGGTTAAGGTAGTCTTGCCAGACTCTAACCAGAAGATATACTGTGACGTATCAATGTCTTCTCCACGCCCGTTCATTACTGAGAAATTTCGCCGACAAGTTTTTGAAGCGTTACACAGCTTGAGCCATCCTGGTAGGACAGCTACAGTGCGACTGGTAACACAAAGATTTGTATGGCCAGGGATTCGCAAGGACTGTAGAGAGTGGACACGAGAGTGTATACTTTGTCAAAAGAGCAAAGTTCACCGTCATACCCTTGCTCCCTTATCCTCAATCCCAACTCCTACGTCGAGGTTTGCACACATCCACCTCGACATCGTCGGACCTTTAACCATTTCGTCTGATTTCAGGTATTGCCTTACAGTCATCGATCGTTTCACACGATGGCCCGAGGCATACCCACTCAAAGACATCACAGCTGATTCCTGTGCTGCCGCCCTTCTCTCTGGTTGGATAGCAAGATTTGGTTGCCCTCTTCGAATTACAACCGATAGGGGACGTCAATTCGAGTCGCATCTCTTCAAGGCACTATCAGCCATGATTGGTGCACATCATATTAGAACCACTTCGTATCATCCAGCTTCCAACGGCTTGATCGAGAGACTTCATCGGCAGCTAAAAGCAGCTATCATGTGTCATCCCTCTTCAACCTGGACGGAAGCACTTCCATTAGTGCTGCTGGGCATCCGTAGCGCCTGGAAGGACGACATTCAGGCTTCAGCAGCTGAGCTGGTCTACGGGGAGCCCCTTCGTCTTCCAGGACAATTTCTTGCACCCTCTGAAGATTACAAGACAGGTGATATCACAAATCTGGTAACTCGTCTTCGTGCTAGTATGGCACGACTCTCGCCGAAGCCCACGTCATGGCATAGAACAGGTCCTTTTCATATGCCGGCCGACCTTGCAGACTCGACACATGTTTTTTTACGGCAGGACCACGTTCGCAAGCCACTGGAACCACCATATGCAGGCCCGTACAAGGTTCTTAAAAGGACGCCTAAATATTTTAAGATAGACATATGTGGTAAGCCTAACAACGTGAGTGTGGACAGGCTCAAGCCCGCATATGTTACGCGAGAGGCCGTTCCTGTATTAAACCGACCAGTTACTGCACCAAAGGCAATCTCTCAGTCTGATGTGGAGCAGAAACTTGAAAAGCGGACACGAAGCGGAAGAAGAGTTAGATTTCCAGACTACTATCGCCCTTAACCAGGTCTCTGGGGGGGAGTACTGTAGTGAATATTATCTTTTATAAAATTAAATAAATAATAATAATAATAATACATGTAAATTCCTATTTCATTCGATATTAATATTATATACTTACACTACATTCTATTTTCAAATTTACTTAAAACTAAATTGTTAATATTTATATTTATTATAATTCATCCGCACGCAGCGCATTCGCATGACAAACTTATTTCGAGTTTTTTTGCTGTGCGTGACGTAGCCTGCTTGCTAGCTACGGGTAAAGAGTCGGCTACTATCGCTTGCGACGTTCACTTGTTTAAATATTGTACTCCTTGCTTGTATTCAATTTTAAGCCTTATCTTCTTGCTATTACGTATCTGTTTCGCTTATCTATTTCTTTTACTATTTCTTTAAATTTCTTTATTTCCTTCTGTGAGTGTGTAAAATTATTCTCTTTGTATCTTCTTAAGTGTTGAATAAATTTGGACAATTATTCTACAAAATTTTGGAACTTTAATTTCACTCCGTAATTAAAAATATAAAATATTATTTAAATAGCGTATTTCACAAAAACCGCTATATCCTACTATATACAGAATACAGCGTAAACATACATTTCATCAACAAAATGCGAGTTGCTTATTACTTGTCTAATTCATGTTAATCAGAAATTTTAACTTTTTTACTATATAACTTACCAAATTCTTATACTTTTATAAAATATTACTTTTATTATGTATGTATATGTTAAATATTAAATTTGAAAGGTATCAAGACATTCCATTTTTCATATATCTCCCGAAGAGACGTGTATTTTTCAGCGCGTGTATTAAGTATTCTATTTTAAGTAACTAAATAATAATTTTGCTTTTTCTGCGTGGGACTTCATTAATGAAATATTAAATTGCGAGTATAACAAACAATCTGAGATAATTTGGTATTCAGCAGAAGTATATTGGAGAAATGTTTTTTACTTTGACTTTTTCATTCTAATGATGTCGTCGTGTTGTAGCAATGGAGTAGCTAACGTGATCGTAGTAGATTCGATTCCTTTTAAAAAATGTATCGTAAAAAAATAATCAGCTTCAGCTTCACGCTGTATCCCGCACACAGCAGAGTAGGCAGAGGGAAACTAGTGTTAAGACACTCCGTTCGCCACTTTATGCCGAATTCTGGAGGCATTGCGTGTTGAGTGGCAGAACTCAACGCCGCGCTTTGCCTCGACACCAGAGCGAAGAAATGGAAATATAAATTTAAATAAATATTTCATCTCCTCGGGTGGGAATCGAACCCACAACCAGTCGGTTTTACAGTCACACTTTGTGCCGCTGCGCCACGACTGGCCTCAAAAAAATAATCAGTTTTTGTATATTTGAATTATTAAGATTTCTATATTTTATATAGAATTATTAATATATAATACAAATGGAAATAACTAAAACTTGTGTAAGACACGTAACATATGTATATTAAGTATCCGAGGTAACTCTGACCGCAGTTACAGTGAATTATATCGAAACGATTGAAGTTTTTATAGTTCCTGAAATAAGCGCGCTTAAACAAAACATAAAAACTTATCACTTTTATAGTATCAGTATAGATCGTTTTTACATAATTTACTATTAAAATATAGACTTTATTTTTATTACAAATCGAGTCCACATTCACCAAGCACAGGTAAATATTTTCTACCCGCGTAAAAAAATATCTATAATATTTAATATTATAATCGAGTTCCAAATTTGAATATTACAGTGTCATTCAATTATAAAATCAAAAATAAAACGTAAGCTAAGCCCCACAAGCTCCCACGAGGGTGTATTTGCCGGCTACCATCATCCATCCAAAATCAAATAAAGTAATTATTTGCCGAAACCATTTATTATCTATGGGAGGACGCGTGCATCTGAATATGGACAAAATTTGATGTGCAATCTATTAAAACATTAACAACTCTATCATTATTAAAATAAGAATCAAAATCAGTTCAATTATAGATAAATATAACTTTGTTTTATATTCGAACTTTACTCTCTTACTAATCTATAGTGTGTTTATTTACGCTTGGTAATATAAAATTTGTCTATATTACAATGTAATAAAGTTTAAAATTGATAAAGCTTTCGTCTTAGAGCTTTTAGAGCTTTCCAGCGAAAGTTGTATAGCGCCACGCGGCACTACAACGGTATCTATTTGAACTGGGAAACCATTTAGAATTTGTTTTTCATCATTTCTTCTTTACGTTTGAGCTGTCATTAAGTGTGTTCAATTGTTGATCTGATTTATTTGTATTAGTACTCTGTCGGTAGCTGAGTGGGGTGGGAAGTTATTATTTGTTTATAATTTGCGTCATTTAATTTGGTAATGATCATTATCTATCTATATATTATTGCAGATTCACGTTTTTTTAGGTATAGCTTAGTAGAGGGTACCTATTGTTCGGACTATTCGTTTCCTACAGCTTTACGCCCAGTTTTCAGACTTAGTGTATTGAGTAGCGGAACTCAACGCCACCGTAATCGATTTGTATGTATGTATCCATTAGTAACTGAGTGATAGTCGAAATTACGGGCTGTAGAAAGCTGAAGTTTTTCTCCATTCAACGTGACATTGGCGAAGTGATTTTGTGCTCAACTGGCACGCTCGGAACGCCATACTAAAAGAAACCAAACCAAACCAGGCTGAAGTTTGGCATGTAGATTTCTTGAAGAGTTAGGGTAGCATTCAGGAAAGATATCATAAAATTTCTAAGCGAACGAAAAACAATCCGAAATTGTTTTAAAGTGCATACAAATAATGTTTCGGGCTATGAATAAGGTAAGAAAAAAATTAAACATGTTTATATGGATTGATTGTTGTCTAGTATAATAATGTAATAATGTATTGTCCGTAATAAATACACGTTAGATAGATTTCGGCATCTTTTATAAATTCTCGATACTTCTTTTGTTTAAGTACCTACTGTAATAACCTTTAATTTTTCATTCATTTCACGCAAAATTTCCTAATTCCTCGCCTCGAATGGTAATCGAATACATTGCCATCGCTTTAACAGTAAGACGCTGCCCCACCGCGCCACAACGACCTCAATTCAAGTTAAATCAAACAACCGAAATGGTTACATTATTTAATCTGTTATTAAAATAAGTAACCAAGCTGTTGATTCAACTAATACAATACAAGAGCATAATTTCATTGCAACAACAAATAAAACCAACCCTTGTTACGCTTCTTCTAATTATTTGCAACACAATTAAATTTGGGGGGTTGAAAAATTTTATGAAATTCAACCCTAGTTTAATATTAATAGGGGTCGTCGTACCACTAAAATCTACCCCATAATAAATCCACTATCATGCTGACAACCGTATGTTTTGTCACTGCTAATAGGTCACGGCTATCAAAGCGTATGTCACCAGTTCAAATAAGTATGTTATTTAGTTTTTGACCCTAAAACTATGTGTTTAAAATGTTTTTTTCATCACGTTTAATATTGTAAGTTAAGTCAGTTCGATTGTCAGTAGATGTTGTTAGTCAATTGTAAGTATACGAAATTGATTCTTAAGCATTCAGTTATACAGCAGTTATTTTGCTTATTTCAATTTCTAAAAAATCTAGTATTGAAGATATAAAATTAAGATTATTTAAATTTAGACTATGTTTGTTTGTTTTAAAGCGTATTTTCATGTGACTGTAGTTTAAAGACTTACGCTCTTTTAACGCGATAACTCAGTAGTACAATACAATGCAATATCA
Organism: Heliconius himera; assembly: GCA_021202915.1. Taxonomy (NCBI): domain Eukaryota; kingdom Metazoa; phylum Arthropoda; class Insecta; order Lepidoptera; family Nymphalidae; genus Heliconius; species Heliconius himera. The sequence continues at coordinate 184,989 of JAJHJA010000118.1, forward strand.
TTTGCTAGTGGAACGAATGGATCGGGTTTGATCCTTGATAAATGGAAATTTAAATTTTGTTTGAAAAGTGTATTTGAAAAGTTTGCAACGGGATTCGTTCCGGACAGTCGTTCCGTTAAATTCGCTACAAGCTGTTATGATGAATGCGAAATCAGAAATTTAAATTTTATGTTAATCATTAGATTTTGGAACTATCGTTATTATTACCATATTTGGTAAATGTCTTTGTCATTCAATTATTTTTAGCGACGTCATTGGTGAGAAATATGTATATTTTTTGTTACTTTCACGTTGTATCTTCTAGTTTCAATTTTCCACATTCTTCTCAAGATATCGCGTGTTCAGTAGCGGAACTCAATGCCCCGTTTATTTTGTTATAAGAATAAGAAAACTAAACTAAAATAACGGTGAGAAAATAATTGGTTGATTGTAATTATGATAATAACAACCTATAAGTGAAGGTAGATTGTGAATTTTAATCTATCTGGAATGTTCATTTGGGAATCTACATTCAATTCGGTCCATATATTATATATATATTGAAAATATTGTAATATACTTAAATTATTTTCATTTCCTAGTTACATTGTTTTGCTCAACTCACAATATCTTGGAAAATGCTTTAAATTTATCTTTGCCTACCCTGCAACTGCTGTTTCACCTTGATGGCTACCCATATATATAGCTCTAAATTTATTGGCTGAACAAGCAATGTCTCACAACATTCGGAAAATGTTAGAAAACTACTTCGCGTTTGCATCTATCTCTGTTACCACAATTATGACTTATTAATGTTTTTTTTTGTATTTTGTTTTTTAAATATGTTTTTTATTTATTTTTGACATTATCTTTTAAATACATATTAGTATAAAATAACCAATGTGCTTTTTAATTTTTCAAGTTACCCGCAAAATTTTTTTTTTATGCTGTATCACACAGTTGGCAAAGGGAACCTGGAAACCTAATGTTAAGACACTTCGTTGCCTACAAAATACTTCCGTTTCAATTTTTATGCCGAGCCATTTGTTGAATTCCACGCCTCGCTTTGCCTCGTTATTAGAGCAAGGATTAAATATATTAAATATTTCATTCAAATTTATGATGATGTAGGCGTATCCGGGAGACGAACACTATTGCAAGTATAAAATAATTAAAAATAACTTTTCAATTAAATATATTTACATAGTTTTAAGACGCCAAGTGTAGAAACTAAAGTTGAAACCGAAAACAGCAACGTAAACTAACAAAACTACTTTTTTAAACATTTTTTAAAGTGTTATTCCACACTTAGGAAAGAAAAATACTTATTTAGAAAACGTATAAAAATTTGAACGCAGCGGGACTAAGTAAGTAAGTAGATTTCTAAATAAGTATTTAACAAAACTACTTCATATCATAATATTTCATTAAAATTCATTATTTATTTTGTATGAAATAGTTTTAGAGAAAGAAACATTAGTTTAAATTGTTTTGACACGTGTATGACTTTAAACGCGTGTTACATTGAGTCCAAATCAAAACTTTATGGCATTTATAATTGAGGTAGAGTCTAAGAGTATCATCCATATTAGAATCTGTTTACAGTGCCCCAGTGGAAACTCGAAATAGTTATGTGGGATGTCTGTACTGACGGATGTAGGTAGTTCATAATATTCGCGAAAATTTGTCAAGTGCATATAGGACTTGCCTATCGGGAGTTCTTTATCAATTTCAGGATTGTAGGTCAACGGGAACTACAATTTATAAAAGTTGAGACACTTAAATTTTATGGCTTAGGCACTCATTTCGTGTCAAAGTATATAAAGGAGACTGAAACTATTCCGTACATTTTTGGGCCCAGAATGTAAAGACATGAAAATGGTATGACGGTAATGTTTTTACTGTAATTAATATAAATTTCTATTATTAGAATATTTTCCTTTGTTTTAAATTCGCATATAATATATTCATAATTGACGGTCAATGGGACGGTCTATATGTTTTGATTACTCGGCGAAAATTTACCAATTTAGAATTGCGAATTTACACACCTATTTTATATGTTTTTTATCTTCCTCTCTGTTTCCCGGACTGATCTTTGCCTACTCAGGCAAAAATGATATCTGAGAAATTAGTCGTTCCCATTAAGACATTTACGATCCCAACGTATGAAATGAACTATAAATATTTAAATATACTTTAATAAAAACGAGTACAAAATACACAAAAAGATGAACAAAATATATAAAATATATAAACATAATATTTTGATTGCGGTAACATGGAATTAATTTTTACTGTACTCCAAGGGATCGTAGACCTGGAGATTTGATATTAGTTTTAACTTGATACATCCATGTGTTATTGAGATAAATACTCTTGACAGACGGACATCAGAATAATCCTTTAAGGGTTCCTTTTCTTAAATATGGAACTCTAAAAACCTCACAGCGCTCCTCCTTGATCGTCACCTGCCGGGGCTACCAGTGCCAAGGGATTGCACCGCGAATACCGGTGGAGAAACAGAAAGATCCTAGTGTTAGTATCCTAACACTAGATCCTATCTGTTTCGCATTCTCCATTTCTCGTCCGATTTCAATACATTGCATACTGAGGGGCGTAGCTAAATGCGACTCTTTTCCATGGAAAGTCCCATATTAACCTTAAAAAAATCCAATTTAAACAAACCAATAATGAATGGTTATTTCGAAGTCATTTAACGCGATGTTGACTTCGATCAATCTACACCTGCCTCTATATTCGTGACGACGTAACGAAATTTTATGGATATCGAATAATAATAAAGTATACGATGTGTGAACAATTTGCTATGCTAGTATTTTAAATGTTGAGTGGCTCTTATACAAGTATTTGGCTATGGCTTCGTCTGCGTTAATTAATTTGGCTTATGATATTGTCTACTATGTTTTAGTTTGACCTCTTTTATAAATAAATCTTCTTTTAAATACTTATTTAGATCTATCTTCTTTCCTAAGTGTGGAATAACACTTTGAAAATGTTTAAAAAAAAAATCTTCTTTTGTTTTATATATATAAAAATATTTTTATATATATAAAACAAAAGAAGATTTTGCCTGTGTTATATTTTTGTAGCGCCTTTACAAATATATTAAAAAGTATATATTATAAACATTTAAACATATCTCATTATAATTTGATAAGTTTGAGTATTTTATTTTAAATAGTTAAACATTTGTCTTAAGCATTTATAAGGATTATTATCCTTATAAATGCTTAAGCTAATATAAAAAGGCAAATAAATATCGACAACGAAGTAACTTACAAGCACTTAAATTCTCTAAAAATATATGAATGTGTATATATTCAAATATGTTGACAATTCAAAAAATATGAACGACCAGACAGACAGAAAGCAAACTGAAATCAAGGTTTTGTTTATTTATTAGTGTGAGTGTGGAAGCGGGAATAGGTCCAGTAATTGGCTTTTTATTTACTTTACGTCAAAGTTGCAGCGTTTCAAACAATTTTGCTGTTTATACTGTAACATCGATTTGTTTTTATATACTGTATACCAGTATACATAACAGGTTTTTATTATAAATAAATAGGAATGGAAAATAACTTGCAAAAACTGTATAGTCTACCAATAATTATATAGGACTTATATAGGCTTTAATTGTAAACGCGGTGGTTGTGGGTTCGATCTCAACTGGGGGATATGATTGTATTTACATTATTTTTATCTTACAGCTCTAGTAGACAGATCACAGTGTTGAGTTCCTCGGTTTGTCACGCAATGTTTTTAAAATGGATGGAAAGTGGGGCGTTCCCCACTCCCTTGAGACACTCCGTCGTGTCTTAAGACTAAGTTCCCTCTGCTAGAAGTTGCAAAAAAGAGTATATAAATCTGTGTAATTTGTTTAAATGAAGGTTATCTCTTAAATTACATTTGTTATATTATATACAACATGTTTCGAGTCGTGTATTTTTTTTTAAATAATTAAATTAATATATATGTATGTATGTAGGCCAGTCGTGTCGCAGGGGTACAAAGTGTGCACACGCTATAAACGCGACTGGTAGTGAGGTAGGTGAGGTATCCCCACTCGAGAAAATGTTTTTTTTATTAAAATTTACATTTCCATTTCTTCACTCTGATGTCGAGCAAAGCACGGCGTTGAGTTCCGCCACTCAACACGCGATAACTCCAGAATTCGGCGGAAAGTGCAGAACGGAGGGTCTTAAGACTAGGTTCCCTCTGCGTACCCTGCTGTATGCTGGATACTGCATGAAGCTGATTTTTTAATATATATGTATATATGAATGTTGTGCTTATAGATACTGGATTGGATATATATAGAAGAGACTTACATCGTCTGTAACATTTCACATTTACTCGTATATGTACTTAATATTTAGATATACTGATCTCAAATTCTACTTATATTTTTTACTTTCGCCAACTATAACTTAAGTGAAAAAAAAAACATTATCTTCTGTTTTCATCATATAAACACGTGTATTCCCCACTTTTATATTTATAGTAATATTATTTATGCATTCCAGATTAGAATTTTCATTTAAGTCATAACTTATGTTAAGCGTTTATTATTCAAGACTGCCAATGAAACTTTTTCATAGTATATCAATAAGAAAATATTACATTACACGTTATCGAGTCACGTTTTGAATCCTGGGAGCAATAAATGGACGACCCACATACATATTTATGAGATTTCATGGAACAGAAAAGAAATTTGAAACTAGCTTACTCTTAGTCAATTTGGCTTTTTATTTATAGTAGTATTGATAGAGTAATATTTACTATAGTAAATTATGTTGAACTAAATCATTGTTGTGGATACAAATTTGAAAGATGCGAGACAAAATTCGATGTGGTTTTTTCTATTCAGCATAAAACGTTGGTAAAGGTATAGATAATTATTATATGATTTATATTACATTTATTTTTTTCATTTTACGAATGGTGTTAATGTAATGTGATTAAACATTTTAGTTTATACTATAAACTTGCTGCAAAATATTTCTTATCCTTAGTTTATGAAACCTTTATGTAATGATATTAAAATTTGTTCCACTTTTCTGTTGTTCTTTTAATGGATTTTCGATACAAAGGCAGTAATTAATCACTGGACTCTTTATCATGCTATGGATCATTACCGTTATGTTACTCAATCGATCAAGAAAAATATATATATATTTATTTTATTCAATTTCTATAATGTTCCTGTATCAGGTAAGATATGTAGAGAGAACCTGGTTATAATTTTGTAATTCTTATTGAAAAAACTTATACTATATACAGTTTAATACACCCCCCGGACCGAGAATCGAATTGAAAATTGCCATATATATCTATCTACTCAGACATTTATCAAACTATTGTGCAATTTTGTATTTAGTATTTGGTTAAGTTCATATATTTTTATCCCGCTATAATATGCTTATTTAGCATACTTTTTATCCCGGCAATAATTTGGCTATATGAATTTGTTTAATTAATTAATTTATATAAATGTTAATTAATCTCAGTTTGAGTTTATTTTAGAAAGCTAATTCTACTTATTAAGTCACTATACCTAACATTTATATAACAGTATAAAACGAAAAAAATACATAAATCTCCATTCAAATAATGTACATACAATGTATAAGTATATCCAATTTTTTACCGTCTACATGACATTTATTCTTCCCAAAATGACTTTAGAGGTTTCGACCTTCGCAAATTAAATTTGATGTTGGTCAAAATGCTAAAATATTTACGTTTCGTACGTGAATCGTGACTAGCGCAGGACGCCATTCCTTGATAAGTCTCGTTTATATTTTATCTTTATTTCTGTTTTCTATGATATTTGAAATAGTTTCTTTTTTAGCTTCTCTTTATCCTTAATTCGGTGGCTAGACAGAATGGCGAGCCAAAAGCTAAGGTCACTCCTCTTTTGCCTTATGCACTGTCATAGGCCTCTTCATTCATATCTTCCATGGGTCCTCTTATATTTTAATGCATCGGTTACCGTATTCTTGAAAAGGAACTGCGGTCTTCCTCTACCTCTCATTTTTGCTTCATAATTTTTTTTTACCATTCGGTTATCACTCATACAATTATGATAATATATTTTAAGATTTTACGCATATACTCAGACAGTAACAAGAGAAGCTCTGTTTTCTACGCTTTTAGTCACTAAGATATATTTATATTTTTCTGGATTACACTTGAGCGTCTAGATAGTTACAGTGATTTTTCTTTTCAAAATCATTAAAGAAGACTAAACACTAAGTTTTTTTTCAAATATTTTTTATATTGTCTTAAAATTAAAACATCTAACCCTCCACCACTTGGGGTCATTTTCAAACAAGTTCTATTAAAAAACGTATAGATTGTTGATTAAAAAATACAATTTACATGGTTGAATGGACTCACCTGCTACTACCATATAATATCTGCCTCTATAGCTAATGAAGAGGGTGTTTAAAGTATATCGAATTGAAAGTCACTGGGCAACGGATGTGCTATTACGGTTAAGCGATATTGATATCGGCTTTTATGATGATGGGTTGCCATTTAATATATAGTTGTTCAAATTTTATATTATATTTAGGTATAGGTACTTGTGTATGTATAATTTTTAGTCATTATTGAATGTAAACTCTGGAAGAAATCGCTAATAAGCGATAAGACCGCCTTTTGTACTACACAAAATGTCATGTGCATTTACTAGATCTAAGTTGTAACTTTGCTTGTATTTTTATTTGTGGTGTACAATGAAGTATATATAAATAAATAAAATAAATAAATAAAAGTTACAGTAATAACAATCCGTATTTTTATTGTGTGTTCAGTAGTGGAAATCAACACCGTAATGTGTCACGTTATCAGAACGAGGAAATGAAAATAATTCATTACCCCGAGTGGGAATCGAATCCAAACCCATCGCGGTTACTATCAGACGCAGTGTGGTTGCGCCACAACGTCTAGATTAGATAATAAAAATTGATGAACCATTTCAATAAAATATATATTTTATAAAAATATTTAGAAATAGTAAACATATTTTGCCCCCATTACACTTTATAATTAAGATATCAGATGCGGCACGTGTCGTATGAAGCTGTGTACAAACATAAATATTGCTTTGTTTGTATAATCTCATACCTCGGGCAACGTCGGGTGCAGAGTGTTGTATAATTAGTTATTATTATAATGGGATTATTTTCATGTTATTATTTTTCCAAATTGTGAAAAAATATTTTAGTATATATAAATTAAATTGTCATCTAGTACCATTACCAATTGTTTGTTCATATACAATTTGAGTCAAATATGTAAGAAACAAAAAAAATGTAATTTTAACTGAAGAAACCACCATGGCGCAGTGGAACAGCATTTGATTGTAAATGCAAAAGTTTTGAGTTCAATTTTATTCGCACGAGTGAATCTTTCAATTTTTCGCACTGGAGAATAAAATTAAAGTTCCTTCAAGAGATTTGTATGTTTCACGAGACAAGCAAGAAAACTTAACGATTATTCTAGTCTCTTCTTTGTTCATAACGGAGTTATTTCTTACTTTAAAAAAAAAATCACACTGTATCCCGCACACAATAGAGTAGGCAGAGGGAACCTAGTGTTAAGACACTCAGTTTCCCACTTTCCGGCGAGTTCTGGAGGCACTGTGTGTTGATTGGCAGAACTCAACGCCGCACTTTGCCTCGACACCAGAGCGAAGTAATTAAAAAAAAATGTAAGTAAATATTTAATTTCCTCGAGTAGGGATCGAACCCACAACCAGCCGATTTTACAGTCACACTTTGTGTGTGTTTCTACTCGCATGCAAATTATTCTATCAATTGCTTACGCTATAAGTCCAAATACTACATGGAATAAATATTCCATCTGTTATAAAGAAATTTTGGCACAGATGCACAATGTCTGACTATAAACACATGAGATTTCGATTCACATTCGAGAGAATGAATTATTTTCTTTTCTTTGCTCTGGTAACAAAACAAAACGCGGCGTTGAGTTCCACCACTCTGACACGCAATGTCTCACAATAGGCGGAAAGCGGCGAATGCAGAGTCTTAGGATAACATTATGTTCTCTTGGCTTACCCCGCTATATGAAGAATATAAAAAAACACATACCCAGACATATAATTTTTCATCTTTTACTCAGCAAAATGTGATAACCCCTTGAAGTCTGATAAGTTTTCTTTTATCTAGGGCTGGATAATTAACAATAGTCACTGCACGGGCTTTATATTTTTCTCGCTATTCCCATTTTTACTTTGAAATGCAATTTTCTTATTCTAATACTTTTTTCTAATTTCATTCTGCTAGCTCTCTGTTATAATTTTAATTTGCAATTTTATTTAAATTCCATAAACAGGATTTCATTTTGTGTTTTGTATTCATTGTGGAGTTTTATTTAATATGAAATAAATGTATTTTCTTTCATTTGTTGTCGTAAATAAAAGATTAACTAGAGTTTTAAGATTTTTTTCTTTATAAAAAACAAAACTACCTGTGACCTGGTGGTTTAATATCGCAAAGAAATTCAACAAAATTCAATACTTCAATCAAAATCTAAGACTCATATCGATAACGCAACATAATAACTTAGAAATTTCACTATTTTTTAAAATAATAATACTATAACATCGTAATTTATTTTATAACTAAAAAAGATAATTTCAATTTATATTTGCTTATACGCCATGACCAAGTCCAGAAAATGTTTAAATGAGAGAAATATCTTGGATTTTCTTGGCAAAAAATGTCTGTTTATTTGCCGCAAAATTCCGCACAATACGACCTAGTACGAGTAGCGAGTACCGACAGATATTATCTCAATCGATCAAAATCAATTATCCCGACATCCCATTCAGTAGGTACTGTGATCATTTCCCGAGACGTGTCTAAATTTGCCGGTTTTATGTCTAAAGTATAAAAGGTTGCCGATATGTCGATGCGCGCTTAAAGGATCGCCGACAATTGAAGGGTTAAGTACGATATACACTTGAATGTCATGTATTGCAAACATTTTTTATGGCGGCAAATTTTTATTAAAAAAAATATATCTGTATAGCTATCCATTTTGGAAAAAAAAAGTTTTTGCAGTTGTTAGATCGATAGATATAACAAAAACTGAAATAATCGGTTGAAATTATGGAGCTAATCAATAAAACGTTGCGCCACTCAACAAGCAATGCCTCCAGAATACGTGCAAGATACAGCGTAAACCTTAAAAAAAGTATTATTTAACGAAAATCAAGTTAAAAAAATTAAATTAAATCAGCTCTACGATGTATTCCGCACAGAGCGGGGTAGTCAGAGGGAGGGAATCTAGTGTTAAGACACTCCGTTCCCCACTTTCTGCCGGATTCTGGAGGCATTGCGTGTTAAGTGGTAGAACTCAACGCCGCGCTTTGCCTCGACACCAGAGCGAAGAAATGGAAATATAAAAATATAAGTAAATATTTCATTTCCTCGAGTGGGGATCGAACCCACAACTAGTCGATTTTACAGTCACACTTTGTGCCCCTGCACCACGATTGGCCTCAAAATAAATTAACTAAACAAATAGTAAAGCATACTATAATAAAGTTGTATGTCATTGATAATTATCATGATTTAGATGGTACCTACTTCCTATAAATTAAAGATAATTAACACTACGTTACATTCATTATCTTGAATTTTCGTTTAATAATGTATAATACAATCATATCAATTCACGTTTTAAGTCAGAGGGTAAAGAGATTTATTTTTTTCCTTCACTTATTACGTTCACGTGTTTAGTTGCTAAATTGAATGCCGCCAGTGAATGACTGGAAATATTTAAAATGTTTAAATTTATTTGAACCTAATATAACAAATTTTTCTTTCAATTTCATATTTTAAATCACTCCATTGGGCCATTTTATTGTTTCTATCTTCTTATATCTACCTATCACAAATTCTAATTTAATAAAATAATAACTAGTCATCGCTCGCAACTTTGTTTACGTGTACTTAAGTACAGTAACATGGATAATTCCGTTTTTACATAACCCTATAAAAAATCTAGAAATCCTGTCTTAGTGCTCTGTACACTTCCTAATATTCTGTTACTGAGTGTCAAGGATCTCTGTGGTAATGTCAGTAATGGAAGAATTCTATATCACATATATAGCATATAGTTCTATCGGCCAACTTCAGCTTAAGCAAAGACAAAAAGGCTAGAATATATATACTTAGCTGGTTGGATAAAGACATTTTTTTATATTCATTTAACATTCATTTAACGTGTTTAATAAAAAATTTACAATATTTTAGGAAAAGAGACTGAAACTTTTGGGCCAAAACGTAAAGAATTGAGATTTGGTCGAAAAAATTACTATTTTTTTTTTATTTTTAGAATAACAAATAATAAATTAATTGACAATCTGGAAGTGGAGAAAAATGAAAAAAATAAGTTTTAGATCCTTAACCGACTAAAATCAATCATATTTTAAATGAGAGATGTGACAGCTGATTGCCAGTGACACCTTGTTTAATGATTTTTTGCATTTTTTGCTTCTCTCATTACGTTCGTGTCGATGCGTTTTGAGTGCTTTCCCGTTTGTTTGATATTTTCAACGACTACTGCTTTGTTTTTCTCGGATTTTGACTCTGCCTATTTTGTACGACCCTTCGCTTCCCCACTGGACTCCGAAATCTTTTGGGTCATATTTCTGTCACTTTTTAGTTGACAGCTCTCGTAGAAGAAGGGAAGCTATTGCTATGAAATAAAGAAGACGAATGGTAGGCTGCTGTGCTCATGTTATGAGTATTATATGATGCCTTAGTTGGGCTAGGTACAAAAATAATTTAGTTCCACCTGCACACGTAGATGATATTTTAATAATAATAGAAAAAGGATAAAATATTCATTAAAATTTGTTTTATTTATAAATAATAAACATTAATGTACAACTTAGTAATCACATATTTTATAGAAGCTGATGTTCAAGAAATTGTGTTGAAGACTTAACCTCACTTTTATCAAATCTCTAATAACTCGGTTCTCAGGTTGCCAAAATTTATATAGTTTTCAGGGACGCAATGATGTACCTAAATCTATTAAATCATACCATTTTCATCTCTTCACATTTTGGGCCCCAAAATTTATGGAATAATTTGTCTTCTTTATAATTTGAACGTAACGAGACTCGAACCCGCGTGTCTTATATAGGGCAAGTACTTTTTTTCAGCTATAAACTTTTTCATAAAATTGTTATATGCCTGTTACTAATTATTTTCTTTTTTTATCTCTACGGAGATTTGGCAAGATAGAACGATATTAGTTAAATATTTTTAAAGTATAATTTATACACGTTTTCTAAAATATTTTCTTAAATTTGATGTCAGTAGAAAAAGGATCTCGGATAGTGAAAGTGAGCATTAGGTACTTAAATCTACATTTGCGTACCCAGTCCTTGGCACAGCTCTGAGTTTCTCATCCTCAACGCAAAAAGTCATGTGAAATCATGAAATGCTAAGTAATTTCTTTTCTTGGTGTTAAAGAAAAATTAAAAATTATGTTCATATTAATTTACACTGCCAAACGAAATCTAGCAACTTCTGACGGTTACAAAATAGGTTATTTAATACTGTCCGTTGGGAAACAGGTAAAAAGCGTTTCTACTGAGTGCGTGTTGACATCCGAGCAATTCCGCGGGATTAATGGGATTCCCCGGGATTACAGTAACGCTAATCCCAGACGCGTTATGTATTCGGGATTAGTAAGCTGTTGAATGTGATGGAAAATGATTTAAGTGTGCTTAGCTTAGCTTGTTGTTTTTATATTTATGATTTTTAGAAAGGTTACCTTTTGTTTTTCACAGCCTTACCCTCCTTATAACAGAGGGAACCTAATGTTAAGATGCTCCGATATTATATGTTAAATGACATTTTAAAGACGCTTTGCCATATTATCAGAGTGAAGAAATGAAAATATTAAAAAAATAATTCTCCCCAAATGGAATCTAACCCATAAGTATCGCGTTTACAGTCACACGCTGTGCCACTGGGCCATGACAATTGAAATATATATTTTTTAAATGTTTTATATTATATTTCTTATAAAAAGGTCCGTGTGGCTCAGTGGGACAAAGATTTTTACTAAATGCGATGATTGTGGGTTCAACCCCTACATTATAATTTCACCTGTGGAAGGGGTAAGCATACTTGAGATAAAAAAACTCTTGTTACTTTTAAATTTTCTTTATTTTAGCTTTATGCTATATTCGTTACATCAAAATTACATATAATCAATATTGCTGTTAATCAGATTACACATTTTTGCATAACCCACCTAATCTGGATATCAAATGAAAGGGCTTATTTAGAATACCTATTTAGAAAATTTAATCTTTCCTAAGTGTGGAATAAAATTTAAAAAAATGTTTAAAAAATATGAAAGGGCTTGATTTGTAAAATACCTACAATTTTACAAAATAATGATGTACTTACTATGAAAAAAAAACTAGAAAGCTTGTTCCTAAAATGTTTTTTTATAAATTAATATTTTATTTAACCTCCCTTCATAAAATAAAAAAAAATTAAATCAAATTAAATCAGTTTCACGCTGTATCTCGTACACAGAAGGGATCTTGTGTTAAGACACTGTGTTCCTCATATTCGACCATTTTCGAGGGGTTACGTGTTGAGTGGCGGATCTCAACGCCGCGCTTTGCCTCGACACCAGAACGAAGTGAAAATATAAATTTAAATATAAAAATAATTTCCTTGAGTGGGTCGTACCATTCGCCTTTAAAGTCTTTGCCACTTTGTGCCCCGCGCCACTTCCCAAATTCCCTTCTCTAAGAAAATAAAAAAATCTTTGGACAATTTTCTAACCCACAACTATCATATATAATTTGCAAACCAAACACATTCCCCACTGTGCCATTCACCGTCATTCAATCTCACATTCTCTTTCAAATCCCATAAAACATATCGATCTTTAAATACCTGCAACGAATTTGTAGGCGTTAGAGTCGTTTCCATACATTCTTATGAATGAAACAGAATTTGTACTAGATAGGTCAGTTTTTAAAAAAAATCAAGTACTACTTCAAAACTACCTGCTGTTAAGTGTAATAAATTTCGAAAAATCGATCCTACTAGAAACGCTATGAGATGACAATAGAACATTTTATGAATGAATGTATGAAGAATAATGTGAAAAAATGAATGAACAGTGCTATAGACATTCTGGCGACGCTTTTTCGGCTATAAGAAAGTATTTTTTTTGTATATCGGCACGTTCACTTCGCTTTGTCGCCAAAATGTTTAGGTCCAAATGGAATAAACATTATTTATTGTAAGGTCATTTGTCAAGTTTTATAGTGTACAATTATTTGCTATCTTTTTGTGTATATATGAATGTTGGTATGTAAAATATTTAATATTATTAAGATTTTGGCGCAACGATTTCATTTGATACGAATCCCGATCGGGGAATCGAATGGTTTTCGTTTCCTCGCTCTGGTAACAAGACAAGATATGGCGTTGCGATCGGCCATCATATGTTTAGAAAATGCACCCGTTACCCATGCACCCACTTTGCACGCTGCACTGGTGTATGGTGAACAGAGTGTCGTAACACTAAGTTGCTTTTCTGGTAAGTGGGGAGAAAGAATGTAGGTAAAGTCAATTTTTAATTATGTCACAAGGTAGTGTTAATTTTTTTGTAATAATTCTTATAAATAAATCAGAATTAAAAATTTGAGGCCAGTCATTTATATTTTCATTTCGTCGCTTTGGTGTCGAGGCAAAGCGCGGCGTTGCGTTCCGCCACTCAACACGCAGTGCCTCCAGAACTCGGAAGTGGAGAACAGAGTGTCTTCCCTCTGCCTACCCTGCGGTGTGCGGAATAAAGCGTTCTTATACTTCCTATTATTACATTTTGTATCAAAATATTTATCGTCAGACAAAAAATGTTATTTTACAAACATTTTGGAAGTCACCTTTAGATATTTACAACTGAATATTCAAAATCGAAGACTACATGACTACGATGTGGCTAACAGCAAGCAATCAGAATTGTATAGGCATCTAGTTTCTAACAACTGTTGTTGACGTTGGATCAACAACCGAGATCTACTGCATGTTGTTCCATTCAAATCACTAAAGTGCTCTGTGCACCCATCGATTTATGATCCAAGTAAGTGTTATTTAGCCTAAGCGATTTCTGTGATAATGGTGGAGCTTAATCAATTTTTGGATAGTAAAGCGTTAAAAATATTTATAGAAATGCTTAAATATGTGTTTTTTATTTTTAACTTCACGCTGTTGTCAGTGTAGGTAACCTAGTGTTAAGACACTGCGTTTTACACGAACCGTCCAATCTTTTAAACATTACGTGTTGAGTAGTGAAACTTAACCTTACTTCCTGTTATCAGAGGAAGAAAATAAAAAAAAAAACATTTATTGTGTGGGAATTGAATTCTCCACCGTCGTTCTTACAAACATTTACTGCGCCATTGAGAGAGAGCCATGGGCACTGTCCCACTCGCTGTAATCGTGATTGAACATGAAATTTGTTATATTTAATTTATTTTCTTCTATTTATATACTACTCTGCTTTATCTTAATAAAACGCGGCGTAGAATTTAGACATTCAATATAATATTGTTTTGACATAAATTTCTTTCAGTTACCAAATATGTTATTGGGAACATAGTGTTACACTTCGTTCCTATTAAGACACTTTCATTCTCCACTTTCCGTCGAATTCTGAAGGAATTGCATATTAAATGGTGGAACTCAACGCCGCGAAATAAAGCACAGATAATTTTTATTCGATATATACTCGTATATAGGTTTTCTTTTTGTATCTTAAAAGAGCAAAACATTTTAAACGAACTTTAACCTTCGGTTTCGTTCCGGATTCGTTTTCCTTCCGGAAAAGGTAAAAAATTGTGTATGACATGACATATGTGCCCGAAGTAACTTTCACCGGAGGTAGAGTGGATTAAATAGAAACTATTAACGTGTAGTAATATAGCCACTAGCTTTCTTATATAATAAGATAAATATATAGAGATAAATGGACAACCCAATATAATTAGAGCTATTCAATTTGGTCCAGTAGTTCTTAAGGTCACAGCACATCAAAAGAAACTTTTGATTTTTATAATATAATAATATGATTAATTTATAATTTTATATAATTGCAAAATAGTACAAATATGTAGAACATTCCTTCTACATATTTGTACGAGAATTTCTACAATAAATTATTTGCAAGTCTCCGAAACTTCAATTGCAATGAAATATTTTGATAAATTGCTAAAAATCACTCAGCTGTTTAATATGAACAGTGCAAGCGATGTGTGAATTCAATGATGGAGAAGTAATACACAATATTGACTGGTCATTATGTGAATGGAATTTTGGCTGTTTATAATATGTATATAGCGGGTTTGACTCCGTTTAAAAAAATACACTTTTAATGGGTTTTATATGGTATATTTTTCTTTTTCATATTTGTGTTTTTTTTTAAATAGGGTTATCTATACTGCTATACCAAAATATACATATAATAAAGTTAAAGAGATTGTTTGGTTGAACGCATAAATCTCACCTACTTATTGGAATTGCAAAATTTTTTTTTGTGTTGGAGATGTAAAATGGAAAATGGAAGAGAAACCTCTTTCATTACTAAGTAAGTGTTATAAATATTTAGCTATAGATTATTTATTTACAAGTCCGACTGTAGATAAATTGGTCTTTATTAAAACGATAATCTTCATTTAAAACAGCCTACCCTTTATCGAAAAAATTACTTTTTATCGATAGTGGGTATATGACTAATCAGGCTTTCATTTTACATTTTTAAGTACACGCAACAAAAGTCGGGCGGACGACAACTAGTACATTTAAATTTCAACAAAGGCATACAATAGTGTACGACAAAAGAATTTTAATGCTCTGTTAGCTGTAAATCATATTCTCTACAACACGAATTGAGTGAAATATGAATATGTAATAGTTACATTGGTATGGATCTAGATGAAAACTGAAATGGTGATGTGAAAAATGAGATAAATTAGTATACGAATGAAAGACACTTGTCCCGTCGACACTTTATCTTTATTGTTAATTTAGCGTAAACATACGAAATCGTCATGGTCGTGGCATTTCGCTCTGATAAAAAGGTAAAGCACGGCGTTGAGTTACGCTTTTCAACATGAATGTTCCGGAAATAGAGTTTTGAATCAACGCAAAGCTGAAAAAAGGCCAAGTTAGTGGCCTTAGCGCATCGGGATAGTGTATGACTGTAACTCAACGATTGTGGATGCGAGTCCCACTAGGATATACTCCTTGAAGCTCACTCCAAAGCTGAAAAGAAACAACAGAGTTAAAATAGTGACCAATAACTCCTTTTTCCAGTTATTTAGAAACGTTGCGTAACGAGTGAAATCTAAAGCGATGCTTTAGCTTAAGATATATGAATGACAGTGGCTATGGAAACGAAATATTCAAATATTTATAATAATAGTATTAATCTATTCAATAGAACTTGAACCTGCAACAATCGTGATATATTTGATATACTTTGTCTCCAACTGTAATACAATGGCGATAATCAGATTTTGGAGGTACAAATATTATAAAGCTGAAGAGTTTGTTTATTTCAACGTGCTTATATCAGGAACTGCGGATTATGAATTGAAAAAGTAATGTTATATTGAAAAAGTTACACGCTGTATTTAATACGTAACAGAGGAAAACTGGGAACATGGTGTTAAAAAACTCTGTTCCCATTAAAATACTCCGTTCCCCACTTTCCGATGAATTCTGGAGGCATTTCCCAAACTTACAAGCGGCTGAGCAAAGGGCTGAATATAGAGAGCTGAGTGTCTTAAAAGTATTTTTTTGGCTAACTCTCTATATAGAGTTAAATTGAAAGATCCTAGTGTTCAGAAACTGTTCACCGCCTCCAGTCAGAATTTAACACAGCGCTTGCCAGAGAAGGGAAAAGAAATTTAAAAAAATGTCGACACCAGGGCGAAGAAATAAAAATATTACTTAATTAATTCTCCGCTCTCTCTCTCTCTAAGCAGGAATCGAACCCACAACCATTGCAATGCACTTCAGGGTGTTTGTCTGCATAAAGTTTTTGACGTTTTTAAACAACTTCAGGATGCGCTTTATAACGCCGATTAATATCACGCCGTTGTTCCACACGGGATTTCCCAGATGTTTTAAATCAACTCGGTTTCCTTTATTGTGGACGGCTTCTTTGCTCACCCTGTTCAATTTCCTTCAAAGACTTGTTTTCTTGAAGTGTATCGGGAGGAATAGACGCATTGTTTATCCTGGTTTACTGGAATACAACCGTCATAGTGGCCCGAAAGAGCAAGCACAACAAACCAAGCAGAACACCATCCTGATGATACACTTTAATTTTAATGCTAAGCCAATCTACTGCAGCCTTTAATTCAGAAGTACTTCCATAAGTCGTCAAATAAAGCTTGC
The DNA here is from genome assembly GCA_021202915.1 of Heliconius himera. Lineage (NCBI taxonomy): Eukaryota > Metazoa > Arthropoda > Insecta > Lepidoptera > Nymphalidae > Heliconius > Heliconius himera. The sequence goes on from JAJHJA010000118.1 coordinate 202,481, forward strand.
TTGCAAGGTACTGTTCTTTAGAGCAGTAAAGGTCCCCATTTTAAACGCTAGTGTAGATACGTAAATCTTCTTAACAGCGACATACATACTTTACTATAGTCTCACGGAACCTATTGATTTGTTCTATATCATTATGCTCAAACAAAGAATAGTCAAATCCGAATCCGATCGAGAGGCATTGAAATAATTTAGTGCACGGTAAGTGTGTCACCCACCAGTAATTCTATTGTACGATTTATTATAAAATATACGTGTTAAAAAGTATAAATAATAAATTAAGTAAATTATTTGCCAATAAATACATTTTACCTACAAGCTATTAGATTTGCATAGTTTAAATACTAAATATATCCTGTTTTATAAACCTCAAGTGAATATAATAAACTGCAACTAGAGTTAATGGACGAGCTCACTCTTCACTTTCAAACAAGAATGAACGAATATAAATAAAAACTAAAAGGTACTTGTTCCTACTGTAAGTCCATCTTCAAATATAAGCTCACAATTTAGTGCATTTCGATATTTTGTTTTAATTTTATTAGAAAAGTTTTGAAACCAAGTCGAACAGTTGTCGACTTCCAGTTACATTCAAAGTTCTAAGGAATGTCTTCAAATTCCTAAGCTTAGTCCATCTCTATTAGTCGATGCCACCATCTTGAGCATAGTAGCTCTGATAAGTCTCGTGCGATGTTTGTCAAATTTAAAGACTGCTCATTGAGGAACAAAATTTGGTGAGGTACAGGACTAGCTATTAGTAAGGAAATGCTTTTTCTAGTGTACATAAATGGCATTCATAAAGCAGGTTTAAAAGGTGATCTAACACTATATGCTAATGATACCATTCTATTCTACTCCGGTAAATCTATAGCATCAATAGCAGAACAAGCTCAAGTTGACCTGGATCTTTTGCATACGTGGCTGCAATCAAACCTACTTACTGTAAACACATCAAAAACAAATTACATTATATTTGCTGCCAAGAATAAAAAAATTGGCGAGTATAATCCACTTACTATCAATGGCGAGAGGATTAACAAGGTTAACAAAGAAAAATACCTAGGTCTAATTCTTGACAGCCAACTGAGCTGGGTACCTCATATTGAAAGTGTTAGAAGTAAGCTAACTTCCTTCAATCTATTTAATTTATATAAAGCTACGTTGAGGCATATAAAACAGATTGTTGTGACATCACAAGTTCCTGAAATAGAACAAAATGTCCTAAAAGGGCTTCTTATTTAAAACTGACATGCAAATCGATTTACAAGGTGGAATTGATTCGAGGCTTCGAACAATAACGCGGTTCAATGGCTCCTAAACAAGGGACTATATTTTAATAGAAGGATTTACTATAAGAAAGCCATGATATTTTAAGCATATTTAACTTTTGAATGTAGAGGTTAGTCGTCGCAAGGGAACAAGCGCGCGATTCTAAATGCGACAGGTTGTGGGTTCGAATTCCACTCGAGGAAATTACAGATATCATTTTTTGATTTCCTCGCTCTGGTAACGAGGCAAAGCGCGGCGTCAAGTTCCGACAATCAATATGCAATGCTTCAAGAAATTGGGGAACCAAAATGTCTTAATGGGAACGGAGTGTTTGAACACTAGGTTCCAAGCACCAACAACCTTGACCTCGATTCTGATTCTGACGATTTTTGTGCTTCATATAGCTTGAAGCTAAGAAAACGTCAGAATCAGAATCGAGGTCAAGGTTGCGATTCACATTTTTTCCCGCATATAAAATAAATAAATAAATTAGCTTTACGCTGTATCCCGCACACAGCAGGGTAGGCAGAGGGACCCTAGTGTTAAGACACTCCGTTCCCCACTTTCTGCCGAATTCTGGAGGCATTGCGTGTTGAGTGGCAGAACTCAACGCCGCGCTTAACCTCGACACCAGAGCGAAGAAATGGAAAAATAAATTTAAGTAAATATTTCATCTCCTCGAGTGGGGATCGAACCCACAACCAGTCGGTTTTGCAGTCACACAAACTGGTGACTTTTCCCGCATATAGGAGGTTAAAAGTTAACCTAGTATCAAGAATTCCGTTTTCTATTTTCCATCTGATTCGATACATTGCATGAGGAGTGGCGAAATCTAACATCGCATTTATTCTGATCAGAGGTCAAAGTGTCACAAAATTAAACTATGCTATAAATATTTCTGTTTCTGTTCCTCCTCGATGAAACGAGACACTTAATTAAATGTTTAATAAGCCGTTGTTTGCTGAGATGCTCATTATTTACGGTCTCAAGATATCATCCCTATTAATTTTGTCGCTGACAAATTCGAAATTTTGTCTGTATAAAAAATATTGATAATCCATAAAAAAAACATTATTTTTAGTCCTACAGAAAGATACGACTGGTTTCTTATCTTTCTGAAGGACTAAAAAGTATCTTCAAAAAAGTACATACTGACAAACAACTCAACAGTAGCTCTTTTTAAAATGTGATTATATATCGTGTAACTGACATCCCACCCTACACTCAATAAAATATTTAAATAATAATTTTAATATTTAAGTATGGCTCGTGATACGTCTAATATAGTTAGAACTCTTTCGTAGTGATCGTAAGTAATCCAAGATCTTTTAGAGATTCAGAGGTAACAATATAAATATTAAATGTACAATAAGTTTAATATAAATACAAATAAAAGATATTATGATAAATAAAATGTCATTGTCTGTCCGTTTCATTCTCTCGTGATATTTCTAAAGAATATCGTAGACGTCCTATCCTCCTCTCTGTTAAACCCAATCATTACTGATAGTTATAACTAAGGGGGGATAGTGAGTGGCCCCGCACCCGCCACTTACCGTGGATTCCGGCCATTCGGCTCTGAACCCTCCGGGACGGATCGGAATAGTTAATATTTGTGATTCTTATAATGCCTTTGTGAAAGATCAATTATTAAATAACTGACTCAAAGACCGAAGTCTAATATACATACTTGCAATGGAGTTGAGATTATTATATGTAGGCCGTAGCCATAATTATATAACATATAACTCTCTGCTTCACATATCAGATCGAACTCCCTACCGCTAGGCGGCCGATTATGTGAATCCACTTCAGTTTGTTTCTTTAGAGGGCATTACATTAATATACCCATTTATATATTTCATATTATAATTATTCTGATGCAAAGACCGAAGTCTAATATACATACTTGCAATGGAGTTGAGATTATTATATGTAGGCCGTAGCCATAATTATATAACATATAACTCTCTGCTTCACATATCAGATCGAACTCACTACCGCTAGGCGGCCGATCATGTGAATCCACTTCAGTTTGTTTCTTTAGAGGGCATTACATTAATATACCCATTTAACTTTCGTGTATCTTTCTTATAACTATATATTTACTAATCGTATCTTAATAATATTCAATTCTGTACGTATAATGTGACGTGTTTAATGTTTCTTATTTCCGTATGAATTCGTTAATATAGTATAATTCGTATTATAATTATTAACTTCGTGCTCTTATTATATTCGTGCCCTGGTTTCAATATTAATATAATTTATATTCACTGTTATTGTAACGCCTCTTTTAAACAGAACCGTCGTAGAATAACACGCACAGCACACACCCTGCAGCTGTTTGTCTGAACTGACACTAGACTCAGAGTTGTGGGAATGTAATATAGAAATCATTAATTGAAAATACTCAGTTATCGCTAGGACAGCCAGCGACTCCAAGTAGACATGATTCTACTACCAGTTCAGTAAAGAACCTCAGTGCTGAGAAGAACTGGCGGAAGAAACTCAGCAGCAGAATCCAACAATACTAAAGCAATTCGCTTATATCAAACATGCCAGCATCAGTGACGCCCGGCTATATATTATAAGTATGTCGTCGACATCAGTCGATTGACGCATTATATTATCTACGATAAAACCAAGTGTTAGACAAACAAGCGGACACTACTACATACACCAGAGTTCCAGGACATAAAATAGCATCGCACACCCGTATGCGACGGGCGGACACTACTACATACACCAGAGCTCCAGGACATAAAATAGCATCGCACACCTATCCATCATACACCAAGTGTTAACGTTGACGCACCGCAAGGCACCGCGAAACTATCTAAATATAATATATATAAAATTAAATGCCACGGCAATTCACTTAGCCAAGCACATTAGTACCAACGAAGCCAAGCAGCAGTCGGTTGTGTCTATAATATTAGTTAATACTAAAACAAGGGTCAATGAACTCTAACAGTCGTATAAATCGTAAATAATTAATATTTGGTTAATGTCTAATGTCTATTATATTTAATTATAGTAATATATAAAAAATATTGAAAGTTTACTTTTATTGTAGGACATTAAACAGACTCATATTTATATAATATTTATAAATTGTAAATATATATTTTGATATAATAGTTTTATATCATATTATAAATTATACTATTATATTTATATTTCCTTTTATAAAACTCAGCAGCAGAATCCAACACTACTAAAGCAATTCGCTTATATCAAATATGCCAGCACCAGTGACGCCCGGCTATATATTATAAGTATGTCGTCGACATCAGTCGATTGACGCATTATATTATCTACGATAAAACCAAGTGTTAGACAAACAAGCGGACACTACTATATATGTACACCAGAGCTGGGACATAAAACGGCACCACACACCCGTGCGAGACGGGCGGACACTGCTACATACACCAGTACCAGGACATAAAGCAGCATCACACACCTATCCATCATACACCAAGTGTTAACGTTGACGCACCGCAAGCCACCGCGAAACTATCTAAATATAATATATATAAAATTAAATGCCACGGCAATTCACTTAGCCAAGCACATTAGTACCAACGAAGCCATGCAGCAGTCGGTTCTGACTATAATATTAGTTAATACTAAAACAAGGGTCAATGAACTCTAACAGTCGTATAAATCGTAAATAATTAATATTTGGTTAATGTCTAATGTCTATTGTATTTAATTAAAGTAATATATAAAAAATATTGAAAGATTACTTTTATTGTAGGACATTAAACAGACTCATATTTATATAATATTTATATAATATATACTAAAACAAGGGTCAATGAACTCTAACAGTCGTATAAATCGTAAATAATTAATATTTGATTAATGTCTAATGTTTATTATATTTAATTAAAGTAATATATAATAAATATTGAAAGATTACTTTTATTGTAGGACATTAAACAGACTCATATTTATATAATATTTATATAATATTTATAAATTGTAAATATATATTTTGATATAATAGTTTTATATCATATTATAAATTTTACTATTATATTTATATTTCCTTTTATAGTAATATGTTAAATATTTATTAATATATATAGAAATTACATTTATAAGTTATTATAATTCACCAAACCTATTTAACTTTCATTTCACAATTCCCATACACGCATCTAACGAAGATGGCGGCAGGCATTCTGCGTACATTAATATAATTGTAATTTTATATACCTCATAAAAACATCTTCATGTATTTATTTCCATTTACTATATAAATAATATTTATCTCTGGATATCGACGGCATTATATGCATTAATATTACTCTTCTTTATTTTAATAATAATGTATTAAAAACTTACCGACGAAGTATTTCAATACAAACAATCGTAAATAGTGAAAGCAGTTATAACTTATCTTAGCAACCTCAAATACTTATATCACAATTGAAAACACAATCTCACATGCTTTTTATATACATTAAATATAACTAGATATATGTTAATTATAAATTAAAACTTCTCTAAACATTTAAAACATGCATCCTTCCTCAGACGCGTCCGCCATCTCCCCTCTCTTTCTTTTCCCTTTCTTTTCTCTTTCCTTGACTTTGACGTGGACAGTAGCTTATTCAGCCAACATGATATTTTACAATAATTAAAATATTAATTGTTATTATTTATTTTAAATTATAATACATAGCGTTTCATTATAATTATTAAATTATTTTTAATAAATATATTTTATATCTGAGTATTTTACCTACGGTATATTACGTCACTTCAATATTACTTGTGAACGGAACGCGTAATTAAATAACTGAACTAAACTATTATTTATAAGATTGTATTTATCTTAAGCTATAATTAAATAATATTATAATTTATATTTATAATATTTTTTTATAAATGTTTTTTTTTTTAAACTAATTATATTATTTACCAACATAATTTAGTTCTGGTATGGATCGTTACAATCAACCCCCTAAATTCTATGAAGTTTATCGGAATAGAATTTACACTTCTACTTACATTTATTTTCAATCCCCAGATTTCATATGTCACTAACATAATAACCCCCAGATTCAACAATTCTCTAACCAACCCCCCGACTATACAACCCCCTAACTTTTCAACCCCCCGACCTGAAAATTCCTAACACCATATTACCTCCTCTGTCTCTCTCCATTTCACGGACAACAAATTGTAGGCGTTTGCCTATTTGTATATATGTATTTTATTACAAGCCGTTTGACCATCCTGGTCACGGCACCAAATTGTACTGGCGGAAGAAACTCAGCAGCAGAATCCAACAATACTAAAGCAATCCGCTTATATCAAACATGCCAGCACCAGTGACGCCCGGCTATATATTATAAGTATGTCGTCGACATCAGTCGATTGACGCATTATATTATCTACGATAAAACCAAGTGTTAGACAAACAAGCGGACACTACTATATATGTACACCAGAGCTGGGACATAAAACAGCACCACACACCCGTGCGAGACGGGCGGACACTGCTACATACACCAGTACCAGGACACAAAGCAGCATCACACACCTATCCATCATACACCAAGTGTTAACGTTGACGCACCGCAAGGCACCGCGAGACTATCTAAATATAATATATATAAAATTAAATGCCACGGCAATTCACTTAGCCAAGCACATTAGTACCAACGAAGCCAAGCAGCAGTCGGTTCTGACTATAATATTAGTTAATACTAAAACAAGGGTCAATGAACTCTAACAGTCGTATAAATCGTAAATAATTAATATTTGGTTAATGTCTAATGTCTATTGTATTTAATTAAAGTAATATATAAAAAATATTGAAAGATTACTTTTATTGTAGGACATTAACCAGACTCATATTTATATGATATTTATATAATATATACTAAAACAAGGGTCAATGAACTCTAACAGTCGTATAAATCGTAAATAATTAATATTTGGTTAATGTCTAATGTCTAGTATATTTAATTAAAGTAATATATAAAACATATTGAAAGATTACTTTTATCGTAGGACATTAAACAGACTGATATTTATATAATATTTATAAATTGTAAATATATATTTTGATATAATAGTTTTATATCATATTATAAATTATACTATTATATGTATATTTCCTTTTATAGTAACATGTTAAATATTTATTAATATATATAGAAATTACATTTATAAGCTATTATAATTCGCCAAACCTATTTAACTTTCATTTCACAATTCCCATACACGCACCTAACGAAGATGGCGGCAGGCATTCTGCGTACATTAATGTAATTGTAATTTTATATACCTCATAAAAACATCTTCATGTATTTATTTCCATTTACTATATAAATAATATTTATCTCTGGATATTGACAGCATTATATGCATTAATATAACTCTTCTTTATTTTAATAATAATCTATTAAAAACTTACCGACGAAGTATTTCAATACAAACAATCGTAAATAGTGAAAGCACTTATAACTTATCTTAGCAACCTCAAATACTTATATCACAATTGAAAACACAATCTCACATGCTTTTAATATACATTAAATATAACTAGATATATGTTAATTATAAATTAAAACTTCTCTAAACATTTAAAACATGCATCCTTCCTCAGACGCGTCCGCCATCTCCCTTCTCTTTCTTTTCCCTTTCTTTTCTCTTTCCTTGACTTTGACGTGGACAGTAGCTTATTCAGCCAACATGATATTTTACAATAATTAAAATATTAATTGTTATTATTTATTTTAAATTATAATACATAGCGTTTCATTATAATTATTAAATTATTTTTAATAAATATATTTTATATCTGAGTATTTTACCTACGGTATATTACGTCACTTCAATATTACTTGTGAACGGAACGCGTAATTAAATAACTGAACTAAACTATTATTTATAAGATTGTATTTATCTTAAGCTATAATTAAATAATATTATAATTTATATTTATAATATTTTTTTATAAATGTTTTTTTTTTAAACTAATTATATTATTTACCAACATAATTTAGTTCTGGTATGGATCGTTACAATCGTCGTTGTAAAAGCGAAGTTTATGGAAAATCTCCACTCGGAAGAGTGATTATATTTAAATTATTTTAATTTCCTCGATCTGTTTTGTCTAAGACCATTTCCTCTATCTACCGTTCTATGAGGGATTTTTTTTTTATTAATTATTAGCTTTTGGCATGAGCAAAAGAATTACTTAATTTCGCACATCAACATCGTTTTAATATATATATTTCTTTATTTTGTTATATTTATAGTGTTTCCTGCATTTTAATGTTGGATTTATACGAAAATTGGACTTAAAATTTTTTTAGAGGTTAGGTTAGTCTGGGTAGTGGTTTATTTGAAACGTGTAGTTTAGTTGTCAGCAGCTGGGCTGAATCTAAAAGGCGTAGGTTCAATTCCTTCTACGTCCTAATTTTTTTTTAAGAGTGAAACATAAATAATATTATATTATATTAGATACAAGTCGTAGCGCCAGGTCACAAGCGTGCAACTTTAAACGCGACAGGTTGTGAGTTTAATGTTTTGATTTCCTGTCTGTGGTAATCAGGGAAAGCGCGGCTTTGAGTTCCACCACTCAATACATAGCACCTCTGCTTACACTGCTAGGTGCGGGATACAGCGTGAAGCTAAAAAAAAAATACATATTCATATTCATTTTACCAAATATATAATAAGAATAATAAACAAATATTCCATCAACTATCAAGTGTAATAATTTACTACCTATATACTCCTTCACTATGGTGGTAATTGATTGTGGTCAACCGCAACATTAAAAGCTATTTCACACGACTAGGTTAATACAAAAATGTGTATTTAAAAGCTATATACGCAGAGAATGACACTTCTGTTAAGACACTCCATGTTCTGCTGATTTTCTTAAATGTTGCGTGTTTAGTGGTGAAACCTAAGAACGCTTGTTTTAGTAAAATGGAAGGAAGAAAATAATTTAAATATAATTGTATCCCCTGAATGAGAATCGCACCTACAACAATGACATTTACCGTCAGATACTGTGAAAATACTTATTTAGAAATTCCCGCTACGTTCAAATGTTTATACGTTATAAACATTTGAACGTAGCGGGACTATAACCCGCGCCCCCTGGAAACCGACCTATATGTAAGAACGTATGGCTTAGTGGTCAAAGCGCCTGGTCGGATTCCCGGAGGCGGGTTTGAGTCCCGCTACGTTTAAATTTTTATACGTTTTCCAATTAAGTATTTTTCTTTCCTAAGTGAGGAATAACACTTTAAAAATATTAAAAATACTGTGAAAAAAAAATTATGATTAATGAATTATTGTATAGGCAGAATTTAACATCGCGCCGCTTAGTCTACCAGAGCGGGGAAAATAAAAATAACTACCATTCCCCTCGAATAGGCACCGAATGAAGATTCCAAACTCTTGTGGAATTCCCACCTGGAAACACTTAACTAAAGATAAACTCAACTTCAAGTTCTGCCGCTTTTGCAAATAAAAGAGAAACAAATGAAGGACATCGATAGCTGCTGCCATTGTATTGAATGCTAGGGCAGTACCGCAGATATAAATTCACTATTTATTCTTCAAAACTGAGTTGTAAGATCGTTCTATAAAGCGAGGTTCTGGGAGGTATTTTTAAAGATGCATAGATTCTTACAGTTGTCGCTTTACTGTAATATTCTGTTTGTCCTATAGCAACATATACAATGTTATAGTAGTAAAAGAGAGATAGGACCGAGAAATAAAAATAAGCTTGTAACACCAAGCTATCGCTCCCAAAAAGTTAAGATAAGTAAATCTTTTATGGGTCCCGATATATTATGTATGTACCGCAATATATTCTAAGCTTGCAACTACAAAAATTTAAAGTAAATATAAAAATAATACTAATAATTAAAGCTTTTATACTGTTCAAAATTATTTATAGGACTAAAATGTATGGAATTAATATCAATTGAATCTCAAGCTTAATAGCTGATAGTCTATATAATAATTAAAATGTACCATTGACATCGAAAAGAAAAACTGCTCAGTTTCTTTCAAGCTCGTTTCAGCAGAACTGCTTCCGCAAACAGTGTTACTTCATGTTCATACAACGAATCAAAAATGCTTGCTAAAGTCTATTTGAATTAAAAATATATTGAATTTGAACCCACAACCATCGTATTTTCAGTCAAATGCTGGTTCACTGGGCCACAATAGTGTCAGTTTATTTATTTTAATATTGCTTATATAATGTATTTCAGATATTTATTAAAACATTTTATTATATTTGTTTCAAGAGTAAATTTATTGATTGGTTGAGTCTTGTTAGTAATAGGGTAAATTTATTACTTTCATTTCCTCGCTCAAGGAACGAGTCAAAGTGCAGCGTTTTTTTTATTTTATCGACACGCTCTCCTCCGGTGTGACCGGCGATTTTTTGTATTTGTAATTTTTTGTTGACAAGATAATGGTTCTTTTAAGTGGCAATCGTTTGACCCGCGCTTAGGTGTTATAATTTTATATGAATTTGACTTTACGAATTTTTGATTGAAAGCGCAGCGTTTAGATCCAGTCCTCACGTAATTTCTCGAAATGGCCGAATTGTAGAAAACTGAGTGTTTATACCTTGCTATACGCGAGATACAAGCTGAATCGGAGCTAAAAAAAATCTTCAGTGAAATCTCTTACGGAAATCGAACCTACAACCATCACAAAATGCTCCTCAATATCATCTATCGTTCCAAGTTATTTCATATTATGTCGTGTGAAGCCTCCTTTACTCTTCAACACTGATGAAGTACACGTTGTTAACATAATTACAAGCATTATTAATCTTTCCAACAACGTGATGAGGACACATTAGCTTTACAGCCTTGATTATGCTTTGAAAATAATGAATTTGACTTCATTTTTGAATATATTATCTTTTATGTTTTTTTTATATTAGTATATATGTATTTCAAGTATTTTTAACATTTTTCTTGTAATTAGATCGGCCTGTAATTTAAAAAAAAATTGTATCATCATTTAACTTGGCAATTATACAATAATATGATATCATCAAGCTGATCTGATAATGGAGCCAGGACATGAAAAGGGGAACTGTTCAGAGGTTATTAGAAAACCAGTCGAGTTTAGACTTATTCACAATTTATAGCTCCAAGCAGATTCTATGGCTCTTGTGGCACTTGGTGTAGTTAAGCTTGTTTTAACCTCACACTTTATCTTGCGAAATATAATATTTAATATTTTAATTTTTTCACTCAACACGCGATGCCTCCAGAATTCGGCGGACATTGGGGAACGGGAGTGTTTTAATGGTAACGGAGTATCTTATGACTAAATTTCCCATATTTCGCATATAGAAATAAGAAATTGCATAAGACACTCCTTTTTGGCTTTCTGTGCGTTATCTATCAGTCACTAAGTAGCGGAAGAGGATAAAACTCTCTTCCGCTACATATAAGTATGTATATATACATAATCAATACTATTTTTTGACTTGCAACCATGTTGGCGTAAAAAAACATTTTATATTAAAAAAAGTATAATACAAATAAAATTTATGAACGAGTTGAAATTGTAAAGACGGATTCGCAAAAACATCGCCCGAGGCCCTTTTAACTTACTTTAGACAAATTGCCAACATACAGACAGACAAACATCCGCTTATTTTTATGTATCTATTACTATTATGTAGGGTATTATCAGTTTTATAATTTTGTTTAATTTTCTCACAGATTGAGTTGTAAGTAAAGCAAGGTGCTGTGGCTATGAAAGAAGCGACGGCTTAGGAGGAGAGGGATCTCAACGATACCATATTTTTATTTGTTATGAATTTATGTATGTGTATGTATGTTTTTATCGTATTTATTTTCTTTTGATTGATTTTTATATTACATTTTTAAGCCTCACCGTGTTTCCCGCATACAGCAGGGTAGGCTAAGAGAACCTAGAAACCTAGTATTAACATACTCCGTTCCACATTAAGACATTTCCTTTTTTCTTGAGGCATTACTTGTCGGCATTGCCATAAATACTAAATTAAAATCTTAAATAATTCATTTCCACAATTCTGAATCCAACCCCACAACCTGTCACGTTACAAGCGTCGTGCGCCTCAAATAATTTATTACATGACTATAATATAAGAATTATTTTATTTAAATTTAATTTCGTTTAGATATTTATAGAAAAATATCGAGATTTTTTTTTAAATTCCAATTAATAAAAATATTTTGTATCTAAAATCGTACATAATGATTGATTAATTATTATTTTTAATTACTTTGATTTACATTTTTTAAGAATACAATAAGAATAAAATAGAAAACAGTGATTCATCTAATAATATTATTTTTTATCTACATCCGCTTTGACATTTCATATCCGCCTCTTGAGTAGCCCCAAACTTTTTATTATCGTCATATTTTGAGCGAAACTTTTCAATGGTTTGTTTGGTTTTGTGCTAACATCCCTTGAATTATTACTTCATAAAACTAATAATGAAATATTACTAAACAAACATAAGGATAAACGTTATGAAATATTATAAACTATTATCTACATAATATGTAATAAGCGATTTAAAATGGGGTCAAATTGTAGCTAAAATGGTATAGGATTATAAATAAATTAGTGTAAGATTGTGCATTGGGGTACGGTTGGTGTGTCGTACTTGACGAATGTAGGCTCGGAGTTCATATTCAAGGGTTTCTTTTTGTTAGTTTCTAGTTCTATCCTGAATATGTGATTGAAATGTATGTTAAGTAACGTAGCTTAACGCTGCGATTAGTCTATATCAAAAGTGGAATGTTTATATTCTTTTTTAACTTTACGCTGTAACCTGCACACAGCAAGGTAGGCAAAGGGAACCTAGTGCTAAGACATCCTGTTCCCCATTTTTCGCCAAATTCTGGAGGCTTTGGGTGTCGAGCGCCGGAACTTAACGCCAAGCTTTGTCTCGACACCAGAGCGAAAAAATGTAATTCTATAATATTTCATTTATATAATATTTCGCTTGTCCTTCTGTGCCACGACAGGAACATTATGTTTATATTATAAACTATATTATAGAAATTATAACGGTAAAAGTAAACAGTACATATGTTAGTTTTAGTAAGTTTTAGCAATTACGTACTGATTGAAAAAAAGATTACAAGTGAAACAGAAGAGAACAGAGGAATTAATCAGTAGGTGTATTCTCTCTGCCTACCTAAAAAAACTTTTTTTTTCTAAAGCTGAAAAAAAATGTTTTCTTCATGCATTTTCCCGTGTAGCAGGACAAGCAGACACTTTTTAAGAAACTTCGTCTTTCATATACATTTTAGTAATTTTCTAAGGTAATATAATAAATAAAAATATTGCAATCATTTCCCCGAGTGGCCATCGAACACAACCATACCGTTGACACTAACACTCAGATCCACTGTGCCAAGACGGCCTTATTACCGTTACTTATAATCACATAAACCATATTATTAAAGTATAACCAAAAAGTACTAACAAAAAGCTTTTTACTAAAGTTTCATTCATTCATTTAATTGTATAATGATTGACACCCTTTGTATAGATGTCATCATTATAAGATTATTAGTCGCGTGGCACATTTTAGGGATAAAACTGCGAGTTTTGGGGAAACGTAACAAGGTATTTGCTCTTTTTGTCTCTATAATCTGGTATTAGCCGGTTCACAGGGTGTTTAAAAAGAATGGGCATTCCTGAATAGGATTTGAACGTCGCTTTTATAAAAATATCGAATAAATTGTGTTATATCGTAAGTCGTCCTGACGCAGTGGGACATTATTTCATTGTTAATATAAAGGTAGCGGCTTCGATTCCTTCGATTTTCACTCGGCGGAATTAATTAATTTTAATCCTCTCGCTTTGGAAACAAGAAAAAACGTGGTGTTGAGTTTCACTACACAATAAGCAATCTTTCTGTTTTGCACTTTTTCTTCAACTCAAAAATTGAACGAAAAGGGCAAAACGGAAAGTCTTAACATCAGGTTTCTTTGCCTACAGTTTGTCTATGCCTGTGTGTGTGGCTAGCCTGGATAATAGGATATTGTACCGTCGTCAAGCCGTTGATTGTAAGTTCGAAAAGACATAATTATTATGAGAGAAATAATATAATTTGCTATTTATTGAGTAGAATTTTGAGGCTGTCGTAACGCGGAAAAACTGAATTATTTAATATGTTAATTTCTTTGCCACTCTAATCCATCCAACCTCCAATTATCCTCTAAATACCTCAAGAATTCGACAGAGAGTGGAGAGCGGAAGTATCTTAACAGGAACGGCGTGACTTTAAATTAGGTTTCCATAATTTTATTTGCACAATGTGAGGGATACAGCGTGAAGCTAAAAAAAACTTTAAATAGAATATAAACATAGAGAATAGAATATACTATATGAATGTATATCATTTATCTTTTAAAACAAAAACCTTTCGAAATAAAACAAAGAAGATTTTAAAGAATAGCATATTACATGAAACAGTATTAAATATTTGTTAAAGAACGAAACAGTTCGGATTATTAGGTTAACCGCCACATTTATCGTGTAATAGGGATGCAGTGAATTTTTGTGATAACATTTTTAAATATAGATATTTTAAAAATCGAAATCTTATTTAAATATGGCAAAATCTACAATCTAGGTAAACGTGTCACAGTAGCATAACGTGTAACAGTGAACGCGACGGTTTTGGGTTCGACTCCCACTTAGGGAAACGAATTGTTTTTGTTTCGTCGCTCTGGTAAAAAGACAAATGTCGGCGTTGAGTTTCGGAAGCTAGCACGTTATATCAAAAAATTGGGCGGAAAGGAGTGAGTGTCTTAAAATTAAGTTCCCTCTACCTAACTTGCTCTGCGTGAAGATAAAAAAACTACGACTTTGTTTTTTTTTCAGCTCTATCTCACATGATAGTTAGGTAGGGACTAGGAGCTTAGTGCTAAGACACACGGTTCCCCACTTTCCGTCGAATTCTGGAGGCATTCCTTACGACTTAGTTATTGAAAATATATTTTTATTGTTAGTCTTTAAGCAATGCGGGATATTCGCGAAACAATAAAATTCACAACTTTGTATAACTTGTATAACTTATTTTATCGGTTACTATAAAAATTAATAACTTTACTATAATCACAAAAAAAAATATCAAACTATTTAAAAACATTGATAATTTTCAGGAATTTTTGCAGACTGGATTTTAATATACTACGTATCTTAAACAACTAATATGTTAATTTATTTTATGCGTTGCTTTAAAAATTACCACAAACTACTGGAGTTAAATCAAATTTGGAGTGTAGGAGAGTGCTAAGAGAGGATTTTTCGAAATTAATATGAGAACGGAAAAGACAAGATTTTTTTATTTTACGTGTTTAAGTCAACGAAAACAAAGTCAATAAAATATTTAAAAAAGTAAATATACAATCTTAAAAACAGTAAATTTTATATATAATCGACATATTCAATCCCTAGTATTCCGTAAACCGTAAAATATACTCGTGTTATCTCAATAGACGGCTTAACCCTTTCGAACAGATTTTTAACAAAATAACAAAACCCCTTAACGCACAATAAAACTTTTTACATTTTCTATTCACAATAGCCATTTTTCAGATTACTTCATGGTAAGTAAACTAAGCAACTGCGTGGCGTTCAGTTCCGCCACTCAATAAACACTGACGAAAAGTGGGAAACTGGAGTGTCTATGAGAACGGAGTACGGAGCAATATTTCATTTCCTCGAGTGGATATCGAACCCACAACCTATCGCGTTATCGCGCTATGTGACTATATCACACGTTTGCTCTGCGCCACGACTGGCTTCAAAAAATTACAAGGGTAATAGATTATAACGTGACATTTTACTATTAAAAACATATGTATATCATTTTATAAATCTGATAAGATAATTCTAATCGGATAAATTGTATGAAATTCTGGTTAATACTGGTGTTGGTAAAGTCAATGGGTTACAGAAGAGTCGTGGCGCAGGGACACAAGGATGTAATTGTAAACGTGACCTATTTTGGATCGAGGTGCACTCGAAATTAAATATTTAATATTTTCATGTCTTCGCTCTGGTGTCGATGCAAAGCGCGGCGTTGAGTTCCAGAAGTCGGTAAAAAGTGGAGAGCGGAGTGTCTTAATAGTAGGATTCCTTTGCCTACCCTGCTACATGTGGGATAACAGCATGAAGCTAAAACATTAAATATGTATTTATGTTGTATATACATTTGTATAACTATGTATATCATAGTCACTAGCGCTCCTAGATATATGCCTAGCCAAGCGTTAGATGAACAAGAAGACTTGGTGAAATTTCATATATTCCGAGGAACTTGGGTTGATTTAGGTTCCTACGTCAGTTACATCATAATATATTTGGCAAAAACTTTGAACAGTTTTTATGAAAGGAGAATGAATTTTTTGCATTTTCAATTGATACAATAATAAAAAGTAGTCAGTTTTTTTTAACTAATGCAATTATAGTACATTAAATAAATTAAATAATTATAACACTCAGTTTCATGTTTTGTTTGACAATACACATTTTAAAGTGTTATACTTTTTTAAATGATCGAAGAGAATATAATAATTAGATTCTCTTAATAATATAATAATTAGTAATTAGATTCTCTTAATGAGAATCTAATTATTAAATTAGAATCTAATAATTAAATTTAAACGACATTCATTACTTATTGAAATATATACAAAAACTAACTAGCCCACACATTCTAGAAAAAAAATCGTATTAGAAAAATCTACAATCTATTAGGAATATAAAGTTACTATACACGAGAGATTTTAATTTTTGGATTTCGCAATGATTCAATTCTCTTGAACTTGAACCCATCAGTTTACAGTCGCGAGAAATTCACAAGCAACATATAAAATTATAAACACTTATAATGACAAATAGCTCCAATAAAAAACAAAATTACCGATATACTCATTATATTATACTCATTGTAGTAACAATTTAATCAAAACAATATGACACGCAGTGGCAATATCTTTGAGTTTCCATTCGTCCTACTTCCGAGGATATTGATTTGAGCACTTGTTGTATTTCTTCTGTAGTTTGATCCCTTCTTCTCGATAAAAGCCACCTCTCATGACCTCGTAACGCACAATTATGGTATAAAATATAATCGTCGTTGATCTTCAAATAAACCTTGGCGTCTACTCGATCTTTTTTGTGAAAGACAGAGGTAGGATCAAACACGTAAAATCTTGTTTGTGTATTACCCATCAACATACCATAGAAATAGTTGTCTTCGTTCACTAAAACAGCATTGTCATTGAAAGAATATGGGTTGTCATGCCCATAGGTTTTTGAATAACGTTGAATTTCCGCTTGGTTTGCCTTAACTATGGTTGTATTGGGGCAAGTTGAGGATGGTAATAGATTTAAGAATAAGGCAAATTTGTAAACACTGTACCACGTGCCAATCAAATCGTCATTACTCGCGGAATTGGAATATTCTTTTAAGCAATCTTGCTGCACTTCCGTTAGCGAAGACGAGTATGCGCCTTTTAAACACAGAAAAACAATCAAGAAGTTGATTAATTGAATCATTTTTATGAAACTAATAATTAGTTATTAGCGGTTAATATTTATATAAGCCCGGCTACTCGTTTTATCACTTCGATAAGATGTATTATATATATAGATGTATTGCTTTCAGCTATCTATAATAATTTAAGAAATTATATTGTTCTGTTTGAATATCGTATTTTAATTTTCGTTAATATTATTATTTTTATTTTAAGTCAATATTAGTACTTTTATTGAACGACTTCGAAAAAAATAAGGTCATCAACTTTGATCTGTGCGAATTGGATCATTCAAACCGATCGGTCGTGTGATCCCAGCCTAGAATAGGATCACCCTGGTACTGTTGGTGTCATAAGAGGTGTCTAAAGTACGTGTAGGAAAATCATGTTGCCCGCAATGACAATATGCATGGGTAGACTCGACCGGATTATTACCACCCCCGGCATTTAAAACCAGTGTGAAGTAGTAGCTTTTTGCCACTATGTTTCGCATTAAGTAATACTCCAGCTTAGGCAATAGGCACTCAACCTCGACCCATCTCTGGACTGTCATAGCGGCACTCAAAGAGAAACTACCCCAGGAGGGTACCAGCACCTCCGGTGTTGGAGAACCCCTCCCTGAGTCTATAAACTCAGGCCGCCAGTTGAATTTTTGCCCCACCGACAGACACAGCTTATTTTCTATACTCCGGCTACACAATATAATATAACTTTATGAGAACTTAAGTTTCCGCCATCTTGCCAATTCTGAAGGTCGAGTCAACCATCTGGCTCCGTGTTGACTCGGGCGATCATGTCCGAGTCTACGTATGCCTTTACAGGTCCCACAGTGGTAATGCAGAAACGGATCGGCTCATGGATCATATGCAATCGGCTATCGACGATATGCTCTCACAGATCTCCTTCGCTGAGGTCGTGATGCTTAGCGATTTTAATGCGCACAATGCTTGAATGTTGACTTGGATAACGCACCACTGACTGACTCACGCGGGGAGGGCTGTATTCCACCTTGCTATGGCGAACGGACAGTCCCAATTGGTTGAGCCGCCAACGCGACTCCCGAATGTGGACAACCACAATGTCTCCTTACTGGATCCTCTGCTGACTTCATATCCGGAACAGTACCAGGTTGAAGTCGACGCCCCTTTGGGGTCAGATCTGGTACGGAGTGTCGTGTCCATTAAGCACGGCAGTTACAGAACAATCACAACTCGTCGTGTCTGGTACTACAAGTCAGCAGATTGAGATGGGAAGCGTACATTTTACTTATCTTTTCCGTGGGGGCTGGTTTGCTTGTCTTCTGACGATCCTAGTACCTGTGGCACTGCTGTTGCCGACGTGGTTCTGCAGGGCATGGAACTTTTTCTTCCTAGCACTATTAGTGCCAATCGGTGGCAAATCACGGCCCTGATTTGGTACTTCTTGCAAATTTGCTCCTCTTAGTAAACGCAAGGCATATATGATCTGGCCTGGACTGAGGCAATGGTTACTGAAGATCCAAAGGTTAAAGTCTTAAAAAGGTAATATAAGCGAGCCTGTGGGTACTTTAAGATGCAAATTGCCAAAGCAAGATTCGAGAATATCGCCAAAATCGGTGAAAAGCGAGAGTTACCCGTCCGGAACTCACGAGTTTTGGGTCCTCTCAAAGGTTGCACTTAGCAACTTTAGCCAGCGTTTGCTTCCACCATTACGCACAGGAAATGACATCTTGGTCCACACGGCTAAAGAGAAAGCTGATCTCCTGGGCACTCTCTTTACCTCAAACTCGACTCTGGATGACCAAGGAACAACGCCGACCATCCCGCGGTGCCAGTGCTCAATAAGTGAAATTTAATTCAGTTAAAAAGCTCTTAGGCGAGCTGCGTGCGTGCGTCATCCTTACAAATGGCGTTTTGTTTTAAAATGACAATTTTATTATTTATTTTGTTTGAAAAAAAAACTTTTCCATTTTTGGGAATTTATTTTTTTCTGAATTATATTAGGCTTTTATAGAGTAGTTAAAACTGTGGTTTCATTTAATGTGGTACTGACACTTCCACCCTGTATACAACTATTTCATCGTTTGGACAATATTTGCGACTAAATAATATTGGTCGGTCTGGACTAAAATATATATGGAGTATTAAGTCGGTTATTTTTTACTTTAAATAATTGTTTATTTTTTTTCTTGTTTTATAGTATTTCTACTGATCCATATCTCTGTGCACAATGGACATCCATTGTCGTCCTAGAATTAATAATTAGATTATTAAAACTTAAAAATATAGCAGTGGCAGAGAGAACCTAGAAGTGTCGTGTTAAGACACTTCGTTCCCTATTAAGACATTTCCGTTCCCCATTTTCTGCAAAATTCTTGATGTATTGCGTGTTGAGTGCCAGAACTTAACGCCGCGTTTTTCTCGTTAGTCGTTTCGCTCATTACCAATGCGAGGAAGTAAAATATCATATCTTCTATTTCCCCTAAGTGGAAATCGAACTCACAACCGTCGCGTTTACAGTCACACGCTTGTGTCCTTACGCCACTATAGCCTTCTCGCACTGGGATCCAGTGATCTCACGTTAGTAGTTGCGTCCCATTGATATTAAATTATATGATAGTTAAGATCTTTTATGAATAAATGTTGTTATCGTGTTGATATTTTTAGTAAAAAATAAATTCAACATAAAAAAGGATACTAGTGATATAATAAATAGAAATAAAATAGCTGCCTGAGGCCAGTTGTGGCGCAGGGGCCACAAAGTGTGACTGTACTGTAATCGACTGGTTGTGGGTTCGGTCCCTACTTGAGGAAATGAAATATTTATTTACATTTATATTTTCATTTCTTCGCTCTGGTGTCAAGACTGGAATGTCTTAACACCATGTTCCCTCTGCCTACCCTGCTGTGTGCAGGATATAGCGTGAAGCTGATGAAATTTTATATTGGAACAAATTTATATCTTCAATTTCTTTGATGGTATAAAATTAGATAAGTAAGAATTTTATAAACCCAGTTTTTAATATTTTTAATCAATCAAACAATGCAAGTCATTGTGTATTGAGGAGCGGAACTCAACGACACTATTTCTTGTTACCAGAAATAGTTAAATATGGCTAATAATGGTCTTGGCAATATCGAGGAGTCAGTCACACAATAGGCAATGTAAAAAACTAATAAGTGGGCCCGAGCCCCTATATTGTCTAATATAAACCACTATGTGCGACAAAAGAAATAGATCCATAAAAAAGAATTATACTTTTTTAAAATGATTATACAATGTCTTACTAAGTCAAACAAAGTCAAAAGTAGAAGTTATCAATCTGCGTAGTGTTATCAATATGACATTGATAATTACTTTGATTTATTATTGAGATGCATTGATATTATTATACTAGCGGCTCACTGGCGGCTTCGCCCGTATACCACTAATTATTCTTTTATTATGCTGCATTTGCCATAAAATAATCAATATTGAGATGCATTGATATTATTATTATACTAGCGGCTCACTGGCGGCTTCGCCCGTATACCACTAATTATTCTTTTATTATGCTGCATTTGCCATAAAATAATCAATATAAATTATATCTGTATATAATAAGTACATTAAGTAATTTTGGCTGAAATGGATAGAAGGGCAGTTGAAAACAATAATAGAATGCAAAAATATATTTTTTTAACTTCTTGTCTATCCTTCTGTATGTCTGTCTGTATGTATGATCATTGTAAGAAAAATTGGAGGCAAAATTGCAGGTCTCGAGCTTTTTATGAAATTCAGGCTTAGCTTAGCCAGAGCCCTTTCATCTAATACCTCACTTGTGTATTGTTTTCAGATTTTTTCCTAAGTTAGTACTATCTGTAGATGCTTGATGCGAAATTTCATAATACTAGGTTAACCGGAAGTATAGAAGGACGGACAGATAGAATCTGGCAGAAAGTGAGAAACGGGAGTATCTATGGGAACAGAGTACGGAGGAATATTTCATTTCCTCGAGTGGGAATCGAACCCGATTACCCGAATTATAGTCACAGGCTTGTACCCCTGTGCCACGATTAGCCTCAATAACGTACAATGATAATAGATTTGAAAGTAACTTTTTACTATTAAAAACATATATCGTTTTATAAATGTGATAAGATAATTCTAATCGGATAAATTGTATGGAATACTGGTTAATACTGGTGTTGGAAAGTCAATGGGACAGAGAATAAGCTATATAAGTTACATATAATAGAATGGCCAGTCGTGGCGCAGGGGCACAAGGATGTGATTGTAAACTTGACAGATTTTGGGTCGAGGTGCACTCGAGGATATAAAGTAATATTTTCATTTCTTCGCTCTGATGTTGATGCAAAACGCGGCGTTGAGTTCCAGACGTCGGTTTAAAGTGGGAAGCGGAGAGTGTAGTAGGCTAGGATTCCTACCCTGCTATATGCGGGATACAGTGTTAAGCTAAAAAATGTAATATGTATGTATATTGAAACTATGAGTATATGTATATTATAATCCACTCCTAGATATATGCCTAGGCAAGAATTAGGTGAACAAGAAGACTTAGTCAAATTTCAAACACTTGGAGGAACTCGAGGAACTTGAGTTGATTTAGTCCTACGTCAGTTATATCTACATCATAATATTTGGCAAAAACTTCGAATACTTTTATGAAAGGAGTTCTTTCATAAAAGTGTCCAAAGTTTTTGATGAAATTGATATGAAATTTTTGCATTTTCAATTGGTACAATATTAAAAAGTGGTCATGGTCATTAAATAATGATACCACTCAGTATCATATTTAGTATTACAATACAAATTTTTAAGTGATACACTATTTTAAGCGATCGAAGAGAATCTAATTATTAACATTTAAACGAAATTCATAACTTATAGAAATGTATACAATTCTAATTAGCCTACACATTCTAGTAAAGAATCGTATAAGGAAAATCTACAATCTATCAGGAATATAAAGCTACTTTACGCCTATTTATGTATATAGAAGAGATCTTGATTTTCGCAATAATTCAATTCTTTTAAATTTGAACCCACAACCATCGAGTTTACATTCGCCAGAAATATACAAGCAATATATAGAATTATAAATATTTATAACAACAAATAGCTCCAATAAAAAACAAAATTACTAAAATATTCTATATATTATACTCAATGTAGTAAAAACTTAGTCAAAACAATATGACACGCAATAGCAATATCTTTGAGTTTCCATTCGTCCTACTTCCGAGGATATTGATTTGAGCACTTGTTGTATTTCTTCTGTAGTTTGATCCCTTCTTCTCGATAAAAGCCACCTAACATGACCTCGTAACGCACAGTCATGGTATAACATATAATCGTTGTTAATCTTCATATAAACCTTGGCGTCTACCAGTTCTTTCTTGTGAAAGACAGAGCTAGGATCAAAGACGTAAAATCTTGTTTGTGTTTTACCCATCAACATACCATAGAAAGAGTTGTCTTCATTCACTAAAACGGCATTGTCATTGAAAGAATATGGGTTATCAGGTCCGTAGGCTTCTGAATAACGTTGGATTTCAGATCGGTTTGCCTTAACTATGGTTGTATTGGGGCAAGCCGAAGATGGTACTAGATTTAAGAATATGGCAAATTTGTAAACTCTGTACCATGTGCCAACCAAATCGTCATTGCTCGCGGAATTGGAATATTTTTTTATGCAATCTTGCTGCACTTCCGTTAGCGAAGACGAGTATGCGCCTTTTAAACACAGAAATACAATAAACAAGTTGATTAATTGAATCATTTTGATGAAACTAATAATAAGTTAAGTGCTTGGAGTAATATTTATACAAACGTTACTTGCTACTTATGTTAACTTAGTACTTACTGCTTATTTTATCTCCTCGATAAGATGTATTGCTGTTTATAATAATTTAAGAAATGATATTGTTCTGTTTGAATATCGTATTTTATTTTTCTATAATATTGATAGATCCAGTCGAATGAGGCCAGTCGTAGCGCAGGGGCACAAAGTGCGACTGTGAATCGACTGGTTGTGGGTGCGATCCCCACTCGAGGAGATGAAATATTTACTTAAATTTATATTTCCATTTCTTCGCTCTGGTGTCGAGGTTAAGCGCGGCGTTGAATTCTGCCACTCAACACGCAATGCCTCCAGAATTCGGCAGAAAGTGGGGAACGGAGTGTCTTAACACTAGGTTCCTTCTGCCTACCCTGCTGTGTGCGGGATACAGCGTGAAGCTGATTTTTTTTTTTTTTTTTAATATTGATAGATTTATTTCGACTTCGGAAAAAAGAAGGTCAACAGTTTGATCTTTATACATATGTTGGTGTTAGATGAATGAAAAAAATGGAAGGCGTGAAATTCTACTGGATTAGGTATATTTTAATACGATTTTGTAAAAAAAAATGGTTATAGTTTTATAATATAATTAGAATTAGAAATAATATAAGTGGTGTAATTTCGATACATATATTCTCTTCCTGTTATACAAATAACATAGAGCATGGTGACGTATTGGACCAACGACAAAGAAACGAGAGAGACTTAAATTCTGAGCTCGATGTTCAGAAATAAATTATTTTCAACATCCATCGTGCTCGTGCAAAACAAACTATGGCATTGAGTTCCGCCGCTCTACACGCAATATTCGGGCATTCGGGCAAACAACGGAGAATGGAGTGTGTTTAAATTAAGTTTTCTTCGACAAGGTATTTTCCTATGAGAGAAAAAGTCTATATAAAAGAATAGTGAGAATATTATAATATCCATGTATCTCAATAATTATTCAATGTAATATTGATAACACTACGCAGATAGATAAGTTGTACTTTTGTTATCTTAATTGAGTTTGTGAGATATTGTATAGTCATTCAAAAAAGTGCTATTAATCTTAAACTTTTTTTTATATATCTTTTATTTTTTTTTGTCACGCATAGTGGGTCATATTTTAGACGATATAGGGGCTTGGACCAAATCACTCATTAGTGTTTTACCTAGCGTATTGTGTGAATCGTTGACATTTCCAAGACCAGTATTAGCAACATTTAACAGTTTCTGGTAACAAGATATACTGCGTCGTTGAATTCCACCACTCAATACATAATGACTTGAAATTTAGATGGTGACGGGGAAGGAAATGTCCTTGTTATTTAAATAGAACATTTTCTGTTATTTAAATGTGAACCAAAATCATAATCAGAATCATCGTATGCATTTTTAAGATTTATTAAAAATATTAGAAACTGGGTTAATATGATTATTATTTATAAAATTTTATACCACCAAAGAAAATGAAGGTACAAATTTGTTCCGACATAAAAATTTGCAGGAAAATATTTATGTTTGAAATAATAATCTGATGATTTATGGTTGTTAAAGGCATCTGCTCTCAGACGCTACTGCTAAACAAAAATAAATCAACACAATTATTATAAGCAAGAATCTATTGAGCATTTTGATCTGAGATGTTTTTAACTTTTTTTATTTTGTGGAGTGGAAATTTACTATTACTTTAATCAGTCTACGGAATATGAAATACATTCAATGGCTGAATTTAAAATTTGACTGGTTGTGGTTTTGATCCCCACTCGATGAGATCAAATATTTACCTAATTTTTTTATTTCCATTTCTTCGCTCTGGTGTCGAGGCAAAGAGCGGCGTTAAATTTTGCCACTTAACACGCAATGCCTCCAGAATTCGGCAGAAAGTGGGGAACGGAGTGTCTTACACTAGGTTCTCTCTGCCTACCCTGTTGTGTGCGGGATACAGCGTGTAGCTGATTTATTTTATTTTCATACACAAGATAAAAATAACGATTAAAAATTTCCATTGTTCGTTACATTTTCATACATTGTAGCAGATAACAACAGCACTTATACTAAATTGTATTATTATCTGCAACAAATGTTGCAATTATAAGGGAATTAAATTATATTACTTTTGATTATTTTATAAGTATCCTATTACTCGACTCTATTCCTAGTGCACTACACATTGTAGAGCACTAGATATAAGTTAATACAAGTGCAGATGTAACATACTAATTTAAAAGATATAAGCCGAGGCTCTCTATTTCTATTGCTCTAGAACTAGTGTGTTGTAATGGCTGCCGTAAAGTACTAATATAGTTTTATTATTAACAGCAGAAAGGGAATGTTTTATTTTAAATATTTCGTTTTTCCAAATTTAATTATTATGTGTAGATTGGCCGCGTTTTATCTTATCATATAATTCAAAAAATATGAAAAAAAAAGAAAATAGAAATACAGTCTAGAAAATAACAGTTCTTAGAATTTTTATATGAAACTAAGTGAAACTCCACACCATTTGATGTCCAATTCGCGTGAGAAATTTCAAACAAAATAAAATTGGCCCAAAATGAAGGAAATTAAATATTCTCAGAATGATTGTATCTTTTATATTTATAATAAATGTTCAATAAACATTTCTTTTGAATAAATAATATTTGCTTTTTACACTTTACTTTTACTTTTAACAGTGAATATTTTTTTTATGAGTCTTTGACATCATTCAGGATAAGCAGAGAGAACGTAATAAATGGTCATTCCGTTTTACCTACGCTACCTTACGTCCATTTAGGGATATAAATAATTTATATATAAAACTCTTTCATTACTGAACTCAACGATAAAATAATTCTAAATGAAACTCGTTAGTATTATACGTTTTTGGATACCCAATGTTTCGAACACTTTGTCGTAGACCGTGGTCTAGGGTAGACTGAGATGGTATCCGTCGGATATAATAATTATATAAAGCTACCGCCAACTATTTCTTTATTGGATTTCTGTTTCTTGCCCTCTGGAGTAATAAATTTGAGACTTCAAAGTTTCCAAGAATGTATAATAAAATAGTCAAAATATTTTGTCTCTACTTTTAGTATTCTTGAATGAAATTAGTAGAGGGATACTTAAAAAGAATAATAGAAAGCAATTTTTTTTTTATATTATTTTTTTTATTTTATTTAAGTTGGTGAAACGAAAAAAAAATACTCCCTTAACGGAAATCAAACCTCCAACCATCATTTTTACAGCCAGTATCAAATACTATTATATTTACAAAAATATGACTACGTTTGTAACGTAACATTATTAGATTTACGTATGACATTCCAATTCGAAATCCAATTTCCAGTCTTCAGAAATGATTTGAAATTCTGTTATACTTTTTAAAGATAACTTTCATTTTCTGGTAAATTTAACTAGACTAATTATACGAAACATCTGTCTGTTGTTAATTTCCGGATTTCTTATCCGAAAATTACACCTTAGAAAAGACTCTTAAAAAAGTATAAATAAGATGTTTTGTAAATAGATAAAAACGTTTTATACGTTTTCTAAATAAATATTTTTCTTTCCTAAAGTGTGGAATAACACTTTAAAAATGTTTAAAAATATTTAAGAAATAGTATTCTCTCTTGCCAAACGATAATTCTTAGTAATTATCTTTGGGTAGCGGAAATTTGTAAAAATCTCCCTACAGAGATACTAACAACATAAATAAGTTGTAACAAGCGTATAAAAATTTCGACACAGCTAGACGATAACGTATGGCTAGTGGTCAGAGCACCTGGTTAGTTTCCAAGAGACGCGGGTTCGAGTCCCGCTACGCTAAACTTTTTTTTTGCTTTTTTATTTAAAAAAAACCTTAATTTATAAACAAAAAATAGCTTTACACTTTAATCCTATTATTTTAGGCCAATTCTATGCTACTGTACATGATTTTCAGAGTGAGGGTAAAATAAAAAATAAACATTATTTTTCAATTAATGATTGAGGCCAGTTGTGTCGCAGGGGCGCAAGCTTGTGACTTTGAACACGACAGGTTGTGGGTTCGATTTCCACTTGAGGTAATTAAATATTTAATGTTTTCATTTCACCAGTCTGGTTGCGAGGTAAAGCTCAGCGTGGAGTTCCACTCTAAAATTCGGCGGAAAATGGGGAACGGAATTATCGTAGTTAGTACGAAGTGTCTTAACATCAGGTTGTGGGTACAATCGCCACTCCACACGAGAAATGATTATATTTAAGTTATTTATATTATTTCCTTGCTCTGGGCACTGCTTGTAGAGCCCAGGGGGGTAAAATAAAAAATATTAATTATTTATTGATTAATGATAGTGTGACAGGTTGTGGATTCGATTCCCACTCAAGAATATGGAATACTTAATATTTTTATTTCTTCACTCTGGTTTCGAGGCAAACGCGCGAATAAAATTTGTTAGTATTATATCTTTTTAGAAACCTGAAGTTTCAAACACGTTACAATAGTTTTTTAATAAACAAATTACATATGTCAATAAGGCTGAAGACTGTTCAAAATTTTGATAGCGTGTTGTAGAATATTTCAAAAAGTGCAAATAAGTCATTCTTGCACCAAAGGAGTAATATAAAATTTAAATCAGTCGAAATTTGATTTAAAGTCATGTTCTTAGTCAAACAAATAATAACTTCATCTCAATAGCGTCTGTTAGGAAAATTAATAATTAAGAACTCCCAAAAGGTGTCAACTAGAAAGAAAGAGATGATAATCTTCAAACAGCTGAACATTTATATTTTTTTTGTTATTTAATTATATTATGGCTAAGTACATTCATACATACGATTAAGTCATTTTTAAAACAAAATCGGTTCATCCGTATGGAAACTACGAAGCTATAGACAAACATACATCCAGATATAGAGAGTATTTACACATATTAAACTTATAACAACCCTTTGTTTTTGTCGGTACATATATATAGTTTAAAATCAAACTATAAAACATGAAATTCTTTTAGTATATTTGCTAAAAAAAAGTTGTAGTCTAGTTTATTTCACCTCACCTCCAAGCTTCTAACGAAGTTAGTTGTCGCCGCTGGGTGTTTTATAAAAGATAAAATTAATTAAAAATGCTATAACACGTTTTTACTAGGTCGACTTGGCACCTTGTTACTTTTAAACTATTTAATAAAATCTAAGAAACAGAATTTGACCCACTAGCATGTATTGTAACGAAAATTAGCAGCTTAATAAAATTAATTAGCAGGGTGCCCCACATTACGCCGAATATTTCGAAGCATTGTGTGTTGAATGGCGAAACTTAACGCCGGGCTTTTGACTTGGTACCACAGCGAAGAAATGAAAATATTAATAAATAATAATTTATACCTCCGATTGGGGATGGAGCCCATAAAAATCGCGTTACAGTCACACCCTTGTGCCCCTGCGGTGGCGGCTTCAAACTTAGCAGTTAATAAATAATAGCACTCTTCAGAGTTTACTAGAGTACTTATCAAATTTCAGCTCATATAATTTGTTTGTGCTTCGAGCACATTCTTTAGCACTTGTAGCACTTTGGTACTTGTTAGTGCAAGATAGAAGTGTATTTTTCAGTTTAAGTTAGTTTTTCGTTTAGTTTAGTTTTTAATTGTATATTTTTAATAGTATTTTAAATGCTAAAGGTGCTATTTTTAACTTTTCGAAGGTATATTCATTTTGATGGTAGTAAATCTCTCTAAAGAAAAATGCTACTAATAGCATTTGCCACTAATCAGTGGCAAAGAGATTTTTCTTTTGATTTTGCACTCGACTCGTTATCTTACATCGCTTTTGAGATATAGCTTAACAAGTTAAGGTCGACGCCGTAACTCCTCTAACAAAAATGATATTTTGGCCTTTTTCTTCTTGTTTCATCCCACTTTGTAGAATAAACTAGTGGACATAGTGTCAAAGCAGCCCGTAAATATAAAATTATTTCTTTTCCCGAGTAGGGATTAAATCGAATCGTTTACAATCAGAAGCTAAAGAAATAAAAAAAATAAAGTATTTAATATTCAGTTAGGCCATCACAAGCACTTTTAAATCTTAAGTATCATCTTACTACAATATTCTGTTATACTCGTACGTATGTAAGAGTATAACAGAATATTAGGATATTGTGTATTATCTATTTCTGAACTTGTTGCTTTTTTGTGTTTTAAGCTGTCACTGCTAGGCGTTTTAGGGTTTCGTAGATCAAAAGAAAAAAAAAACGAAATCCTTATCCTATAACTTTGTCGTCTGTCTATCAGTCTGACAAAATATTTTTCACATGCAGTGTGCGTCTGGAGCTATATTTATGAAATTTATAAAGAAGTGATAAGTTAAAGTAAATATATAAGACAAAATCTGAAAAATGGATATTTATAAATGCAGAAAAAAAATAGAAACTTATATTTATAGTTCGTTCATACAAAAAGAGTGCATACTACCGCTTAATCGCTTACAATCAGGTGACTGGAACGCTCGTTTGCCTTGTCTTTTCCATAAAAAAAATACTTCAGTTGTATAAATTTCATTTTATTGTTGAAATGTAAATATAAATTGCTTTAGACGTTAGTTTTAAAAACATGATTACTTACATTTTAAATTGATATATTCCTTTTAAGCTTACTTTCTTCTTACTTTTAAAATGTTATACCACACTGTGACAATCAATACTCGTATGCACCTTGGATATAAGTTGTAAAATAAATAAATAATAATAATAAAATAAGCATGGCAAACCACATATATAACATAGTTAAGTATGAATAATACAATTTACATATTTTTAATATCATATTAATTTTGCCTAAATCATGTATTGGCGTCCCGAGTGTCGCAACCGTCATCTCATCACACATCACAGTGGGTAGTGGTGGAAGGCAGCGGTCGAGTGAAACTGACTCTGAATCTCTAAAAGATTTTGGTTTATTTACGATCATAACGATAAAAGGTTCTTACCACTGGCACATCACGAGCTAAAGCATTATTAAATAAAAATTAAATTAGCTTCACGCTGTATCCCGCACACAGCAGGGTAGGCAGAGGGAACCTAGTGTTAAGACACTCCATTCCCCACTTTCTGCCGAATTCTGGAGGCATTGCGTGTTGAGTGGCAGAACTCAACGCCGCGCTTAACCTCGATACCAGAGCGAAGAAATGGAAATATAAATTTAAGTAAATATTTCATCTCCTCGAGTGGGAATCGAACCCAGAACCAGTCGGTTTTGCAGTCACACCTCGTGCCGCTGCGCCACGACCGGCCTCAGCAAAAGCAAAGTAAAGCATTATTCATGAAATAATATATATAAATGTGTTTGGGATATCAGTTACAACACTACAGATAAAAAATAATCGGATACCTAACAAACGAAACAATATAATGTTAGTAAATTGTAACTTCAAAGAACACAAAGGAACTTCAAAGTAGATTTAATAAAACCTATAGTTCTTCGAGACGCGGATTCGAGTTCTGCTTCGTATACAAAATACATACGTATATACGTTTTCTAAAATATTGTGATTTTCTTAAATCCTAATTAGAAAAACACAAATTAATATTATATTAAGTTCATCGTTGTCCAGTTGTTGTCTATAGTATATGCGGTGGTATTGTGGTTCGAATAATAATGGAAAAACTTCTTGCGTTTTCTTATTATTATTTCTTGAATTGTTATCAAATCGTTCTCTATTTACAAGGCAGTCAAATATTACATCGCTTAACACACGGCAGGGCACGTACAACTATTTTTTAAAGAATGTAACAAATAATAAAATATTATAAGTCTATTAGTACCTAAAAGGTGCAAAAATGTCTGGAGCTTTGTTTGCATCATTTGAGCTCGAGCGTAAACATCGTTTGTCTCCGCTCCGGGGCGTTTTGTGGAGCCAGCGAACAGGCAATCTTGAAAATTACGGCAAACGCATTTTTTTAACATTTCGAAAGTGTTTTCTACACTTAGGAAAAAAGGTACAGTTTTTTAAAAATATAATTTTAAAAATGGAACTTAGGACTTCGAGCGTCTTAGAAACCAGTTTAGAGTTTTGACCACTAAGCCATACGTTCTCATCAACCTACGTCCAAACACTTATACGCATATTACAACTTATTTATGATCTTATCATGTTTGTAGGGATTTTTTTACAAATTTTCATTGCAGAAAGAGAAGTGCTTAGATTCATATTTACAAAACATTCAACATTTTTAACAATCAAATTGAAAATACTGTTAGCATCAGAGATTAATATCCGTCAATATGTCGGACATGTGCGCCCAGGGATCCGTACCTATTTAGTAATTTAAATCAACAAGAAGTATAACTTCTGTTTTGAAGCCGTAGCACCGGGGCACAAGCGAGCGCGTTAAACGCAACATGTTGTGGGTTCGATTCCCACTCGAGGAAATTAAATATTTTCATTTTTTCGCTCTGTTAACGAGGCAAGGCGCGGATTGAGTTCCGCCACTGGACACGGAATGCCTCGAAAATTTGGCGGAAAGTGGGGAACGGAAATGTAAAGCGGGAAAAAGAATGCAATTAGTGGCCACACCGTACAAAGAGGGCAAGTATAATGACGTTTGCTTGAGAAATAATTTAAGCAATCCACGGCGCTAATGAACCGGCCAGAGGCACAGCATTATATTAGAGAGAATCTTCATAAATTACGCAAAGTATATACAATCTGTTATCTTAATTTTATACAGGATACGGTGGAGTGACTCAAGATCTTAGATTGCTCTCTAGATATTCTGTTGAGGGAAATGATAACTGACGTGACTGACATAGCACAATGACTAGAAAAGTTGAAATCATATTAACTGCGAGAGAATAGAGTGCCTAGCACCATGTTATTTCTGCCTGGTATATGTTAGTTAAAAAGTTATCTATCTCGGCGTGGCGTTGATTTCTAAGCAGCGCCGCACATATCGGAGAAAACTCAAGTGTAGGCTTCAGGAGCTACTTTCACACAATGTGGCTAATTCAAAACAATTTTTTTTATCAAAAAGACTAAACTTTCGTTGAGTTGAAATGGCCTTTCCAGCGTCACTAGGTGGGGTGGAAGTAACTAGCACCACCACCGCCTCTGCGCCTGCCCGCCCCAGGCGCACAAGCTGAGGTAACTATTCTGTTTTTTATAGTGTAAGGTCACTCTGTTCCTCATTGAGACACTTCGATTGTGGGTTCGTTCACAACCGTCGCGTTTATATATTGTTCCCATGCGCTACTATGGGCTCTAATAATATTTAAGATATAGAAAACGACTTTAAGTGCTCAATTTTAAAAAAACATTTTTAAAAATACATACTATTAATATGTATATGTTAACCATATACCTGAATATGTTAACCATAGATAAATATTTGATCATTATCATTAATTACCGATTCTTTATATCTTTCAAAGTTATCTGTAAAAAAATGTCAATATAATATACTTAATTATTTTTTTTTATAAACAGATATCGTTACACACTAGATGAATTACCCGCCATGTTAGAAAAACTAAAACGCAAATCAGAACAAATGCGAATAAATGCGAGCACAAATGGGCGCTCGATTAAAAACGAACGCCGCCTTTTATAGAATTCAGTTACAAACAGTGCTGTCATTAGTCAATTTAAACAACAGTGCTGCCATAGCAAGTTAACAATACCGTATTTATTAATATTGATAAAAATATAACAAGTTAACAAACACTTATAAAATGTATTTTTAAAATTGAGAAAAATATATAATCTTTAAACACATTTTTCCTTCGTTAGTCTGCTGTCACTCAGATAGATTGAATGATTGATAGTCGCCATCAGGCACTGTGCGAAAAACGCCATTACGACTTTTGCACCGCGTTGAATTTATTTGACTTGACAGATGCCTACAACAGTGTTTGTAAATATATCAAAATAATCTGATGTTTATTTCAATTTCTTCTTTTATTTATTAAAAAAATAAATAAATAAAATAATAATAATAAATAAATAATAATAATAATAATTTCATATAAAAAATAAAATATCTGCTTTACGCTGTATCCTTCACATAGCAGAGTAGGCAGAGGGAACCTAGTATAACACGCCGTGCTTTGTATCGACACTAGAACGAAGAAATAAAAATATAAATTTAAATAAATACTTCATTTACTGTAGTGGGGATCGAACGCACAACCAGTCACGTTTACGTACAGTTAGACACTTCTGCCCCTGTACCACGACTGGCCTTTTTATATTTATACTTTTACAATTAAATTGTTTTCAATAAGTTCTTTATTTTATACAGCGTTTAAGTGTAAATATGGAGGTTATTGGCTCGATTTCCTTTCGGGAGAATATTTTTTTTTTTTTCCCTCAGGTAACGAGACAAATTTTATACTCAACCATTTAATACTCACCTTCTTTATGATTCAGGCCAAAAGTGAAAATAGTGTCTTAATATTAGGTCCTTACATATGAATTTGGCCTTAATCACAAATTTCTCCTCTTTGCTTAGGAATTCCAAATTCAAATGTATACGGCAATTTACACATATATTTGTATTTCGTTAACCGTCAATCTATTGTTGTTTTCTTTTGTTTTTTTTTTTGTTTGCCTCACTCAGTTTACAGAAATGGAAAACTTCAAATATCGCGTTATTTACGAGCACGAGTTCCACTGTGGCACCAATGCTGCGGAAACAGCTCGAAGGGTTAATGATGGGTATGGCGGTTGTGTCGCAAAAGAAATCACATTCGTTTTTATTTCTAACATTTTTTTTGGTTCATCGTTGCTCTGGAAAGTTCGACCTACAAAAAAAAAGCCTCGTGAACGGCCAGAGACTCAAGTTAATAATGAAGAATTGAAGGCCAATTTCATCTCTATATATAATGAGACAGTAAAAATATTTTGTCTGTACATTTAGTAATTTTGGCTGAAATGGATAGAGGGACACTTAAAAAGAATAATAGAAAGCAAAAAGTTTTTTTTTGAATTTCTTGTCTGTCTGTCTGTCTATCTGTCTGTCGACATATTTCTGTCCGCATTTTTCTCTGAAAGTACTGAACCGATTTACTTGAAAATTTCACCAATTGCTTTGTTTTAACTCAACTTAAATACTAAAGATTGGTTCATCAAAATCGGTTCATTAAAAAAAAAGTTATCGTCATTTGAATGAACTCAAGGCATTAGCTTGCCTGCGAATATTATATAGCAATCGCGCTGGTATGACCCTGGCTAAAGAATGACGTTCGAAACGTCTAGGTTATATGACTGTTGATAAAAATATATATTTTTGAAGCACTATTATACAATATTTTATACAATAAAGTAAACAAAATTGAATTGTTAGTGGAGATTACCTTCATAAATCATAACAGTTAAGTTTAAGTCGTAATTAATTCAACACAGAGATAAAGAACGATCTTGAAAGAAATATCAAGTAAATACTAAGATTTTTTGGTTGGTTCGTTCATATAATATATGTAACTTATTTTGAAAACTGTACAGGAGTTAATATGCAATTATTACAGTTATTTTATAAAGAATATTATGAATCCTTCAAATCAATAATTTAACATTTAAGGCTGTTTCTGAATGAGTAAATTAAATTATTCGCTGACATCAGCACATTTAACAGAGTATATTATATAGGTAAAAAGAACATAAAGTTACAAAAATATATATGTGTAATAAATAATTAGCTTTATGTATATTTTATAAATATCAAATATCAACAATGGTCGTATTTTTTTATTTAAAACAATCAAAAAATCTTTGACGATAATGTCGTATAAAAATAATATTAGAAGTCATTATAGTTGTCAATCAATTGTGCATATTAAATCAATAATCATGTATTTTAAACGGGCGAAGCCGTGGGCGAGCCGCTAGTATGTAATAATAGGTCTGCACTGGGTACTCTACCAATATATCAGAATATAGTAAGATTTTTATATAGGGATATAGAAAGATGTTTTACGTCACGCTGTATCCCATAAACAGCAGGGTAGGCAGAAGGAACCTAGTATTAAGACATTCTATTCCCCATTTTCTGCCAAATTCTGGAGACATTGTCTGCCAAATTCTTGAGTGGCGGAACTCAACGCCGCGCTTTACCCGACACCATAGCGAAGAAACGAGGGACTCGTGCCCCTGCGCCAAGACTGGCCTCAAGAAAAAAAGCCTCGACATATTTTTTTTCTTAAAGACGTGTGACAAATTGGTAGCCAATATATTTAAATTGCAACCACCAACCAACTCAAGCATGTCTATCGCAAATGTATAAGACTTCATTAGGGGCATTGCATGCTGAGCGGCGCGACACTCAACGCCAATTTTTCTTATAGGAAAGAGTATCGAACTCACAACTATCACGTTTACAGCTTATAGTGACACGCTGTTCTGCGCCACGATGGCCTCTAACTTACAAATTATGTGATAAATAATTTATATGAAAATACAAGATTCTTAAAAAGTACCTACACAAAAGTTGGACTATTATGTATTTATTCCAATATTTCTTTTACTTTATAAACGATTTGCATATAAAACTTTTAATAATGACTCTTATAACTTATCATAGTCCTAGTTCCCAAGTCTACTTAACAACTTCTGGGAAAACTCTAAGCATTATTAGAAAGTGATTGGAGAATAATAGCGAAGCTTTTTAAGTATATTTATTCTCACCTTACATTCTTATTATGTAAAAAGATTTTGTTTGGATTGTTTTATTTTAACTTCTTTTCTTATTTCTTTAACATACTCGTTGTTTTGTATCAATTAAATCATACGATTGATATTTTATATAGTTTTTAGTAGAAATAAGAATTATTGTAATTGCTTAAAATATTTTTTTTTATTTCTTCGTTTTGTAGTTTGCCACAAGCAATGTTTCGAAAATTAGACGTTAAATGACAAGAGAAATATATTTACACTAGTTTCGCTCTGCGTACCCTGCTTTACATATGATATAGCGTGAGGCAAAAAAAGTATTACAATAAAAAAAAAATGTAAACCAGGTTCACGCTGTATACCGCATACGGCAGGCCTACCCTGCCGAAAGGGAACCAAGTGTTAATACACTCCGTTCCCCATTCTCCTCCGCATTTTTCGAGGTGTCGCAGAATTCAAAGACCATTTTGCCTTGAGGCCAGAGCGAAGGAATGGAATGTGAGGCCAGTCGTAGCGCAGCGGCACGAGGTGTGACTGTAAATCCGACTGGTTGTGGGTTCGATCCCCACTCGAGGAGATGAAATATTTACTTAAATTTATATTTCCATTTCTTCGCTCTGGTGTCGAGGTTAAGCGCGGCGTTGAGTTCTGCCACACAACATGCAATCCCTCCAGAATTCGGCAGAAAGTGGGGAACGGAGTGTCTTAACACTAAGTTCCCTCTGCCTACCCTGCTGTGTGCTTGATAAATCGTGAAGCTGATGTTTTTTTTATTCCATCCGGTGGGAATCAAATCCACAACCGTTGCGTTACAGTCACATCTTTGTGCTCCTGAGCTACGATGGCCTCAATATTAGATATTATTAGTTAAATTACAACTTAATTAAGGATATAAATAACACCTATCTCTTTTTCGTAAAAGGTCCCTGAATGTAGCTCAATTACGATTTGTTAGAAACAAAAGTGTATCCTTGGATTGTCTAACATTAATTACATTTTATATATTTCAATCCCACGTGATTAAAACGTTGCCTTTCTGGGCGACTTAAAAAGATTTTAATTATGCGAAGAGCTTTCATGGATTTGTAGAAATGTCTTTTTCATGTTTAAAATTATCTAAATAGATTTTTTCAGAACTTTTTCGTTGTTAAAAGTAGCTACTTATACAACAAAACTGTTGTATAAATAGATACTCTCGGGGTTGCTAAGTACCTGACTGTAACTGCGTTAGTTGACATGTTTCTAGGGTTGTGTAGGAAAAAGGGAAAACAGGACGTTATTACTAAGACTCCGTTGTCCGTTCGTCTGTTTGTCTGTCCGTCTGTCACCAAGTTGTATCTAATTAACCGTGATAGTAAGACAGTTGAAATTTTCACTGTTGATGTATTGCTGTTGCCGCTATAACAATAAATAGTAAAAAAAACTGAAAAAAAATATTCAAGATGGCTTCCATATAATAGATATGATTTTTGTGCTGTTTTTATCGATAAAGAGCTTCCCTGGATATGTAGAAATGTATTTTTTATGTTTAAAATTTGCTAAATTGATTGATTGAACTTTTTTGTTGTTTTTGTTGTACGGAACGTTTCGTGACCGAGTCTGATTGGCACTTGGCCAGTTTTTTATTTCAGCATAACGCTGTAATTATAAGCAGAGAGAAGCTAGTATTGAAATACTACGTTCTACTTTTCACCTGAATTCTAGTAACCGAGTAAACTAGCAGAAGTTAACGCCGCGCTTTGAATTGCTAGGGCGGAAATTTGAAAATAACTGATTCACGAAAATTAAAATTCTACTTCTTTTATTTCAAATAACAGATCTCATTTAATAAATTAGCTACTTCGAAGACTTTTGTGCAGTATTTTTTCTTTGTAGCTATTTTATTTAGTAGAATGCGATTATAGATAAGGCACGCTCTCGATACCTGCCCGTCTTATTAAGAAAAGAAACGTATATTTATTTAAATATTTATCTTTAATAAGTGACATTATAAATTTTGGGTGACATTTGAAATGGAAAAATCATATCTCCTTAATATTTTCATTCAAAGAGACCGTCATGGCGCTGTGATAACACTTTATTGCCAGTTGTGGGTTCGATCGAGGGAATGAAATATTTTTATCTGGCAATAAGACGAAGCGCAGCGCTGAGTTTCGCTACTCTACACACAATGCCTTAAAAAGTGGATGGAAGGCAAGGAACGAAATGTCTCACACTAGGTTCCTTTTCCAAAACGGCCAAAATTGCGGCCGAAATGTCTCGAAATTAGGAAAAACGGACAATAGAGTGTTTCAAGAGTGTTCTGTTTGTTTGAGACATATCTCAAGTAGAAAGAAAAAAATATTTATTTCAGGTTGCAGCTAGCTAAAACACTAAATCAAAAAAATATTTCACATTAATTAATTACTCTTTTGTTGTAACTACTCTTACTAATTTTACTATATGCTTAGTAGCGTAGTTAGTTTTCATAATTTCATAATTAAAATTAGGAGTAAAGAGCCAAGTAAGAGCCCAATTTCACTTTTAAAAGTTCCCATATGGTTAAATTCAGAAAAAGGTGACTGAGCAACAAGCAGTGTTGTGAGTTCAATTTTCACTAGTTACCTTAGATATAATTTGATATTAACATTTATTTGATTCCGTGACGAAAGAGAGAGTAACAAAAAGTATATTGTATAATAATAATGATTTCCACGAGACATAAATCCATAACCACTGTGCCACTATGGCCTTAATTCAATTTTTATACCTTAAATTGTTTTTTTTTTTATAAAACATAAAAAAGAAATAGAGCGACAACAAATATGTATTACATATTTATATTTAAAAAATTACATCAAGGCAATAAAACGGGGGCGGCAATTGAGTACGAAAATAAAAGTGCTATGTAATATGCAAAGCAAAGTTTGTTTTTAATGTTCGGTCGCGATACGACAACGACATCCATTCTTGTGATGAACTATTTTTATGTTCTTATTTAGAAAAGAACGCATGGCTTAGTGGTCAGAGCGCCTGGTCGGTTTCCAGGAGGCGCGAGTTCGAGTCCCGCTGAGTTCAAATTTTTATACGTTTTCTAAATAAGTTATCTTTCCTAAGTGTGGAATAACACTTTAAAAATGTTTAAAAATATTTTTATGTTTGTTCGTTTTTGTCTTTATGTTTCTTTTATTCTTCTCAATATCCATTTGTCGTCTTGGGGCAGCGTCTGACTTTAAGCGCGATAGACAACTATCGCGGGTTTGATTCTCATTCGGTCACGATACGACAACGACATCGGTTTTTGTGAAGAAATACTTTTTTTATTTGTTTATTTTTGTTGTCATCTTTCTTTTATTCTTCTCAATATCCATTTTATGTCGTCTTGGTGCAGCGTCTAACTATAAACGCGACAGTTGTGGGTTTGATTCTCATTCATTTTCCCGTTCCCAACACGCAATGTCTTGAAAATTGTGTCATAATATATTAGCACTTCCTTCCGTCTGCCTACACTGCTTTACACTGGACATAGCGTGAAACTACAAAATATCCACTTTATAGATATTCTATGTTCAGTAACTGTTGAGATCTTATAGTTTGGTCATATTTTTTATACTATACCTACCGTGAAAGGGGAATTAATTGCATGTGAAGGAATATTTTATTTAAAATAGTTATAATATTATTAGAATTCAGAAGTGGTAATACATATTTGTTATTAAATATTTTTTTAGCTGCATGCTGTACACCACATATTACAAGATAGGCAGAAAGAACCTGGGAATCTTGTGTTAAGACATTCACTAAATTGTCACTAAAACATATCCGTTCACCACTTTCTGCCTAATTTTAGAAGCATTCTTGAGTTGCTCTGCGCCACGGCTGACTTTATTTTTTAAGCACACAGCAGGGTATGTAGATCCTTATGTTAAGACACTCCATTCCACAATTAACTTTGAATTCTGGGCATTATGTGTTGACACCAGAGCGGAGAAATGAAAATATAATTTTTTTTTTTTCTCGAGTGGGATTCCAACCAACAACCTGTCCCTGCGCCACGACTGGTACAAATCTTGTTTTTATATAACTAAAAAAATTAATCAGGCATTGATTCTGCGTTATATATATATATATATATATATATATATATATATATATATATATATATATATATATATATATATATATATATATATATATATATATATTTCTGCGTTATAACGTTTGATTGAATTACTTAATGACAATTATTATATTTATATATTTATTATTCTTATATTTAATAAAATTAAAATTTACTGTCATCATGAGACCAGTCGTGGCGTCGGGGCACGAAGAGTGTTTACAGGTGATTGGTTGTGGGTCGATCCACACTCCATGAAATATTTTCTCTGTTCTCACTGCCTACCCAGCTGTGTGCGGGATGTGTGATTTGATTTAACTTTAATTTTAATATTTACTGCTTTACATTACTAAAGACAAAAATTGATAAATTTAAGTCGTACAGTATAAATGGCACATCCTCACCTCACCGTAACCATCGAGTGCTACAAACGATGTATATTCGCAAAGAAATTGTTTCCTTCCACACAACTACGCAAATGTCACCTACAAATGATTCCAGCCTCGTTCCTTGAAGGGAATACTGTAATTTTTTTTTTATTCAATCTTCTTTTGTTTTTTCCCGACTGCTAAGGAAGGGTTATGTTTTTCGCACGTATCTTGTATGTATGTAATATTCTTTATTACCTCGTATCTCCAGAACCGCTGAACGGATTTGGATATTTGAGGTATCGTTAGATTTGTATTAACAGCCCAAGTGTTCTTAGATAAGTGATGTTAATAAAAAATGATCATGGCGGCTGTGGGACGCCATTGGACTTAGTAAAAAAAAATATTTTCGTTTCGAATACTACAATATGGGTATCAAATTCAAGAGCTCAACTTCAGGATTTCAAAAAGGTATATCATGATTATCATTACTATAATGATGTCTAACAAAAACGTGAAAAATAAAAAAATATTTGTAAAAACAAAAACCCCGACTGCATCAAACTAAAAAGAAAATAAACAAGCCCAATAGTTTATTAGGATTAATAGTCGGGACCTATAAGTAATTCTTCAATCAATAAAATCTTTACCAGGAACCCCGCATAATTTAAAGAGGTCCCGACTGTTAATCCTAATAAACTATTGGGCTTGTTTATTTTCTTTTTAGTTTGATGCAGTCGGGGTTTTTGTTTTTACAAATATTTTTTTATTTAAGATACTTATCTAATTGTGTACATGTTTTGCTAATTATTTGTGATATTTGTAGGGCGAGGGCGAAGAATAGAAACACAAGTCTGTTCGTTAAATCGTTTGCTCCAGGACTGATTATACGTTTAGTTTTAATACCAAAATACACTCTTCCACTCTTAACTAACAAAACAAAGATAACGAACTTATAATATTTAATTTGCTCAAGCTAGAATATGTACTTAAGTACTTTATCAAGCCTACATTGGCGTGAGGGTCGGACGCATTCACTAGAATCGGCGAGGAAAAATTAACTTTCGGTGACGACGAAATCGGAGTATCAAAAGCACCAGATTTAGGTGAGCTTAATTGTTGC
Source organism: Heliconius himera (assembly GCA_021202915.1). Taxonomy (NCBI): domain Eukaryota; kingdom Metazoa; phylum Arthropoda; class Insecta; order Lepidoptera; family Nymphalidae; genus Heliconius; species Heliconius himera. Next base: position 244,344 of record JAJHJA010000118.1, read on the forward strand.
ATATCTACCCCTCAGCGACGCATCTCGCACCGGTGAGCTATCCGACCGTCCCTCCTGTACTGGTGATTGCAACGGTTCTTTGAGACCTTCAAAATTTTTTTCCAGCTGATGATCCAAGCTTGAAGTAGTCGAGTTAAAAACTAGTAACTGTCGGTCCGCCCGACTCCTATTACGCAACTGGTCTACATGTCTATGCGCAATGTCTCCCTCATTAGTTAAAATTTTAAAATTCTTACGACCTAGGCTATCGACTATACGACGGGGAATCCGTTTTGTTTCTTTTAAAAACTGCATGTACCAAACTGCCTATCGGGTCCAATTAGATATAAACGAGTATGAATACGACGACTCAATCACCTGTCGTAGAATTTACCTAAACCTTTTTATTTTACCTAAAAGTTTTCTATTAAACGTGTTTTTAAGAATTTTTTATGCTTATTAAAAATATACAGTACCAAACGCTCTAGACTGATTCTCTATTTTTTTGGAATTCAAGACCAAAACTGCGGAATGTTTCTTTTATTTCATGTGACTAACATTCATTATTTAATAAAAACATGAACCAATGTTACCTAAATTAATAAGAAGAATAATTATGACTACCTTTTTATGAATGTGTCAAAGTTATCCAATTGATGGGGGTAACTTTGACAGACTACATCGATATAAAATATACTGATGTCTCTTAAAAAAGTTTATGTGAATGTCTATGTGTGGAAAATATTTAATATTAGGGCACTCATAAAACAAAAAAAAACTCTTTAAATGCGCATAAATTTTTAAGACATTGTGTAAAATATCGCTTGTATCTGTCAACGTCAATCCGAGGAATGTCAAAGACATTGCAAATTCGCGCGCACCGTCAGAACGTTAAAAACGAGTTATATATAAATATAAATAATCTCCCAAATAGGAATCGAGCCCACAAAGCAATCAAGCACTACCTTTTAAGCTTCGATGGTATATACAAATGAAGCTCGCAAATTAGACACGTTCTTACTAATGACATAATACGTACATGTAATATGATTAAGTCAAGCGTAGAATTGTTAACATAAATATACAATTATCTTTACAATGTGTGGGGTCTCCTTATTTGCGAATTAAAGACAAATAATATGTCACTCCATTTTAAGCTTTTAACCCAGTTAAAATTCGGTTCTTTCCTATTATAATTATCAATGCTTTATTTAACTTATTATCTGTTTTTTTTTGGCTTCACGCTGTATCCCGCACATGGCAGGGTAGGCAGAGGAAACTTGTTAAAACCTAATGATAAGACATTCCGTTCCCATTAAGAACCTTTCACCTCGTTGCCTGAGCGAGAAAATGAAAATATTAAACTATTTATGTTCTCCAATGGGAACTGAAACCACAACAAGTCGCGTTTATACTCGGTCCCTTAAGTCTCTGCGTCACAGCTGGCCTCGATAATATTTTTCTAATATTATATTGTATGAAGAACACACGAAGAAGTTTGTATGAAAAAAAGAGTCATTTTCAAGCCGTAGTGTTTAGTTTTTGACGCTCTTACGCATACATATATGGATATGTGATCACAAGTGTAGACGTGTTACAGTATGTGTGAATGTATAGTCACATTCGTGGATGTGTGATGACTTGTGTGATGGTAGGAAGAAACATTTATGTATTCTGCAATTTTGCTCTCTTTTCTTTAACAAAGTGTGTGAACAAGAGCCTAATTACTAGGTGGGGGCATCCAATTTACTTAACATAGTCAGGTACTACTACTGAGCGTACAAGCCAAAGAACATTTTTTTTCAATCCACCCTTTATCCCGGACACAGGAAGGTTAAACAAGAGAATTTGGAATCAAGCCAATTCATTTACCAATGCTTTATTTTTTCAGAGCAAGGAGTTAAAAATAAAATTGATTGCCCAGAATGGATATAGAAGATAAAATTATCGGTTGAACTGGTTGGAAGTTCCTATTTTTTTAGCTTGACGATGTATCCCGCACATAGCTGGGTGGGCAGAGGAAACTTGGGAAACTAGTGTTAAGATACTCTGTTCCCATTGATACGAAGTGTAATTTTACGTTTTTCCCTTTTGTGTTGATTGCCGAACCTCAACGCTTCTTAATTTTATTACCAGAGCGAGGAAATTAAAATAATAACTGTGGGAGGTGTGTGAGGAACGGGTCGGACGGGCAAAATGCCATATATTTACTATAAATATAGGAATCTTGTAATAAAACTTCGCCCTTAACTTTCCGCCAAAACTTCGAAACATTGAATATTGAGTGGCGGAACTTAACACCTCTCTCTGTCATACCAGCCTTCGTATTAGCTACAGGCCATACTGTTCGGTAAATAATATGTCTCAATTTTTTTTTAACATTCTTTAACAAAAGTGTTGTTCCACACTTAGGGTTCTGTTATTCAAAACTTAAAATTTTTATACGTTTTCGTAATAAGTATATATCTCTAAATTTATTAACAACCAAAAGGTTAATTTTAAAGCAATAAAATTATATACATAAATAAACATACACATCAAAACTTTAAAGTTGAGGAGGAAAATGAGCAAGCGCTAATGCGTCTATAAACTTAAGTAATCAAAAGCTTTTGTAAACTCCCTTATAACGAAGTATATAATTAAAATGTTGAATGTATCATAAAGATTACGCTTGGGGCGTATTATATATACCTTCTGTCTATCGTAAAATTACTGTTAAGGTTACCCTACGAGAAAATTCTACTCGTGAAAAATCTAGGGTTGTGTCGCGCTGTCCAGCCGCGATGATTGTCGATTTGAGACATTGCGTTTGCAATGGCGGAACTCAACGCTTCACTTTGTCTACCTGAGCAGGGAGATGAAAATACAATCAATACAATAGTACAATCATTCCCTCGGGTGAGAATTGGACACACAACCGTTGCTTTCACACTCAGAAGCTGATCCTCTGCCCCACGACAGTCTAGAAATATAGAAAATACTAATATTTAATCGGTAGTCATTTCAAGGAGAGATACAACCGTCCTAAAGCTATAATATACTACAATATCGAATTATAATTTTCTCTCAAATATATTGGAAAAGTCAATTTCATACAGTGGTTTGCCGATTGAAGATACATTTGAATCTCTCGAGACAACACTGAATTGGAAGTAGGCCGAGATTTTTATCTTTTTAAGAACATTCTTTTGGGAGAACAACTTTAAGATTGCTGTACGATAAAGTTCTAACAAAAGTAATGATTGGATGTAAATATATCCTCTCTTTAAATATAACTTTGATTACTCTGTTTTGAAACTATCGTGGAAAGTAGTAAGTACTTATTACAGTGGAATGGTGACGTATGAATGTAAGCGCGATAGTTGTCGGTTCGATTCCCAATAGGGATAATATAGTACACTTTCACAACTTCATTTCTTTTTGATTAAAACAAATAGGATGCATATGATACTGTATTAAAATTTATTTTCCGTTATTTTCCAGTTAGGCAAAATATTTTGTAAAAATATATATCTTTAAAATCTGTAAATCTGTTAATTGATCATATTGAGATTAATCTTACTTAACATAATCAATTACTATTACAGAGCGTACAAGCCAGAGAACATTTTTTTTCCAATCCACGCTTTATTCCGGACTCAGGAAGGTTAACAAGAGAATCAAGCCAATTCATTTACCAATACTTTAATTTTTCAGAGCAAGGTAAATCTGGCAGCAAGACAAAGTGTGGTGTTGCTCCACCACACGCAATATCTAGAGAATTGGGTGGTGCAGAATATGTTACCACAAGGATCCCTCTGCCTATTCTGGCTCTTCTTTCTGCTTCATGGCATTTTTCCCGGCGTTTGTTGTCAGGGTGTGGTGTGGTTAACAAGTATAATCAATTTGTGTTGAATGAGACCCATTTTTTTACGTAATAAGATACTCAGGATTGGTTTAAAGAACGAATTGATAACAACCATATCAAAAACATTATAGATTTTTAGAATATTTTCTCCCTCTGTATTGTGAAAATCGTGTCCAAATTCACATGAATATATTGTGAAGCTAAAAAAAAACCACAAATTGACGAAAGTTCGTACCAAAAATGTCACATAAAAGACTAATTGACGTAACTTCGTGAACTAGACGAAGTCGTTTTAAAAACTTCTGTAAAGGATTTTGTCTTAATTAAAATTGTGAATAGCGTGTTGTAATTTTAAATGTTTTACTATATTATTAATAATGAGATTTACTCTGTAATAAGTTATATATCAACGTGATGAATGGAAGAAATGGTTGAGGCCAGTCGTGGCGCGCGGCACGAGGTTTGACTGCAAAACTGACTGGTTGTGGGTTCTATCCCCACTCGAGGAGATGAAATATTTAAATAAAAAAAAAACAGCTTCACGCTGTATCCCGCACACAGCAGGGTAGGCAGAGGGAACCTAGTGTTAAGACACTCCGTTCCCCACTTTCTGCCGAATTCTGGAGGCATTGCGTGTTGAGTGGCAGAACTCAACGCCGCGCTTAACCTCGACACCAGAGCGAAGAAATGGAAATATAAATTTAAGTAAATATTTTATCTCCTCGAGTGGGGATCTAACCCACAACCAGTCGATTTTACAGTCATACTTTTTGCCCCTGCGCCACGACAGGCCTATTAGTTTTTTCCTGTTTACCCCATCCACCCCGTTTTAATGCTAAATATGCGTGATGTCTTCGCGCAAAAAAGAAATGCATTAGTACAACACTAATTGTTCTCTCGATAGGTAACTGAATCCACAACCATCACGTCTACAATCAGACACTGTGCACTATGCCGATGGAAAACGTCACGTTACAATTTCACTCTTATCTATAAGCTTTTATACAGCGTGAGGCTGAAAATTATTTTTCTCTATTACATCACACTATATTCTGAAAATTCAATATTTTTTTTAGAAATTCACACAAATAATAAAACACGCAAAAACACTAAGTTCAAGCATCTTTAGGCTATAACGCAGAGGATCAAGCGCGACAAGTTACGTGAGTTGGATTCCCACACAAGGAAATTAAATATTTAATTTAGTGCCTCCAAAATTAAGCGGAAAGAGGAGAACGAAAATATCTTAATGGGAACGGAGTGGGTTACACTAGGTTCCCAGGTTCCCTCTGCCTGTGTTATGTGTGAGTTACAGCGTGAAGTTAAAAAACTTATTTGCAAATCTATCACTTGAATGATTCGCCGAGTGGCGATCGAACCCATAATCATCATAGTTATAGTCAAATATTGTTCTACTGTGCCTCTACGGCCTTAAAATAAAATGTTAAAATTCGGTATTTTGAAAGGTGCATTATTGGCGTGTACGTTAATTGAGTTGAGAGTAAGCTATTATAATGGATTGGTTGCTTATATTTATGAATATGAATATGTGTTTTTTTTGATGACAGAACCTATAAAATAATAGGTCGGGACAAAAGCATTTTCGTATTTTGAATGTATCAAACCTTTAGTAATTAAACCTTTTTGGCTGTATTAATTGTAACTGGTTGGTTTTAATGCCATTAAATGTGGCACTCTAAAGATGCAATAAATAAAAAAAAAACTAGATCCCGCCATTTTTCAATGGTTTTTCAAGCAAGCAAAATGAACGTACATATGTGACAAAGAAATTCGGTACATTTTAAAGTTTTATTACAAAAAAGGTAAAAATGTGACGAACGTGATGAATGCGAATAAAGTTCGTGCGGTTTACTGACCTAATGCGATGTCAATAAGAGTAGCATAAATTTGATTCAAGCGTTTCAAGTATGGAAATTTTAGTGTGAAAGATGAGATTCGCTCTAGACGCCGATGTTACAGTTAAAATCAGTTCCATCTTTGAGAAAGTGGAGCAAGATCGACCGTCTACTATGAGTTTTTTCCACCGGGTAAAACTATCGATTCTGACCTCTAAAAAAACTATTGAGAAAAACCGGCTGGAGCTGGGGAATAGGTTGGGAGTAGTTTTTCACCATATCAACGCCAGACCGCACTCATCTATTAGCCACGCAACAAAAATTGAGAGGGCTTGGCTGGGGATGCATTGATACATCATCCGTATAGCCCTGACCTTGCTCCATCAGATTTCCACCTGTTTCAATATGAAAATACTTTTTTTTCGAATGGGTTTAATGCTGTTGACATGGACTAGTCTTGACAGCATCACCGGGCTGGGAGGGGCGAGAGTGGCTCGCCCCTAATACGAAAATACCATTGCTCCGACCTTATATATCGTTTCTTTTTATTTTGTATCGTATCTTTTTGTTATTTTTGTGTCTTCACGCTTTTATCCTTAGCGGGGTAGCCACCAAACGCTACGTTCTCTACATATCTGTTTTGCCTTAGTAACAAAGTAAATGGTAGGTACAGGGGAACCTGGGACAAACATTAAACATTAAATCCAACTTTATTACTTATTTTATTAATATTAAATTGATTATAATTTTAATTTAATATACAAGTAAAACAATATCCTTGTATTGTAATATAATTGCCATACTACGGTTGAATTTCAGCACATTGTTCAATTAAGCGTGTTGTGGCTGGAAATTAATAGAATCTCTGTAACAGGGGCTACAAATTAAAGGAGATATAATCAAATCACAATTTATATAATCAGATCAAATCCACAATCTAAAATAGAGGCCGGTCGTGGCGCAGCGGCACGAGGTGTGACTGCAAAACCGACTGGTTGTGGGTTCGATCCCCACTCGAGGAGATGAAATATTTACTTAAATTTATATTTCCATTTCATCGCTCTGGTGTCGAGGTTAAGCGCGGCGTTGAGTTCTGCCACTCAACACGCAATGCCTCCAGAATTCGGCAGAAAGTGGGCAACGGAGTGTCTTAACGCTAAGTTCCCTCTGCCTACCCTGTTGTGTGCGGGATACAACGTGAAGCTAATTTAATTTATTTTTTTAAATCCACAATATAATAAATAATAATTAATTTCCTCAAATGTTAATGGAACCCGCAACCGTCACGTTACAATCATACTCTTGTGACCATGCACTGCGACGGCCTCTACTTATTTATTATAATGTTATATTACAAAGTGTTACACATTGAAGCTTTGCTTAATGCACGTTCCGCGTATGCCTATATGCATAAAAGAGAACATAGTCTTAAGACACTCCGTTGTACACCTTATGGACGATTTCAAAACTTCTTGTTGTTATTATTTCGCCAAAAATTTTAATAATTAAATATACTTATTCTCTCCTAAATGGTGATAGTACCCACAACCATCGTAGTTACAGTCAAACATTATTCCACTGTGCTATGACGGCCTTAAAAAAATGATATTTTAAAAAGTTAATTACTGGCGTAAATAGAGTTCACAGATATAACATAATAGAATAACTGTATATATGGGCTATGAATAATGCTTCAATATAAAAAAAACACTTCATTGTCCTTTCCATTGTTCTCTCTCTCTCTCTCTCTTTCTCTCATTATAATTTTTATATTTACAGAAACCGAAACGAGCAAAATTATTTTTCGGTTGTCCAAATTTGAGATATCACGAATAAGTGCCGAAACTCAACGACGCAACGCCTTGTCTTGTCACCAAAGCTAAAATATGAATATAATTAATCCCAACGTGTAGGAATCGAACCCACAACCATCAACACAAATTATATTTTACTGTACGACGATTTTCTTATTAATTAAATTGTTACTATTTACATATTTTTCATGTAAATTGAATATAAATTGAACAGAGAAAAGCAAATTAAAATTGACAACTTATATTTCAAGGGATAAAAGTAAATGCCAACATTAATGTCAACGTACATAATTAATGCGTCCAAAGAGCGCTATTATCTTAAATGTCATCGAATATCAATTAATATTATTATTATTTAGCTTCACGCTGTATCCCGCATATAGCAGGGTAATCGAAGAGAACCTGTGAGTATTGTAACCACTTCGTGTACCACTTTAAGATCTACACTTAAGAGTTACGTTTTAAATGGCGAAACTCAAAGCCGCCACTAGTTTAATATATATTATTTTATAGGATAATTGGGGCCAGTCGTGGTGCAAGTTCTCAAACGTTTAACTGTAAACCCGATAGGTTGTCGATTCGATTCCTACTTGTGAAAATAAAATATTTAATATTTAATTTTCACTTCTTCGTTCTGGTGTCGAAGCAAAGCGCGGCGCTGAGTTCCGTCACTCAACACACAATGCCTCCAGAATTCGGCAGAAAGTGGAGAGCGGAGCGTCTTAGAACTCTTCTGCGTACACTGCTACATTCTTTGCCTTTTTGTGACGTCTGACTTATTTATTTATTCAATAGGAAGCCAACATAATATTCAGCGTATTATACGAGAATTTTTCGTACATACGAGTAGCTGAGTATAGAACACTTTATTGTACCCTATACATCTTCATAAAACTAAGACAGACAGACTAAGTTAACATGTAATACATAGTAGTATATATTCTATGAAAAATAAAGTATAATAATAAAATAATAATAATGTAATAACAGCACCTATTCATTGTACTGAAATATAATATACAGAAATTTTCCAACAATGTCGCGGTTAGCAAGAATTCATTTCACCAGTTTAAAGAAGTCACTCGTATCTAAACAAATAACCGTATCTGTACATATAATAAAATAGTAAATATATTTTGTCTGTATATTTAGTATTTATAACTGAAATGGATAAAGTGACACTTAAAAAGAATTCTACTCTCTCTACTTCTGTCTGTATGTATGATTACGCTAATCTCGATTTACTTAAAATTTTCACCAATTGCTTTGTCTTAATTCACCACTTTTACAGTCTTTTACGGTTAGTTTCATCAAAATCGGTTCATTAAAAAAAGTTTTCGTCATTTGAATGAACTCAAGGCATGAGTATTATTATTTTTTAATATTAAACTTTTCCTTTGGCTACTTTTAAGCCAGGAGAAACAAAGTGTGATTATAAAAACGACTGGTTGTGGATTCGATCCCCATTCGAGGAAATGAAATATTTATTTATATTTATATTTCCATTTCTTCCCTTTAGTGTCGAGGCAAGGCACGGCGTTGAGTTCCGCCACTCAACACGCAATGCCTCCAGAATTTGGCGTAAAGTGGGGAACGGAGTGTCTTAATACCGGGTTGCCTCTGCCTATCCTGCTGTGTAAGAGGTACAGAGTAGAGCTGATTTAATTTTTATTTATTTCTTTTTCTTTCTATTTTGTTTCTTAATTTTAATCACTCAGGGTTTTTTTCTAATATTAAGAATTTTATTTCTCTTACTTATGTATGTCTACTTATTATTCTTTTTCGGCTTATTTTGATTATTTAAGCTTATATTTTAATATTAATCCTATCAAAATCTGAAAAAAAATCATACATATATTTAATAAATATTTATATAGTTCAAGTGGACGAAGCCGCTCGGATCCGCTAGTATAATATATACCTAAGTTAATTTGTGCGTTATATCGTAAATACTGCGGCGTGGCGTGCGGCGATAATTTTGAGCAGCCACGAGAATAAGAAAACATGTTATAAAATATTATATATTAGATAATATTTGATGCCAGTCGTGGCGCAGGGATACAAGCGTTCAGGTTGTGGCTTCGATTCTCTCTTGACGAAATGAAATATTTAAATTTCCCCTCTCCAGTAACGAGACAACGCTCGGCGTTGAGTTCGGCCTTGGGGGCTTAATACTAGTAAACTAGTATTAAGACACTCCGCTCTCCATTTTACAAGCTCCTGCTCACCCTGCTACATGTGTAAAAAAGCGTAAAGTATATAAAAAAAAATCAGCTTTACGCTGTATCCCGCACAAAGCAGAGTAGGCAACTAAGTGTTAAGACACTCCGTTGCTCATTTTCCGCCGAATTTTGGAGGCATTGCATGTTAAGTGGCGGAACTCGACTACGCCCTTTGCCTTGCAACTAAAGAGAAAAAATGAAAATATAAATTTAAATAAACATTTCATTTCATCGAGTGGGGATCGAACCCACAACCAGTCGCGTTTATAGTCACACTTTGTGATGCCACGACTGGCTTCAAAGTAAAAAGGGTAAAAGTATATTATAAAATGTATATTTGTACATCTCATTAACGATTTATCAATTAAGGCTGGAGTGTGAATTAGATTGTATAACTTAACCAATTCCACTGGATGCCATTCAGCGAGTTCGCTTCAAGTAATTTACCAAGATTCTATATAGTTTACAATTCGAAGACATTTCACTAATTCCCTATTAGTGTTTAAGTAAATTCATTAGATTTAGTTATAGCTACCGTCTTTTTCAGTTAGTTCAATTAGATTTTGTTATTTAAAGTTCGAGGCCTTCGTAGTCAGTGGTTGTCATTTATTTCTTTTTAGGGTTCCGTATCTTAAAAAACGGAAAGCTTTTGGATCACTTTGTTTATTCTTTAGAGACAGATGTATATCTCACTGTCTGCCCGTCTGTATATATGTCACCGGACAAACCCGATTTTAGGACAAACTAGTTTGGCCTAGGATGAACTAGTTTTTCCTGACCACACTAGGATAAACTAGTTTGGCCTAGGATGAACTAGTTTTTCCTGACCACACTAGGATAAACTAGTTTGGCCTTATTGATTACAGGCTGAACTGGTTTGGCCTAATAGCGTTAGGATAAACTAGTTCAGCCTGGTAGAACTGTTAGGTTAGGTTAGGTTAGGTTTTTTTTTTTTTTTAAATGTAAAGCTCTGTGCTTTACGTCTGCGTCCCTCTGACGTAATCAGAGACTTTGTGCATCGTTGCTTTTATTTTATTCTACCTTGTTAAAATTTCTGGGAGGTGGCGCTAGGCCAGGTTTGGTTAGGTTAGGTTAGGTTAGGTTAGTTAACGTCATCTGCCAGTCCGTGAGCCCTACATAACCCGCTCGAGTCCCCACTCGGGCTGGTATCCGTAAAGGAATTTCCTCACGAAAAAAAAAAAAAAAAGGTTAGTTAACGTCATGTAACAATAAGTAATCAATAAACTCGTTTAGTTTTGTTCCTCAGAATATCGAAATGTGAATAATTCATTACCCTTAAACAACCCGGCAAAACTAGTTTATCCGTACGCTAGCCGGCCAAACTAATTCGGCCTAACAGTTCTACCAGGCTGAACTAGTTTATCCTAACGCTATTAGGCCAAACCAGTTCAGCCTGTAATCAATAAGGCCAAACTAGTTTATCCTAGTGTGGTCAGGAAAAACTAGTTCATCCTAGGCCAAACTAGTTTATCCTAGTGTGGTCAGGAAAAACTAGTTCATCCTAGGCCAAACTAGTTTGTCCTAAAATCGGGTTTGTCCGGTAACATATATACGTCGTAGAAAAAAAGAGTCAAAATGGAAATATATATATATATATATATATATATATATATATATATATATATATATATATATATATACTATATATATATATATATATATATATATATATATATATATATATATATATAAAACTGTTATAAATTAATAAAAAAAAACCCCATACGACGATAAGATTTCAACTTATAGTAACTTATCGTAACAAACATAATTATAATATCTTATAGTTTTACTTAGAATATTTTTTTAGCCTTGGGGCTGTCATTTCATTCTCTCTAGTACCTGGAAACCTAATGTTAAGACCATCTGGTTCCCTTAAGACGTTTTCTTTCACCACTTTCCGCTGAATTCTGACGGTATTGCGTGCGGAACTCGTTAATAGGGGCGAAGAAATTAAAATATTAAATATGCCCCCAACTTTCTAACTAATACTTGAACATCACATGTTGGAGCGGTGTAACTCAAACTCACTTTGTCCTTTCCAGAGCAAATGAAAGTAAAACAATACCCCCTACTGAACCCACAACCATCACGATTACAGTCAGAGCGTCATCTTATAATATTTTGATTAAACACAATGTCAATTAAAGTCCAATGAAACTAACGAACTAATAAGCGAACTATTTGATAAATTATATTTTAATGGATGTCAAAGATTCCTAACAAAATCTTATCTGGCAGGTGCATACGAATTCCGTTCTCAAGAGGACAAAGTTAGGCAACTCTCAGCAATTTATCATTCACCGCGACGAGTTGCCCAACTACCTATATACCTGTTACTTGGCTCAGCAGTTTATACGCTGGTTAAATTTGGATTGTAAAATGATTTTTTGACTTGCAATTTTTGTTGTCTCGCAATTTTTTGTGAAAATTTTATAATGTAGTTAGATTATAAATTTTTCGCATAATTATGTACCAATACTCGAGGCATTAGTGCAACAGAATAGTGTCTGATTGTATTCTTTTAGTTTATAAACGACTTCAATATGAAGGAGTTTCTTGGGCCCCTCCAAGAAATTCCTATGAGATGGAAGGGTTTCATTGGACTAAATATTTTTGTATATTTCTTAACTATTACTTCGACAATTCTTGTTTAAGGTCCCGTAACTCAAAAAGTAAAAATTAAAGATAAATTTACAAGATCACATTGTTGTCTCCGTCTGTCAAGAGACCATTTGTCTGGAGAATACGTGGAAGTATAATCAAATATTAAGATCTATAGATTTTGAATGATGCTCAGAAAAAACCAAGGTTCTAAGCAAACGCCATCAAAAAATAAGAGTATATTTACTTATACTTTAGTATAAAATTCGTAATCAAAACCTATAGAGTTCCGCGGATCTACTGTTATAAAATTTGGCAATAAGTAAAAACCTACAATACAAATAAAGAAAAATTCCTATAAAATGAGTGCATATACCCTCAAACTTAAGTTTGTAATTTTTTATAAATTGTACTTGACCGTTGATCTATAATCCTTAAATTGATACGGATGCCTCTTTGGGTGAGTACGACTCGCACTTGACCAATTTTTATTTTTTTATTGTCCCGGTAAGTGTAATTATAAACATAAGGTAAGAAAATATTTTATACAATAATTTATCTAGTATTTGTATTATAACATACGGGACTTTTATAACGAACGGTAGTTGAAGATTTATTTTTCCAGTTTCTATAATTGAGAGGTAACTCCGGATGTCTTGGAAAAACGGTAATCCATCCCGTTTCCGGCACTTAACGTTTCCGGATTTGAATTACATATATTTTTACTTTATTCGAACATCAAAGGAATAAAATATTTTCAGAAGGCTTTTCTTTTCCATGTTTTGGTTTTTTTTTTATTTTGATATTTTTTCAGTTACACGTTTTATCTTGCGAAGCAGATTAGGCTGGTAAAATCGAGGGGTAAGACACTCAGTTCTCCACTTTTAAGTCAAATTCTAATATCTAAGCGCCTATAAATTCATTATTAAAAGAACGGGAAAATAAAAAGTATTCATCCTTTGTATGGAGACTAAACTCCAAACTATTGCATTAATAAACGTTACCCTATTACTTTACAATGGAGTCATTCTGATAAAAGGATATAAGCATAATAATAAAATATTTTGTAAAAAAAGTTTAACTTATTAATATTATAACACCAAAACAAAACTCACTCTTGTTTCAAAACATTCTGTATGAGTTCCACGTGTTCTTTGAATTATACTTGAATTTGCGTTGCATTGTTGGATATATTTAGTTTCAGTTCGTACCGTAAAAGTTACAGTATGTTTAGGTCTCCTTGGCGTAATGGTTAACTTTTAAGCTTGCACATTATGAAGTCCAACCTTCGATTCTATTGGTTAGTTTGAACCATAAAGGTGTTCTGTACTTTTAAACAACCATCGATTTTATGCCGTTGCCTATTTCATTTATAATTTAAAAAGTTTTGCATCATTTTTATTTAACAGTTGGAAATTAAGCATATCGGATAGTTAATTGCTATTATCGAACTTGCGTACTAATAGCTCCGAGCCAATTTTACTATTGGGAAACTTGGCAGAAAGTGGGGACCTAGTGTCTTAACACTAAGTCCCCTCTGCCTATCCTGCTGTGTGCGGGATACAGCGTGAAGCTGATTTATTTTTTTTTTATTATGTATTTTTAAACCTACTTAAAAACCGGAGGAAACTGAAGTAACATTCACTTGTATTCTGAAGTTATATATTCCCGACATGATCGAACCTATAACGTGACTTTTAAACTGAGCCACAATGGTGTCAAATTGCTTATAAAATGAAATACTCGAAAATAATAAACAAAACCTGTTTCTCTTTTGTTTTTTTAGGTCAACAGGAACTATAACTTACAAAAGCTGACAAATTTAAATTTGTGGACTTATGAAATGTATATACTTTGAAGTTGTGTGATATTATATAGATCATTTTGTATGAAATAAAATTCTTGATACTGTAAGTTCTAACTTTCATAATTCTAGTTCAACGGGATCCCATCCGTTGAATTAGTGAGTGCTGGTGATTATTACGTTGCTTTGATATTATATTTTGATTGCGTTTGATTGATTTGGAAGTTAGCTTTATTTATGCTACAAGTGATTGTAGGTCTATTTGTACTAATTTAAGCTTGATACCGGCATTTTTAAGGAAAAGGATAGAGAATAAACTAATATTATAAGGTTTCCGTTTTTTCTTTTGGTATCGAAACTCATCCTGAAAACATATTTATATCTATATATTTATTAGATATAAATATATTTTTACGATGAGCTGAAACTTGCAACAAATGAAAAATCTATAAGCTTAAATTTGTAGTGAGTTGAATAAGATGAACGATATGGGTACAAAATCGCTAAATCGCTGAATGAATATGTCACATTCTGGTAGCTAGCTTTATAGTAATTTTAATAGAATCAGAACCCACATACATCGCGATTAGAGTAAGACGCGGTGCCACTGCGCCACTTTAGCCGCTTACACAATCACTTAACTGATAAAGGGTATTAACGTGACTTTGAATATCTATTTATGTATCAATTACTCTCAAAGGCTTAAGGTAAATAATATTAGCCTGTGCCAATATTACAATATGAACTGTAACTTTTACTTGAGATTGAGGCCATCGTTGTGAAACGCCTCTGGGAGAGGTTGTGAGTTCAATTTCCACTCGGGGGAAGAATTATTTTTATTATTTCTTTTCAGTTCCACTCAATATGCAATATTAACACTAGTTTCCTCTGCATTTTTTGCTATGTGCAGGATACAGTGGAAATTAAAAAATATATGATGTGCTAATTAATAATCCCTAGATGTTTTTTAAATTGGGATTAAAGACGCTTCTTTACAGTGTTGTTAGTACTGCCAACACTACCTTCCAAGCTGTGCCAATCAGAAACTCAACAGCTGCTCTTCTATGGGCCCTGAGTCTTTCATCGTCTATTACATTATATTTCAAGAAGATTTTCTCCATATTCACGCAT
The DNA here is from genome assembly GCA_021202915.1 of Heliconius himera. Taxonomy (NCBI): domain Eukaryota; kingdom Metazoa; phylum Arthropoda; class Insecta; order Lepidoptera; family Nymphalidae; genus Heliconius; species Heliconius himera. The sequence continues at coordinate 259,622 of JAJHJA010000118.1, forward strand.
CGTATGTATTAAATTTAGTAAGCTCAAAGGCAAAGCTAACATAGTTACCATATTCAAGTAACAAACGCTGGAGACGTGTAATAGATTTACTGTGATCATTTAATTTATTACCGTTACACCGTATATTAGGGATAAACGTATACGCGATGGTTCTGGATTCAATTCTAGGTTGAGGTTATGTTTCTATTTATTTATTTTTTTTGCTTTACGCTGTTACAAAGCACAGAGGGAACCTAGGAACATAGTATTAAGATACTCCGTTTCCATTAAGAAAGACATTTCCGTTCCTCATTTTTCGAAGAATTCCAGAGGCATTGCGTGATCAGTGGAGGAACTGCACGCCGCGCTTTGCCTCCATACCAGAGTAAAAAAATAAAAATATTAAATATCTCCTTCCCCCGAGTGCATCTGAGCATCAGTGCCATGACGGCCTCTTCATATCTTTCATTGTCGAGAGGAGCTCAGAATATGGAGGCGAACCTTAATGCATTTTAACTCTAGATACCTAACGTTTCTAGATGCCTCTAATAATATGATGTTAGATCTATCTGACTCATATTTAGTTTAATTCAATTATGGTATTAACCTAAAAAAAAGTTTGTTAAATTATATTTTCATTATTCTTTATAACATCAAATTGAAACACAGGTTCCATTCATTAAAACTTTTTTTTTTCGAATATTTTTTTGGCTTTACATATCCCTAACAGAGTACCCAGAGAGAATAAAGCGCCAAGCTCTAAGGTCTCTGCAAACATATTTCGCTTCGTCCACTGTCATCAACCTCTTTATACACGCCTCCGGGGAGTCCTCATGCAATGCATACATTTACGATCCTAATAATAAAACATATTTGATTTTATTTTCTATTATTTCACAAAGTATTTGAAATATATACAAGTTAATGTCAAAAACAATTCATCTAGAATCTCTCAAGATCGTGTAGTTCATATGTCATTCACTTTTTATGTACCTCCAGGGACCTACCTCTATGCTCTTTTTGCTTTATTTTATGATATTTTTTGATATGTTATTTGCCTTGTAATTTAGAATTTTTTTATGAAAAAATTGTATTATAATACATTTTTCTTACCTTCACGTTGTATCCCGCGTACCTATAGCAGGGCACAGGGAATGTAGTGTTAAGACACTTCGTACCACAAGTACCGCCCAATTTTCAAAACAGTGACGATACTTCACACCGCCCTTCGTCGTGTAACTTGTTAACAGAAAGATCAAAACAACTTTTCTCGAATGCCTATGTACTGAGCGTTTGTTCTGTGACGCTGCGAGGGTAACGAAGAAGCGAGTGGGAAAGTGTTGGTTACACCAAGACGTTTTTAAAATTATATTTTTATTTTATATTTTCATTTTTCTTCACTCTGGTGTCGAGGCAAAGCGCGGCGTAGTCACTCAACACGCAATGCCTCCAGAAATTGGCGGAAAGTGGGGAGCGGAGTGTCTTAATACCAGGTTCTCTCTGCCTACCTGCCGTGCCTACCTGCTGTGTACGGGATACAGTGTGAAGCTGATTTAAATGATTTTTTTATTATGTATTTTTAACTTAAAACTTTTTTCTGAGCCACGATGGCGTTAAATTGCTTATAAAATGAAATACTCGAAAATAATAAACAAAACCTGTTTCTCTTATCCCAAAGAATTGGGTCGAACATTAAATAAGTTTTAATAGGACTCGTTGTAAAATTTGAACTGACGGCTCATTGAGAGTTGCAATGTAGGTCAGAGCTGTTCACTAGATTACAGATATTATTGAGTCTAGGAGATTTTAAGCTTCACGCTTTATCCTGCACGAAAAGGTTCTCCCTCTCGTGCACGATAGTGTTATCACACTTCACTTCTCGCTTTATATATTTATATTTCGTTATTATGATAATATCCTCCATATTTGGTTTTCTTTTTAAATTCACATTGTGACTCGCGCATAGCGGGTAGGTATAAGAGGGAACGTAGTGTTAAGACATTCTATTCTTTTCATTGCGTGCTAAACAGCTGAACGCAACACTGCGCTTTGTCTTCTTGCCAGAGCGAGGAAATAAAAATAGTCCAATTCCCCGAATGTGAGTTGAACCAATTACCATCGCATTTACAGTCATATGTTTATCTCATTTCTAATATTATATTTTTTATATTAGTAAAAAAGAGTAATTAAAATAATATCACATACTTGGCTTAACAACACTAAGAACAGTTTTGTAATCAACCGTTTTAATAAAGTCAAATTAAAGTTTAATGAAATTTAAATTTTAACTATTAGTTGTGAGTTTGACAGTTATAATTACTTTTTACAAGTTACGAAATTATTACAACGAAAATGAAGTCTAAGAGGAAGTCAACTATTTGAGATATTTATTAAGTATCACCGGCCTGCCCGCGACTTCACCCGCTTTAACTACACGAGTATTCATTTAAGAAATAGCGAAATTAGAAAAATCCTTATTTATTAAATAATTGTAATGATTGCATATTAGCTTCTGTAAAATTTTTAAATTAGTTTCATATATTATTATCACCTAAGAGCCAATAATATAATGTAATATATTAGATTCATAAGCACTTTGTAATTTATTAGAATTTAGAGGTGTCTGGCTAGGGGTTATAATATATATATCTTAACCACGTTAAGTGACTGCCAATGGACTATGTCATTTATAATTCTATTACCATGAAAACATAAAAAAAGTGAACTTTACAATTTAACGAAGGTTAGGTACTATTTTTTACATCTTAGTTACCTAATAACTGCCAAAGTAAGCAAGTAACCGACATAATAAGTTCTTTGATTTTCACGATTATTACAACCACCTGGGACCCACTCATAAAATCATTGAAGTCTCAAATCCACCATACCAGAGGGCAAGATACTATCAGCTCATTCTGCAGGAATCCAGGGCAGTACGCGAGGCAATTAAGAAATCGTTGGCGGTAGTTTGATATAATAATTATGTCAACTGACAGACGAATGCCACCTCAGTCTACCCGTGACCACGGACTACTGCAAAGTGTTCGAAACGTCGGGTTTCCAAAAATGTATAAAAGTACAAAATATACGCGATTAATCCGGTTAAAATAGTTTCATTTAAAAAGTAACCGACACCCAAACTCCATATTCCCTGATAGTACTTCCCAGTATTGGGTGGATATTCCCAACACTGGGTAGTACTATCAGAGACTGCAACTTTCAGGCTTTATAAAATAACGAAAATCTGACCCTACTGTTCTATTGGCTCTCGGTAGTTAAGTATATAATTGGTATATATTTAGTTATTACAGAGTACACGTAAAAACATGTTCTCAGGCATTTTTATACAATCCATAAAATAATCAACACCTTCGGTCAAGTTTGAGTCATACTCGTGAACTGAAAGTTCCGTATTAGTTACATGAATAATACACCAAAAGTATAATATAACTTATTAAAGTTGGCATTTTGTATGAATTTTGTTCCTAAATAAAAACGAAAAAGCAAATTTGTTTGAAAAATACATTTTTTTTATCAACAATCATGTAACGAAGATGTTTCGAAAAGCGTTTCTTAGTCAAGAATCTTACCAGCGCCATTCAGAAAAAAATCTTTGGGCTTAAAGTAGTATGAAAGTCAAAGTCAAATAATTTTATTGAAAATAAGAAGTTACATGCTTCATTTTTTGAACGTCAAACAATTTACCACCAGTTCACTAAAGTTAATGCCTCAAACCTGAGAAGAACCGGCGCAAGAAACTCAGCGGGATTTTTTTTTAATCAATTTTATAGAAATACATATTAAATTACTTTTTACAATTATACTTTAAAACAGACTGGAGCGAGGATTTCATTCCAGGCGTGCTATCTATATATATAAAAGGACTTGTGCTGACTGACTGAGGTAAGACGCACGCAGAGCCGTAACCGCTGATGGTAGAAACGTAAAATTTGGGCAGATGTTTATTTTCATATTCTGGACATCCACTAAGAAGGGAATTTGAAAAATTTTAACCCTAAAGGGATGAAATAGGGGTTGAAAGTTTGTATGGAAAATTTTTTTAATCTGTACCGATTTTTATAAAATTTGAAATTCAGGCTCTTAAAAATATTTTATTGAACACGTGTTTCATGGTTTTTAAGAATTCACCCCCTAAGGTTTCAAATAAGGGGTTGAATGTTTATATGGAAAAATCTTTAAATTGCCACCGATTTTTATAAAAAATTTAATTCAGACTGTTAAAAATATTTTATTGAACACGTGTTTCGTGGTTTTTTTAGAATTCACTCCTAATAAGCGGGCGAAGCCGCGCGCGCCCTCTAGTCATTTATAAAATCATTGATGTGGTAAGATCCTTTAACCCACAAACGTCTTTTCACATTTATTTTAAATCGTGATATAGAAAATTCTATGACGTTTTCTGGGATCTCCTATTGTAAAAGAGTACACATTGTCCCGTAAAAGAATTACGGGTTCGATGCAATCGAGTTATGGATGCACTAACTTTAAGACTATTTCTGGTATTAATATTATGAACATCACCAATCTTGGTAATATCATTAATGTTTTTCTTATCATACATAACATTTTCAAAAATGTATTGAGATGCAACTATCAATATATTAATTTCTTTAAACTTTTGCCTTAAGGAGTCTTTACGGCCTAAGTTATAAATTCGCTCGCTTCTGCAGGACAAATATTGATTGAATACCGGGTGAATAATAATTACTATGAAACTAGCTGAAGTAAACAAGTAAACAAGAGCCGTTTCCACGTCGGATAATAATATGTATTTTTTTACCGCGAGAGCTGCTGAGCTAAATCTATACGCCAATCCATCAGATATGAGATTCTGACTGTAATTTGGAGTATATGGTGATACCGAGAAATATCACAGAATCTACAGGATACATCATCATCCATGACACCGTTCAAGAGACCGGTGACCGTTATTGCTTTAACAATTTTCGTGTTAGATGTTCTAAAAATCATAAATTTCGTTTTTTTACTATTCATATATCTTTTGATAAAGTTAAGCGATTACAATGAAATAACAAGTAAATCGTTCTCTGAGTTGCTTATAATTTTTTATGTATAAAAGTTGCTTAAATTTAATATTACTATACTATTTACGTGATACGTGATCACATACAAACAGATAAAAATTCTAAAAGTACTGGAAATGGATTCTGTTAGTTATCATTTAACACACTGGCTTATTTTTTTTAGATATTTTCAATGTACAGGGTATATAATAAATTGTAACATTTACAATAAAAATAACTACTGTTGTTTCTATTGCTGGCTCTTCTCAGAAAATTGTCTTCCAAGCTCTACCAACTTGGAAGCTTATTGTTCATTTGGCAATTGATTTAAAAACTGCTTACAAAAGTCTATTTGAATGAAGAAAATATTGCATTTATATAAATTTATATGTAAGCAAGAGTTAAAAAAATACAAAAATAGAAATGAGATAAACAGATGAGCTTATAGCAGTGGCATGAATTTGCCAACATACAAGACATAGATTCACGTATCACGTGAATCTTTGTAAATTTAGAAATTTCAACCTTTTGTAATTTAGTTCGCATGGCGTTGAGTTCAACACAGTGCAGTATCTCGAAAATGAGTGCAAAAATTAAAAACTGTCCTAACTGGGTTCCTTATGCCTTCGGGGAAAATGTCGAAAAATAAAGTTTTTTTTTTATGCCTAGACCTAGACCTGTATGTAGCCTAGATCTGACCTTGATTGTAATGGTTGTGGGTCCGATTTCTACTAGGGGAAATACATTATTTTAACTTATCTCCTCATACAACCTTTTGTAAAAAGGTAATATTTTATACAATAACTACCGTATTAAATATTTAAAAAAAATAAAATCAAATAAATCTGTATCCCGCACACAGCAGGTAGGCTGAGGGAACCTATTGTTAAGACACTCCGTTCCCCACTCTCTGCCGAATACTGGAGGCATTGCGTGTTGAGTGGCAGAATTCAACGCCGCGCTTGTCCTGGACACCAGAGTGAAGAAGTGGAAATATAAATTTAAGTAAACATTTCATCTCCTCGAGTGGGGATCGAACCCACAACCAGTCGGTTTTATAGTCAAACTTTGTGCCGCTGCGCCACGATTGGCCTCTTTAATATTTTTTTCAACATAAAATATGACGCAATCCATAATTTCTATAAAGTGGACTTTCAGAGTTCTGAAGTCAATTACATAAATGACATTCATTATTCCATGGAACAAGGCTTCTACATTAAACTGCCTTTAACTTAAATATACATATTTTGTTACTTTTGTAAGAGAGGCTGTCGCGGCACATTGCGTCTGACTGTAAACCCGACGGTTATGGGTTCTCACTCGAGGGAATGAATTATTTTAAATTTTTCGCTTTGGTTACAAGGTGCCACTCAACTCAGTATCTTGAAAATTTGGTGAAAAGTGGGGAAAGAAGTATCTTAAAAAAAATCAGCTTCACGCTGTATCCCGCACACGGTAGGGTAGGCAGAGGGAACCTAGTATTAAGACACTCCGTTCCCCACTTTCTGTCGAATTCTGGAGGCATTGCGTGTTGTGTGGCAGAACTCAACGCCGAGGAGTATCTTAAGAAAATAAATTCTCTGCCAACGCTGTTATAAGCGGCACAAAGCGTTAATGGAATAAAAATAAAACATTTAATATATTATATCCCATAAATATTAAGCTTTAAGTCCTTAACATATCTCTTAAACAAGTGATAAGGCTCCTTGAGTCCTCATTGTGCTATAAACGTAGGAAATCGGTACAATACTATGTAAGGGAGGGTAGATACCATTTTACGGGACCATGTCAAAACTACTTAGGAGCAGCTTAGCTTAAGCTTTTTGGGTTACAGAAGGAAGGAACATTTTACTATAATCCAATATAATAATCCCCTTTTTTGGGAACGAATAAAAATTGTAACATAATGGAATTTGAGTTTTAAATAAGTCTTAAACAAGCCTATAAGAAATTTTACGTAGTTTGAAACGCTCGGACGGTTTTAATGTAGCGCTGGTTCGAGTTTCGCTACGTTAATTTTTTTATTCGTTTTCTAAAGAAGTATTTTTCTTACCTAAATGTGGAATAACACAATATATTTATTTGAATATAGTGATTTCCTTCTCTTTTTGTGTTACAATGATAATGAATGTCTTATTTAATATAAATATTTTTAACGCTCTTAAAGTATTATTTTACACAAAAAAAAAACTTAATAAGCAAACGTATAAAAAATTTAACGTAACAGGTTCTAACTACTGTATTATGCGAGAAGAAAGTAATAATTGTATTTTCACGTTCTTCTCGCATAACAGTAGTTAAAAAAAATCTGGTGGCCAGGCTCTCCATCCTCTACTTTCTGTTTGAATTTGAGACACTGCGTGTTGAATACCGGAACTCAACGCCATATTTGTAAAAAGGCAGAGAAATGTGAGTAATATAAATAAAGCCACACCACGAGAGAGGATGGAACCGACGACCAATAGCGCTTACAAACTATTCTAATAAGCATTTCAAGAGGAACGATAATAATAATAAAAAAATCTTTGAATCTAACAATAGAAACCAAGCGTTTAAAAGTTCAAGCAACTTTTGAGCTTTATAAGAAAAGCGGAATAAATCAGCTGAAGTTTATGTTGAATAATGTAATGAAGGAAGTTGACTCCATTTCAACTTAGTAGGTACTACAATACCTAAGAATAAAGTGCTTGCTTTGAATTATTCTAGACAATAAATCAAGTTAAATCAAAATGAAAACGGCATCTTTTTGGAAATAATTATAATATAATGCTTCTTATATTAAATAAGGATTTTCAGTTTTTAAATGTTTTGAATTTGAACCAGTGCCCTAGTCAAATCATTTTTGTTTTTATATTGCTGAATAGGCAGGGAACCAAAAGAAGAATCACACAATAAATATGATAAAATAATTCTTAAAACGCTAATTAAGTATACATTTATTTTAGAAAACGTATAAAAATTTGAACAAAGCAGGATTTGAACCCGCGTCTCTTTGAAACCGTCCGCTCTAAAATCTACATCGTGGTAAATGTATAATAAGAACGGAGTATCTTAACACTAAGTTCCCTGATTCCATCTGCCTACCCCGTTATGACCGAGATATAATGTGAAGCTAAAAAGAATATACATCGTGTAAATACTATACTATCGTGTAAAAAAAAACTGTTTTAAATTTACGTACATTTATAAAACTCATGTAATACGAATATATCATTACATTTGACACGCAGTGTCCCGGATTCAGGTGAAAAGTGGAGGATGGAGTATCTTGACTTAAGGTTGTCTATCTATTCTGATTTACGGGAAAAAGCGTGAAGCTGAAAAAGAAGTTTGAACCCACTATCATCGTATTCAGAACTGAGCAGATCTTTCTTACAAAATATTTTTATTTATCTTATCATTATAGGCGACGTCCATCACAAAGTAAAATCAAATGCGATAAACTTTTCCTTGTCAATTTGGGAATTATGCAAATTGTCAGAGTACTTGTGAGAGATGAAACAATCTTTTCGGGTGGAATTTTTATTTACGGGAGCTTATTTTTTTGATATTTTACCTACTATCTTGGTAGTACCCAAGAAATATTCTGTTGTTGTTGTTGAGTTACGTCGTAAGCAGAGAACAACAACCTTGACAATTATTATTTTTTTAGGTTCCGTACATTTTAAGGAACAAAAGAACCTTGAAGAAGAAGAAGTGATATATCACTTTGTTAACCGCCCGTTCGTCTGTATTTCTGTCTGCCTTTATCTCAGGAACGCTTGGAGATATCGAGTTGAAATTCAAACCATATGTTCTAGTCTCTCTTGATTTCCTGCAAAAAAGTAAAACCTCCGCCACGCAACACGCCTCGAAATGTTCGGTGGAAAGTGGGGAATGGGGTGTTTAGCATTATGTTCCCTCTGCTGTATACAAGACACATACAGCGTGAAGCTGATTTATATTTGTTTATATTTTCATTTCGTCGCTTTGATGTCGAGGCAAAGAGCGGCGTTGAACACGCAATGCCTCCCGAATTCTGCGGAAAATGGCGAACGGAGTGAAGGAACACTAGGTGTCTTCTGCCTACCCTGCTTGTGAAGCTTTATAATATAAGTAAATATATAGATACCTTATCACATTAAAGACATGAGATATAATTATATAAATATAAAGATAGATACAGAAAACATAATAATACAACATACTCGTATGTTATAAGTTCTTTAGTTTAAGTTAATTAGATAGTTAAGTAAAACATTTTAATTTTCTTAACTAACCAAGTTAAAACGACCGTGCAGGGCAAAGCAACTCGCTTTTAAAGCTTTAAAGTACTTTTATAACCCTATACTTGACTAATACGAAGTTTTCAGCTCAAATATTTAGGAAACTTAAGTGATTATTGTACGATGAACTGAAGATTGTGGACGTCTTGGCACAGCGATACAGCGTCTGACTTTGAAAGCGGCGGTTGTGGGTTCGAATTTTACTCACGGGAATAAATTATTTTCATTTACTTGCTTTGGGTACGAAGATAAAGCACGGCATCAAGTTTCGCTACGCAACACACAATGCTTCGAAAGTTATGCGGTAAGTGGGGAATGGAGTGTCTTGACTTTAGATTTCCTCTGCCAACTGTACTGCAAAAGCTTTTTCGAGACATTTCTTATCGAATGGCGGAACTCAACTCCGTGCAATATTACCAGGACGAGGAAAATAAAATAACTAATTCCCTCTAATGGGAATTGAGCACACAAACTTTGCCTTTACAGCTAGATGCTGTGCCGCTGCGACGAACGACCGCGACCTCTTTTTTGCCTTTTACTTATTTATTTTACGCAGATCACTAATTTGCTAATAAAACCAATTCTTACCAATATAAAAATTTAATAACTTAATTGGAACCAACGAAAACGATTTATAATTTACAGGATGATAAAACTTACAAAACTCGTTATGCCTCATTTATATTTAAAGATAAAACTTTGAGTACTTTGCTCTAATTATTAAGACATTCTATTACTCAATAGAATTATCTTAAGTTGATCAATTAAAATATTATTTAAAAGTTGGTTATGTAAATTAAATTAACTTAGAGACCACCCAAATCAAGACTTTCCACTCTCCACCAATTTGAGATATTCGTGTTAATTCGTGAAAGTCAAAGCCGTGCTTTGCCAGAACGTACCATTTGCCAGTCTTACTAGAACAAAGAAAATATTATTAAAAAATCAGCTTCACGCTGTATCCCACACACAGCAGGGTAGGCAGAGGGAACCTAATGTTAAGACACTCCGTTCCCCACTTTACGCCGAGTTCGGGAAGAATTGCGTGTTGAGTGGCGGAACTCAACGCCACGCTTTGCCTCGACACCAGAGCGAAGAAATGAAAATATAATTGTAAATAAATATTTGACTTCCTCGAGTGGGATCGAACCCACAACCAGTCGATTTTACAGTCACACTTTGTGCCTGTGCGCCACGACCGGCCTCATATTTATTCATTCAAATTATTATTCTTCCAACTCATTTCTCATTATTATAATTATATAATGACTCAAATAAGAGCTTACTTCAGTCTAGTTAGGCAAAGTGCCATGTTGAGTTCCATTTCCACGCAAAGTCTCTTACTCGATCAGAAAATGAAGATTAGAGGGGATTATCTCTTTTATCCCCTGCTTATTTATCTATGTGTAATCATGTAAAAAAATACATTAGTGTAACATGTAAAAAAATACTGAAATGATTAGAAAAATATGTTCTTAATTTAGGGTAGATGATTAAGCAAGTCATTTTGCCCAGCAGATTTTGTTTTAGATGTTTAAGACGGCATCGGGAAGATTTTTTGACGACTTTATGTTTTAATATTTGTAATAGAATATTAACAAATTATCTACATAAATACAAGTAAAAATGTTTAAAAACAAGACATGACATGGCGTTGAGTTATGCCAACTAACGCCTCGTAATTCGGCCTCGAGAATTCGGCGGAAAATGGTAGACGGAGAGAGTTTAATGGGAAAAGAGTATTTTAACCACTAGATTCCTTCTGCTTACCCTAGTACGTGAAACTAAAAAAAGACGCCGCGCTTTCTACCTGAGCATGGAAATATAAATAATATAATGAAATACCAATCACTCTACCAAGTAGGGATTGAAACTACAACTATCGCGTTCACAGTCAAACACAACTATAACTAGGATTTTTCAATATACCTTATAAAACATCAAAGACATTCATTGATAAAATATTAAAAATAAAACAACTTTACTAAATCCAAATCGAAAATTTAAATTTAACGACACTAACGTCGCTGTGGGGAGCTAAGACTGATTGCGGCGAACTAAGATAATGAAATAGTTCGCGCTCAGTCGGTGTTATACAGTCTTATATTCTACACTATGTTCATGGTTCATACATATTTATAAAGAAAACTAGGGACTCAAACGCGGCTTCGCGCGCTTAAACTTATTGTATATTAATACTAATGCAGTTATTACCGATTTAAGTTTGGATAGATTAATATTATTATATTAAAACCAAAAGATAATATTTTTTTATGTATTATATATTTCTTAATAAAATGTATCCTATGCCCTTTCTAATACTTCTAAGATATATGTTTCATGATATGAATCGTAATCGTTAGAAAAGTTTTGGCGTAAAGGGTTAAGCAAGACTAAGTGCAGGGCTTAGTTCTGCCAGCCAACACGCATTATTCCAAAATTAAGTGGAGAACAGAATATATTTACACGAACTCCAACTACGTGTAAAATACCTTTAAAGTAAAATAGTAAAACCAGGGCGGGTCGTAACTCCATATCGAAACTATGTTAGCTTTTTAAATAAGCTTAAAAGCTCTGACCTACTTCCTGGCAATTAGTCGATGCTCGCGTCGCACCGCTTAAGTCACCAATTCAATTTTTACGCCACAGCCATTATAAGAAGTAAATAGGTAACTTTAAAGTACAAAATCTCAGTTTTCTTGTATAAATGTTACTTTTTGGAAAATTTATAAAACATTGATCATAGCGCGATTTGAACCCGCGTCTTTTCCAGACGGTCCAAGCGCAATGCTTATTTTTTAACGCTTTCTAAAAAGTATTTTTGTAGTTCGAGTCACTCATAATTAAATTATTTCCCCGTTTGGTAGACAAAAACAGGCGTATAGCGTCGCCACTTGACACGCATTGTCTTGAAAAGATTTTGTTACTGTAAAGCTATTGAATTCGTCACTTTTATGTTAAACTACTGCTATTTATATGAAATCAAAAACAAAACAAATCAAACAAGCAAATTTTGATATGTGCAATATTTCAAAAAATGCAAATACGCATAATTATTGCATCAAACGATCGATATATTAACAACAACAACAAAACCAATTTAATTTATCCAATAAAAATAGAGTCATGTATCACAATCTAGATAGAGAGAATAATTATGTACGTCAGGCATTTAATGAAACTATTAATTGATAATATTTAGTATGACAATTCGACGCTATGGTTTTAATAAAAAAATATTGATTTTTTTGCATTACTATGCAATTTAGTGCATTTTTATTATTTATCGTATATTTATCATATTATTGCGTGGTATGCGTACGTCTGACTGTAACGTGATGTTTGTGGGTTCTATTCTCATTCGTGGGATGATTCTACTTAATTTATTTTGATTTTTCGTGGCCAGTCGTGGTGCAGCGGTACAAAGTGTGACTGTAAAACCGACTGGTTGTGGGTTCGATCCCCACTCGAAGAGATGAAATATTTACTTAAATTTATATTTTCATTTCTTCGCTCTGGTGTCGAGGCAAAAGCTCGGTGTTGAGTTCTGCCACTTAACACGCAATGCCTCCAGAATTCGGCAGAAAGTGGGGAACAGAATGTCTTGCACTAGGTTTCCTCTACCTACCCTGCTGTGTGCGGGATACAGCGTGAAGCTGATTTTTTTTTTAATTTTTCTCTTTGGTAGACGAATTGTTTCGTCAAATTCCGCAGTTCAGTAACACAATAAGAAATTCTTCAAACTCAATGAAACCTAACCCTACCCAAGCCTAAATATTTTTGTTCAGCAAATTCTGAGATATTTCGTATCAACACATAAATGTTAACACATAACTCTGTTACGTATCAAGAGTAACGTTCAAGCAATTACTCTTTATGGCTCGTTATAGACCTTCCCTAGCGCCTGCATCTATATAAATGCCTATAACTTTTGATGGACGAACCCTTATACCGTGTTTCATTTCTTAAGAGAGTCAACGAAAATAGATTTAATTAAATAAAATACTAAATAAGCATACTAAAATGTATGTCATTTGAAAGAAACGCTTAAAATACCAAACAAGTGCGAGTCGGAAACGTCTTTTTTACATGTCACGTCACGTTTCACTTCATCCGCAAATTGTTTAACCATATTGTTGAAAATATTACATATTTTTTATTTATTAACTGATTTTAATAAAACAACGCGAAATGATAAGGGATGCTTGCTAAGATACAATAGTGAAAACTGCAGCAAAATTGGCTAAGCTGTTTCTGAGGTTAACTTGAACGAACGCACCGACAAACAAACAAAAAAAATAAAAATCATTGTTTTTGGTTCTTTCATGATATTAAATGCCACCAATAACATTTTTTTTTGTCTAGGCACTGATGCGTTACGATTTTATTATAAGAAGAATAGAGGATGCATATAGGATATTGTCTTTAAAATAATGTTATTAAATCACGAAAGTATTTTAAATTACTAAATAAATAATTATTTAATTCTAGTAGGCGCAGCCGCGAACGGGTCGCTAGTACTGTAAACATATTACTAAATAAATATATTTTTTAATAACTTATGACTAATATTATTTGTAAAGATATAAAAATATAGAAATAACTTAACAAGAAAAAATTTCTGTTCGCATCCTGTTGCGATTCACAACATCCTACTTGAAAAGGAAATGGAAAAATTCAAATCTTATAGATTCCTATGTTATGGAGGTATTTTTGCGCGGAGATATCTTCAGAGTGTTGCATTACACAGATACTTTAAAGTTAAATTCTATACATAATTTTATAGTATAAAAGATATCAGTATGTATTATAAAGTTAAAGAGTTGGTTTGGTTGCACACGCTAATCTTAGGAACTACTGATTCGGATTAAAAAAAATTTAATGTTTTAGTCCATTTATTTAATATGGGTATATTATAATACAATAGTTGTTTCGAAGTAATATACTGTACCTACGCCCTGAGCTTCATTAGCGACTTAGAATGTTTCATCATCTTTGTTAGAGATCCCCTTGGGCGATAAAAAATGTATGCCCTTTGGTAAGGCAATAGGCGACCTAAGGTTCCACTACTTAACATACAATATTATAAAATTTGACTTAACGGTGAAGAATATATGGCCTTAACTTCAGGTTCCCTCTTCTTACTCTGCTATATGCGGGAAACTGCGTGAATGGTAAAAAAAATATATCAATATATATTACATCTGTCACAAAAACACCCTGACATTATTATTTCTTCACAAAGGATTATGCTGACGGCGACTTTATATCCTCTCTTGCTGGTCCCCTTTAGATGACACTCGAGTTTCGCTAACAGATACCTCTCGATGGATACTCGATTTAAGAGTTTTGTTATAGGTCACATCCCTTGTACATATCGCACAGTTAATATAATAGCGAAATTTGTACAGAGATGCTAACAACATAAATTAGTTATAACAAGCGTATAAGAATTTCGACGTATTTTAATGAGAACGTATGGATTAGTGGTCACAGCGCTTGGACGGTTTCCTAGAGCCGCGAGTTCAAATCCCGTCCGATGTTCAATTTTTTATACGTTTTCTTAATAAGTATTTTTCTTCCCTAATTGTAGAATAACACTTTAAAAGTGTCAAATATTTATTTGTTTTTTTAAAGGAACTTGAAAATACATATATGTTAAAATCTAAGTAAGTTTACGTCAATTTTATTTGTATATATAGATTTATATTTATTTATTTATAAGACCTACAAACAAAACATACGTATACTTTGTTTTAGCTTTAAGCTGTATCTCGCATGTAACAAGTCAGACAAAAGGAACGATAACCACCCGAATTTGAGACATTGCGTGATGAGTGACAAAACTCACCACCACGATTTATCTTTTTACCAGAGTCGGATCGTGGGTTAACGGTTGTAGGTTCGTTTCCCATTTGGTGTAATTAATTATTTAATATTTTCATCTCCTCTAAATTTAGACGGAAAGTAAAAAACGGAGTGTGTTAACACTAACTTCCTGAGATACAGCTTGAAATAAGCATCGTTATTAGTCGTCTCCCAAATTTGGATTTGAACCCAAAATCACAACGTTGCAACACCACCATAATATACGAAGCATTACAAGATAAATTTTACGTCAAAATAACAGAAAACCTCATAACAAAGCTTAATGTATAGATCGTTTATCTAAAAAGCCTATAGAAGTAACGTTGGGTCGACACATACAATTACAAACACTGATAACAACGGACTCTTATCAACGTGGGCATTATTGTGACTAATTATAACGAAAGTCTAGATAATGGCGTATAATTTTAAGCCTTTTTAATGTATATTTGTACGTTGAAATTTGAAATTGTACAGAATGATTGTAATCTTAAAAGTTACTAGCGGCCCATTCGCGGCTTCGCTCGCATACCACTTGCATTGTTTTATTATCCTGCATTTTCCATAAGATAATCAATATAAATTATATAATTAATATTATTTATATATACTTATTTAGAAAAAAATGTATAAAAAAATTAACGTAGCGGGACCCGATCATGCGCCTCCTGGAAACCGACCAGGAGCTTTCCTAAGTGTGGAATAACACTTTAAAAATGTTTAAAAATAATTTATACATTCAATAATTTTGAGAAACTGTAAGCACTAACATGGCTGCTTGCGAGGACGAAATCGGCGGCAAGGGCGCCCCTCGCTGGACTCACGCCTATACTTGCGGCCGTAAACATAGCGTTGAACTATTTAAAATTTATATTTTCTCAAAAACTTAACGTTCAAATTACATGCTATAAAAGACAAAGTATTTCTTCATAAAAAAACCTTGATGATGGAATAACTTTCGCTCGTAAGTTTCAATATCTTTATCAAATAAAAAATCCGTATCACGGTTTTAGAACTCATGAAATAGAACATTTCTCCCATACAACGTACTGACATATATTTTATTATATTTGCAGCGCACGCGCTTAAAGCGGTTCGATGGTGTTCATTATTATAGTTATTTCGTCATTTAAGGCTAACTAATACGTAACACCATAATATTACAAAACATAGCTTTCAAACAAAACCAAAAATAAGTAAATCGAACCAGTAGATCCAGAGATCTTAGCTTTTAAACAAATAAAGAAACTCTTCCACTTTATTATATTAGTATAGATAAAAGCCGAAATTATCTTTATTAAATTTCCTTGATGTAAGTTTTCAATATAAATGTGTTTCAGTATAAATGTATTTTCAATAGTATAGATAAACATTAAATAAAAAGTAGGGGGCAATGTCGCGCAGGACCAAACTTTACACCACGCCAAGAAAAGAAGAAGAGAACCAAAGTGTAGTTTAAATTAATTATAAACAGCAAATAATTACATAAAAATTAACAATATTTCGTAAATGTATGAAAATTTCTGCCCATTCGCGTCGGTCATACTATGCCGCCCGAAGGCTCGGTCATTTCGAATCAGTGACATCTCCTTTTAAAATGCTAAAAGTGACTATTATATTTATGTTCATAAGGATGAATATCAAGCAAGCAAGTCCATTTTGGATGACGTTTTCTTAAAACAACAAACTTTGCAAACCATTGCTTAGCAACGGTCGGTTGTAACATGGCAGAATAAATTGCACGTCAAATTAGAAAGTATTTTAATATATTTAGAATATATGTGTAATGTAATGTTATATAGCCTATAGCACTTCTGAAGAATCTAGCTTTCATACTAAACAAAAACAAAGTAAATCCGACCAGTAGATCCAGAGATCTTAGCGTTTAAGCAAACAAACAAACAAATTCTTCCGCTTTATTATAATAGTATAAATGTAACTGATTGTCATGTGTATTTTGTTTCACGTTGTTTCACGCATAGAGCAGGGTAACCAGTGGGAAACTAGTATTTATTTATTTTTTTTGCTTTACGACTTGTCCCTCTGACGTAATCAGAGACTTTTTGTACAGTTTATTTTAATTTTACAAGTTTTGAGGAATTCTCCAAAGAGATATGTTTTTAACATTTACAATAAAATACATTTTTAACAATTCTATAAAAGTTTAACTTAATTTTGACAGGTTTCGCAGTAACTACTATAATAAGACACGAATTAGCAAGAGCAACCGAACGACCGAACATCTTAGAACAATTATAATTTAAATTTTTACTAAGAGTGACAACTGAAGGAGACTTTAATAATGATGTTAATAATTTAGACCAACTCGACTCTATACCAGATTTAACAGATGATAAATAAAACACTAAATTTTGCAAAGAAAAGACACAACAATTTTGGAAGCACTTTTCTAAAAGGATGACGACTGACGAACAACTCAAACTCGGCTCTAAAACTCGGGCCACTAATGTCGTCGATGGCTCCCTCCATGTCCATGAAAATATTGTAGCAGGTTTCTTTACAAAGCCTTTTGCAATATGTTTGTCCGGCCCTGGAGGGAGTCTTCGGCGCATCTCTCCTGAGGCATATATTAAGCTCCGAGCCTTTAAGTTTAAGACTAGACTGCTCATCTTCGCGAGGACTTTCTGCGACCCAAAATGGCGGATACAAGTTTCTATTTTGGATGCCGACATTTGGTTCCACTTCGGAGTTTCTAGTTTTGTTTTGAGGTATCCAGGTAAGTTAAATTTTTTATTTATTATTTTTATATGTTTACAAATTTTTACTTTTTGAACAATTTAACCAATTTTATTACTAATTTTAGTTTTATTAATTTTAATTTTTTCCTCTCTTTCCAGGTCGACCCGAGTCGTGGTGCATCCGGCGTTGGTGGAGTCATCTGAGGCGCCCTCAGCAGTAGGCAATGCTGGCTCTAGCGAGCGCATCCCATTTGCATCTGACCGGGCAATCCGTACTGAACGCGTTGTGTTCAGTACGTTCCATCTTCGCGTCAGTGCAGTTACAGCACGATGGCGGTGCGCTGCTGAGCCAGCCCTCACACTCAGACCTCAAGTGGGGTCCCCCACAGTGGCTGCACCTGGGGGCGGTTTCTTTACAAAACCGCCTCCCGTGTCCATAGCCCAGGCAGAGAGAGCACTGTACGAGTGGCGAGAAATCGGCCACTCTGATTTTTTGAAGATCGATGTACAGCGCTCCCGCCGCAACCGCTCTACTCCACACTCTGGGGGACACCCTCATGATCACGTGATTAGTCTGCAGGTTTCTGGCCTTTCGGCGGAACCTGACTTCTGACCGGAAGTCCTCTTCGGGGATGCCGTTGAACAAGTCCCGATTCTGCTTCCTCAGGGCGCCCAAGATATCATCGTCGGAGTTATACGATAAGACGTCCCTGAGGATCAGAAGCGGGTCCTTGTTTTTGACCTCCTCGAAAGTCAGCCGATCGTCCGCCAGTTTCAACCTCTCTTTCACCTTCTCTCTCTCGACCGCCGTACTGCATCCTATAATAACTTTCTGGTCTTTCGCCTTTCTGACCTTCTCCACCTTCACCCATCCCTCCTTCGCATCCACGACCTCCCTTATCTTTTCCAGCACATCCTCTCCTGTATCAATCTCCTCTCTCGAGGAGACTACGACCGAGTGTAGTGCGGTTGGCTTTGGGCTAACCCTTTTGGTTTCGCTAGCCGCCACACTCGCGTACGTAGTCTTCTCGAGCGATTCCCTCTGCTTCTCCATGACCTGTCTCAACTCCTCCATTCTTTCCTCGTTCCTGCGGATCAACCCCGCATGCTCCTCCAGTTTCCTCACCAACACTTCCTCCATTTCCGTTATCAGCTCCGCTTTCTTTTTTCTCCCTTTCCTTTCCTGCGGTTGTTTCCTACTTCATTCCTTTCCTCTTCTGCTTCCTTCACGAGCTGATAAAGCCGCTCTATCGCGCTCGTAACCTCAGTCTTTATGCTAGTTTTTGTGTTACGTGATATACCCAAGTGGTACTTGGCTTTTGTCAGACAGGCCTTGGCCTCGGCTGTCCTGCTTCCGTAAGTCAGCGGGTCAGCCGACGCCTCGGCCGTTCTGACAGACCTGCCCTCTTGGGTATAGGTCTTGTTTTTGTGGGGGCGCGATAGAGCGGTCGGGGAAAACGGGGGTCGCTGCTGGTCTTCTGGCGTTCGGATCGGCGAGTCCTCCAGGAAACCCACCTCCTCTGGGGTTCCCGAGAGGTCCAGGATCCGAGCGCTGCCCTTTGCCGGTGTGCGAAAAATCTTCTTGTCAGAGGGACTCGTCCAAATTCTGAGTGGTGTATAGAGCCACCCAGAAGTCAATGTAAAATTTAAGAAAATCTACCAGGAGTAATAAAGAAGGAAGAAATAATATACCAGGGGTGAGGGGAACTAAAAGGTTTTTCAATAAAAATCTGATCTTCCCCTCTCGGCCTACCGTGTCAAAATGTAAAAAGTTTAATAAATATAATGTATAAAAAGAAAGTATATATATAATAGATTTCACTCCCGCAGATTTTAGAATAAGTCTATATTTATTTATATACCTATATATAATTTTAAAATCAGTTTAAATAGTATTTTCTATAATTACAATACTTTGTCTTATCCTTTTATTAGTCAGTGGTGTAAAAAGCCACTGACTGTCTATATCTACTAAATTAGATTTAAATATATATTTTTCTGGATTTCCTGCACCAAAAACACAGTCAATAGACGAATAATAAAAATTTTTGGCGTCGATAATTTCCACCAAAATCAGTCTAATTTACCTGCCCTGTGAGTAAAGGGCGGGCGGGAGGTCCTTTTTTCAGTTTCTACCGAACGGATTTACACGAAACTGGTATCCAACGAACGGGCTTCGGAAGGCCTCCAAAACGATGTATAACCCGCGAGAATGAGAGAGGAGGTGCAGGTTAGATGTCCAAAAAACCGAATTTTTCAAGTGTTTTTACGTCAAAAGTGGCGCAAAAATTTCAGCAAAAATTTCGAAAAAATTTAGAATGGTACGGCGCGGAAGACCCTACGACACGATACCAAGAAGTCAACAATCCAACGAAGGTAAGTGGTTCAAATAAATATTTTTCTATTGTAACTAGCCAAAAATTTTCTAAGTGCTTTTCAGTGATTTCTATTTTTGTAATTAGGTCAAAATTTGTGTAAATAGTGTTAATTCACTTAGATCTTGTATATAGAATAAATTTGGAAGAAAATATTTCGTTTTGAAAAATTCGTTTTGTATGGGGAAGCTAGTATTACAACACTTTCCCTCACTTTCTTTCACTGTCCCTCAATTCGATAATTAAGTTTTTTTCACTTCGTCTTCTTTCCAGAGTGAGGTAAAGACAATAACTCATTCTCCGCCGCCTCTCGTGCCTCTCATTGTGTTTTATCTTGTACATATTTTTTTTTGTACAATTATGATCGTCTTGTATTTTTTGTTTTGTTTTATGTTTTTTTCATGTTTTGTGGTAACCTGAAACATACCTTACACGATCTCTTCACCATTTTAAATGTGACCGTCATGCAAAGGTGCAGCCTCTGGCTGGCTCTAAGCTAACGGTTGTAGATTTAATTCCGACTTGAGAAAAATTCTCTACTCTACTATAATATGCAGAATATGGCGTGGATTCAGAAAATAATACACAAAAATGTTCCCATATGCAATTGTACGTTAAATAATAATTACTTTTAAATTAATATCCAATATTTTAATTTATTTCTAAACTAATTTATTTCTAAACTAATTTATTTCTAAATTTTGTGTAGATATGACATTCTCTCATCTGAATATTGTAATAATATGACTTTTGCTTAGTTTAGTAGAAAATGTTATATGTGATTGTAATCTAAGCATAATACATACATACATATGACTATACCCATATGATGGTATGACAGGGCATGTAATCAAATTTCCCCATGTTTCGCAAGAACTCGCCCGGGACCCGCAAGATTGTGTTCGAGTTAACCCTCGTCAGTGCGCGTCACAGTTTTTGAGATGATTTTAGAAATAACGTGTTTAAGTTTATTTACTTACGATGTCTTGATAAAATTAGATAGTATTGACTTCATACGTCATGGTCGCAGGTTCGTTTCTAAATTTAGGGAATTTATGTTTAATAACTAAAGTTTTGTGTAATGTCCCATGACTAGAGCTACTTCGCTTGATGTTTTGGCAGTGGCGTAGCTGGGGGGGTGCGAGCGGTGCGGTCGCACCGGGCAACAAATGGAAAGGGGCAACAAAGTCTACGATCAATTCTTCTAATTTTTTTTCAATCAAGAATCAAGGAATGTACAAGAAAAATAAGAGAATGAAAATGAAAAATACAATCTCGCTATCATGTCAATTGAACATGAACTAGTCGATACTATTGATTTTGAAAATGTGATTAATGACTTTGCTAGTCAAAAAGCGCGTAATCTCCGTTTTAAATTTTTGCAATATTTTTTACCAAAATCTAATGTTATAACTTATAACTTAACTTAGCTTCACGCTTTATCCCTAGCGAGGTAGTCAGAGAGAACGGAACGCCAAACGCCGTAGCGAGACCGTTGTCTCAACATACCTCTTTCGCCTTGTCCACTGTTATCAACCTCTTCATACATGCCCTCCGGGGAGTCCTCATGCTTTTTATATGACTTTCCTCCAGTATCTTTGATACTGTGTTTTCGAAGGTCAACCGAGGTCTCCCTCTTTCTCTCTTACCACTCACTTGTCCATCATAAATCTTTTTTGCCATTATTTCATCACTCATTCGTTCGACGTGCCCAAACCAGCTGAGCGTGTTCTTCTTCATTCTCACCGTGACATCCTCGCTAATACCTGCCATTCTGTGTATCGCTTCATTACGGATTCAATCGGCTAAGCTGACTCCGCATATCCTACGAAGAGATTCTCCACGGCATTCATCTTTCTTTCATTCTTCTTCTGTAATACCCACGTTTTGCTGTCGTTCAACAGCGTCGGTACCAACACTGCATTGTGTATGGCCAAACGCGCAGGTGTGCTGACGTTTCGCCGTCACATCAATGCAGCTAAGGCTCCATTAACCCTGTTACCGGCAGCAATACGCCTTTCCACATCCATCCCGTATTTTCCATCTCTACTGAACAATCTTCCCAAATATACCACTTCATTCACCTATTCTAATATTTTACCATTTACACTGATTTTGCGTCCGTTCTTCATTTCTTTCAAAAATGACCTTGAGATGAATTTCAGAACCTTTGTCTTATTCGCATGGAGGCTTAGACCATTATTTTCACACCCTTCTTTCAGAGTGGTGACCAATGCCCGCAACTCGCATTCTGATGATGCAATAAGCACTGCATCATCTGCGTACAGCAGGCAATTCACATTCAGGTCACCTTTCACTTCAGGCCAACTTTCACTCCCATATTACTTTGTTTCACTCCATGGAGACAGCTATTTTATTTTTTTTGGGGAAAAGGACAAGGCAAACGAGCGTTCGGGTCACCTGATGGTAAGTGATTACCGCCGTCCACGGCCCCGTGCAACACCAGAGGAGCTACAGGTGCATTGCCGGCCTTTAAGGTGGAGATAGACGCGCTTTTTGAAGGTACTCATGTCATATCGACCTGGAAACACTGCCGCGGGTAGGCCATTCCACAGTTCCGTGGTGCGTGGAAGGAAGTTCCTACGAAACTGCACAGTAGTGGATTGCCACGTATCCAGGTGGTGTGGATGATATTTCAGCTTATATCGTACTGTGCGGTTAGAAAATTCGGCGGCAGGTAATAGGTCAAACAGTTCTTCAGAACACTCCCCATGATAAATGCAATAGAGAACGCACAGCGAGGAAACGTCTCTACGCAAAGCCAAAGTATCAAGCCTTTCACAGATTATTGGGTCCCCAATGATTCGAATGGCTCTACGTTGTATGCGATCGAATGGTTCAAGCTGATACTGAGGTAAACCAGCCCAGAGATGAGAACAGAACTCCATATGAGGCCGAACCTGCCTGCCTGCCGGCCAAACGGTGTTTTGGCGTGAAGTACCGTCTCGCTCTATTGATGACCCCCAGTCTCTTCGAGGCCAACTTGGCCTTGCTTTCCAAATGATTGCGATACTGGCAGTCACTCGAAACATTGAGGCCCAATATACTGATACTGGGCGCTGCTGTAAGGGGAATGTTCTGAAAGACTGGTGAGACGATAAATGGGATTTTTTTTGTGGTTAACGCGCAAACTTGTGTCTTCAGGGGGTTAAACTGAACTAGGTTCCTTTCACCCCATGAGGAGACATTGTTGAGGGATGCCTCAACGGAAGACACAAGTTTATTTCGGCACTGTTCGGCGTTTTCCCGAGAAAGACTTGCTCGGCCGGAGTAAACAGCGTTCACCGTGCTATCATCTGCATAGCAATGAATGCTAGAATCCTCTAACATGTCATTGATATGCAGAAGAAACAGCGTAGGGGACAGCACGCAGCCTTGGGGAACGCCAGCGTTCACGGGTATATGATTAGAGCAAAAACCGTCGACAGCGACCTTGATGCTGCGCCCAGTGAGAAAGCTGGCGATCCACTTGCATAAATTCTCGGGAAGCCCATAGGATGGAAGTTTAGTCAGGAGCGCCTCATGCCACACTCGATCAAAGGCCTTCGCCATGTCCAAACTAACTGCCAGGCCCTCTCCCTTGCTTTCAATAGCCGCAGCCCAGCGATGGGTAAGGTAAACTAGAAGATCACCGGTTGAGCGACCATGGCGAAAGCCATATTGTCGGTCACTAATCAATCGGTGATCCTCTAGATAAACCAAAAGCTGGCTATTGATAATGCTCTCCATGACTTTTGAGAGCAGGGAGGTGATAGCAATAGGCCTGTAGTTAGATGGATCGGAACCATCGCCTTTCTTTGAGATCGGGTGGATAAGAGCGCTCTTCCATGAGTCTGGGACAACGCCGACTGAGTAAGAGTGCCGAAACAAACGCGTTAGCACCGGTGTCAGCTCAGGAGCACAGGAACGGAGCACTAAGGGAGAGATGCCATCTGGCCCGCTCGACTTGTGGATGTCCAAAGAGGACAGAGCTCGCCTAACAGCTGTTTGGTTAAACTTAACCTCAGGCTATCCAAATACAAATTGAACAACCAAGCTGACATTTTTTTTTTCGTGAGGAAATCCTGTTACAGATACCGGCCCGAGTGGGGACTCGAGCGGGTTATGTGGGACTTGCGGACTGGCAGATGTAGGCCGTTCGAATACCCACTAAAATCTCACGGTGCTCCTCCTCGACCGCCACTGGCCGCGAGACGCGGGGACAATAGTCTTCCGCGAAGCGCGGCGGCTGTCAAACGCCTTTTCCAAGTCTACAAAAGCACAGAAAACTTTTTGGTTAACGGCTATAAATTTTTCCGTGATCATGCGGAGGGAAAAGATCTGATCGATACACCCTCTTCCAGGTCTAAAGCCTCCTTGGGCCTCCTACAACGGCCTTTCAGATCTCTCTTGCATTCTTCTCGCTAATATTTTAGCATAAACTTTACTACTTGAGGCCGGTCGTGGCGCAGCGGCACGAGGTGTGACTGCAAAACCGACTGGTTGTGGGTTCGATCCCCACTCGAGGAGATGAAATATTTACTTAAATTTATATTTCCATTTCTTCGCTCTGGTGTCGAGTTTAAGCGCGGCGTTGAGTTCTGCCACTCAACACGCAATGCCTCCAGAATTCGGCAGAAAGTGGGGAACGGAGTGTCTTAACACTAGGTTCCCTCTGCCTACCCTGCTGTGTGCGGGATACAGCGTGAAGCTAATTTTATTTTATTTTTTTTTAAACTTTACTACCCAAGCTAATCAAATCGATAGCCCTATGGTTTGCGCAGTCTTTCATCGTGCCTTTATACAAAGGCACGATGAACGCACCTCGCCAATCATCTGGGATCTCCCCTGATTTCCAGCATAAATTGTACAAAAACCAGAACAAGTCCAAAATGCGTGGCCCACCATATTCGATCATCTCGGCAAAAACTCCATCTGCTCTCGCTGCCTTACCACATTTCAGACTTCGTATTGCATTCTCAACTTCTTTTATACTGATTTCGCCATCAGCTACATCAACATTTAACATTTCGCTGTTACTTGAGACTGAGGACTCCATCACATTCATACATCTCCTTGTAAAATTCCGCCCATCGCTGCAACATGTGTGGTTCTTTCGTGAAAATTTCATCGTCCTTCGAAAGCAACCTCGAGAAACACTAACTTCTCGTCAGAAAAGCTACGTGTTTTCTCTGAAGTTGTTCGTTAACCTTTCGTCTCTTTTATTCTCTGCCTTTTCACGCTTCATCTTCATGAGTACTTTCGTTTGATTTTGTAGCTTATACTGTTTCTTTTTAATTTCTCTCATACTTTTATCCTTAGCTGAGGCTTTATAATCCTGCCATGCTTTCTTTTGTCTTTTCATAGCAGTTTCCACTTCATCATCCCACCATTCGTCGCGGTTTTTGGTAAAGCCTTCCTTCTTTCCCTTTACCATATACCTCTATTGCTGCTTCTTTCATGCAATCGCTAAGGTTCTACCAGCATACTCCAATACTTTCATTTCCAGATTCGCTGCTGTCTAGCTTCTTGGAAACTCTTTCTTGATATTCCTCTCTAATCGGTGGATCTTGAAGATTCTAGTTTCTTATGCGATAATTCGACTCCAAGTTTGGACACCTTGTGTAGTTGCGCCAACCTGCAAACATACCCCTTATTCTAGCAACGACTAGATAATGGTCTGTTCCCAGCTCAGAACCACTAAACACTCGCGTGTCTATAACTTGGCTTCGAATACGCTGATCCACTAGGAATAAATCAATCATACTTTTCCCTTCCGCTCGCTCCCATGTATACATGTGAATTTATTTGTGTTCAAACGTCGTGTTTGCCACAAACAAATTCCTTTTCTTGCAAATTTCCAATATAAGCTTTCCAGTCTCATTTATTTTCTTGTCACCATACTGACCACTCCCACCCCCTCCCTCGTAACCGCTTCGCGCAGTTCCGATTCAAATCGCCACATATTATTAATTTTTCATTCCCTCTAACGCTACCTAGAACATCCCTGACACTCTCCCAAAACTTCTCGAGTTCGCTTAATAGAGCTGTGGATACTGGCGCATACGCAACTAACAAGAATACTCTTGTTAACCCC
Organism: Heliconius himera; assembly: GCA_021202915.1. Lineage (NCBI taxonomy): Eukaryota > Metazoa > Arthropoda > Insecta > Lepidoptera > Nymphalidae > Heliconius > Heliconius himera. Next base: position 285,950 of record JAJHJA010000118.1, read on the forward strand.
AGCTTGAAGCGAACCCAAAGCAGTTTCGGGTTGATCGCCTTGTATTCAACTGCTGCACTAACCAATCGAGAGGACAATAACACCTACACCTTGACAGCCCCGCTCCCTCTCTGGTACGCCGGCCCAGAAAGCGACCCGACTGCCCGGCAAATCGGTCGTGTCATTGCCCTTTCGCTTGGTCTCTGTCACACAAACGACATCCAAATCTCTATCATCCATCGCATCTAATAATTCATTCATCTTTTCTTCCATCCCTCCTCTTACATTCCACGTAGCTATTTGTAGCTCCGTCCTCCACCTCGTGGCGTGTTGGGTGGCGGTCTCCAACGCCGCATTCGTCGCCACTTGACACACCATTGTACCCCCATTATAACTTATATATAGTTATTATAGTTTTGAAGCAATAAAAAATTATATATCTACTCTACTGTGGTTTGAAATCTGAAATTATTTTGACCATTTTAAAGGGCAACAAGTCCTAAGCCGCACCAGGCAACAAATACCCTAGCTACGCCACTGTGTTTTGGCGAGCGAATGTGTTTATTACAACACCACATCAACGATATACTTTGATATTTATTATTTCATGATATATGATGTAAAACTTAAAATTAAATCAGCTTCACGATGTATCCCGCACACAGCAGGGTAGACAGAGGGAACCTAGTGTTAAGACACTCCGTTCCTCACTTTCTGCCGAATTCTGAAGGCATTGCGTGTTGAGTGGCAGAACTCAACGCCGCGCTTAGCCTCGACACCAGAGCGAAGAAATGGAAATATAAATTTTAAGTAATTATTTCATCTCCTCGAGTGGGGATCGAACCCACAACCAGTCGGTTTTACAGTCACACTTTGTGCCGCTGCGCCACGACTGGCCTCAATATATGATAATATATGATGTAAATAATATATAAATCTGACTGAGGTACATCTGACATCTCTTCATTGCGCTACGCTGAAGCGATTGACGTATTGTATAGAGTTTACAGCCTTCCTCGATTTTTGAGATTAGCATGGTCAACCAAACAAACTTATACTACAGATTTTCTTTTTTTATATAAATTGCTTTATACCATGTCCAATTAAAGATCGCTATTATTGACCATGGGTTTAAACCTCTCCGAGAATAACTCTTTATATTTAAATTATAAGCATTTACCCTATTTCCATCCATCCCTTATAAAAATCACTTATTATAAGAAAAGGGCGTCTAAATTAACCTTTACCATATACAAAATTAGATTGCAAGTGGAATTATAATGTCAGGAGTGTATTTTAAATGGTGGTCGAGTCTAAGCAATTAAGGAAGCTACTTAACATGTCAAGAAATTTTACCTTGACGCTTATTATAATGATGACCAAAACCAGACAAGTGCGAGTCGGATTATCCTAATGAGGGTTCCATATCAATGTCAAGATTGTAAATCAACGGGAAGTATAACATATAAAAGTTAGCGGTAAGTTTGCAGGCGAATATGTAGGCACTTATTTTGAATGAAATGAACTATAAAAAAAGTTTGTCTTTTTAAAATCAGCTTCATGCTTTGCTTCCCGCACACAGCAGGGTAGGCAGAGGGAACCTAGTGTTAAGACATTCCATTCCCCACTTTCCGCCGAGTTCTGGAGACATTGCGTGTTGAGTGGCGGAGCTCAACGCCGCGCTTTCCCTTGACACCAGAGCGAAGAAATGAAAATATAAATGTAAATAATATATTTCATTTCCTCGAGTAAAGATCGAACCACAACCAGTCGCGTTTACTGTCACACTTTGTGCCCCCGAGCCACGACTGGCTTCTCTCAATAAATATTATTAATACACAATATAACAAAAACATAGACAAAGAAGAGAATGATCACTTAAATAGAACAAAGTTTATTTTCACCATTCAAATGAATCTCATAAGTTTCTTAAAAACGTAATACTTTCGTCGACAATAGCACCATTCCTTCCTTTCAAGAGTTGCATAGAAAATGTTCATTGTTAGAATTCTTGTTACCAAGAATTGAATATGACTGTATATGTGTATGTATATGTAACTAAAGTAATATCAACATGATTTAATATTTTTTTGATTAAAAATTAAAGAAACTAATTTTATTTTATCATTACTTTCTCCACTGATCTATTGTCGATCTGTCTATACATCTGGAGCGGCATCTACATATTTTTACTCTAGTGCCCTATACCATGTAGGGCTTTACTGTAGAGTATTACAAATGCATGTAGGGTAGTGTAAATCAGAATACCCTATTTCTTACCTCGGTCTAACCTAGGGCACTAGATGTAGTGTGGTATAATCGCCGTCACTTAAACACTGTCCTGTTTCCGTATAATAAATATCATGTATTTATTTTACTAGGTAAGAAATAGGGTATTCTGATTTACACTACCCTATATATATATATATATATATATTATATATAATATATATATATATATTACTTAACATTTTTATCCATTTATCACACACAGGACAGGCACAGGATTTACAGAGTATAAGTAAGAAATAACATAAATGCCATATAGTGGCATTAACTCTTGTCCCAAGGATAACGAGATTACATCAATTTCCTCGGCCATAATTAAAACGACGTAGCGGATTATTCCTGTGTCATTCAATTTAATTGGACAAGAAAGTTGTTTATAATAATAGTATTTAATTTAAAGTATTTCTTTAATTAATAAATATATTTTTTATTTTGACGTACATTCTTTCGTTTTCTCGCATAGCAGCTGAACGTAGTGGTAAAATACTGCGTTCTCCGTTTGGTGCGTATTCGAAACATTGCGTCTTAAGTGGCGGAGCTTAACGCCTCGCTTTATCCTTGCCCAAAGTGAGCTATAGAAAACATATTTTTTTATTTAATTTCATTCATTTTTATAACCATAGTATGTACAAATAAATATATATTTCGACGTTTTTTGTTACACAGATAGAAGTTTATATGACGAAAGTGTAAGCTCCTGAGAGTAATGTATTCTCCAATAACAACTCTATAAGGAGACTCTTGCGAAAATCTTTGAATTTTCGATATATTTCTCGATTCCTCGAATTTTAAGGACTACGAAGCTGAAACGTAGAGTGCTTAGTAAATTACTCTGTGATAACATCATTGATTTCTCTAACTTAAATGCTTTTAAACTTTTACTATATTTTAATGCATTTAAACTTTAACATTTTAACATTTTTATAAAGCTGAATTAAATTGGATTAGTTGCATATATTTATTATTACACATTTTTGTAAACTCTAGGTTTTAAACACTTTTTATTGGTCCTTGACCACGAGTAAATGGATCTGTATATCAAATAGAAACCGTTAAGTAAGAAAATTCTAATCTTGCGATTTGTTTGTATTGGATATACAAGTGCTGGCAAGTTTAATATCTAGATATTGGTATTTTTTGGTTATGGCGGTGTATTGACGCAGCGTCTGGCTGACAACGAAATAGTTATGGGTTCTCGGGGATGTCCACTTCAAGGATTCATTATTTTTATTTTCTCGCTCTGGTAAGGCATGGTAGCATTTTGATTCCCTTTATAGTGTCAAAATATGCGTTTTTTGCGATGTCAACAGCTATTTGTTTTATAAGTAAATGTAGAAATACGTTTTTTTTTTCAGATAATCATGGGACTGTAAATCTGAGTATATTTTAAATTCAACTCGATATCTCCAAGTGTTTTTGTGATAAAGGCTCTTGGCAGACAGACAGACAGACGGACAGCAAAGTAATCTTATAAAGGTCCTTTTTTCCTTAAAAGGTACGGAAGCATATCAAAAATTGGGGCACACCTTTATACCACCTTTAAAAAACATTGTTTTTTTTATAACTCCAAAATAGATAAAATATGAACAACAATATTTTATTCAAAACCTAACATAATTTTATTAGCATCCACTATTACTGTCAACTCAATACTACTAGACAAATGACATTTATTTTGCTAACTTACCTATTATAACGTATTTTAAATCATATTTATGGTTAATTCGCATTAAATGCTGACCATTACTTATACGGCTTCGCCCGCGTGGTCAAATAGTAATAATTAAGAATTGTTACATATGACACATTTTAAGTTCCCGAGGTGAATCTGACAGTGTATAACGAAACGATTAGCCTATTCCAATATAGCGGTCCTTGATTATTATTTATTGGACTATCTATCTATAAAGGGACTATCTATAAAGGGATTTTTTTTCAATTTAAAATAGTCAGTTGTTTCTGAGATCAGAGCGTTCAGCCAAATGTATTATAAAGCTTGATAATATTATTAAAGATAATTTTATATAATATAGCAATATTGAAGCCACTTTCAATTAATTTCTAGGCTTTATGAATTATTCTTGAAAGAACAAAATATTAAGATACTTAGTCTGCCTTGTTCTATACAATCGTTTTATTATAACACTAGTCGTCCTCTGTAACTTTGTTTGCGTGGACATGGAACGATAAATGAAAAATCCTGTTTTTTCTGTTCCCGTAGACATTCCAAAAATCCTCTTTTAGTACTCCTATACACTTCCAAATGGCAACGTTCTACCTAACTGTCTAAGTTCATTACTTTCGTCTGTACATTAAGTTGGATTAGAGGTTTGCGTGTTGAGTAGCAGAAGTCAACAACGTGCTTTGCCTCGTTACCAGTACAAAGAAATAAAAATATTAAATGTATCATTCCCTCGAGTGGGAATTGAATCCACATCCATCACGTTACAGTCACACGCTTTGTACCCATGCGCCACCATAGGCGTCAGCAGAATTGAACGCTACGCTTTATCAAACTAAATACAATAAACATTATAATACAAAGAATAATTAATTTTAACCAAACAGAAATCAATGAATATGAAATTAATGAGTTAATACCACAATCTTCTGATCGGGAATTTAATCCACAACCAAAAACATATCGAAGTTAATGAAATTAATTTATATAGGTCTTATAAAGAATATTTATGAGGCTTGGGAGGGATCGCAGGATGCTCTTGGCATGTTTTGTGATTTGTCCAAAGCCTTTGATTGTGTACAGCATTCAACATTGGTCATGAAGCTACACTACTACGGCATAAGAGGACATGCACTCAATCTTCTGACCTCTTATTTAGCTGACAGAGTTCAGAGGATTGATGTGAATGGCAAGAAATCTCCTGGTTCGGTAATCGGCATGGGGGTCCCACAAGGGTCTATTCTTGGTCCTTTTCTCTTTTCAATATATATTAATGATTTACCGTATCTAGTTGAAAAGGATCATGAGATAGTATTATTTGCTGATGACACCTCATTGATTTTTAAAATAAAAAGACGACAAATCGTATATGACGATGTAAACAATGCTCTCTCGAAAGTAGTACATTGGTTCACTGTTAATAACTTACTATTGAATAGTAAAAAAACTAAATGTATTATTTTTAGAACACCTAACACGAAAGTTGTTAAAGCCGACGTACTCTTGAATGGTGAATCCGTAGATCCTGTCGATTCTACGGTATTTCTCGGTATCACCATAGACTCCAAATTACAGTGGGGACCCCATATTGATGGATTGGCGAATAGACTTAGCTCTGCAGCTTTCGCGGTCAAAAAAATTAGATCATTAACTGACGTAGAAACGGCTCGACTTGTTTACTTCAGTTACTTCCATAGTATTATGTCCTATGGGATTTTACTTTGGGGTAATGCAGCCGGTATCCAACCGATATTTGTCCTACAGAAGCGAGCTATTCGTGCAATCTATAACTTAGGCCCTAAAGACTCCTTAAGGCAAAAGTTTAAAGAAATTAATATATTGACAGTTGCATCGCAATATATTTTTGAAAATGTTATGTATGTTAAGAAAAACATTAATAATTTTACCAAAATTGGTGATTTTCATAATATTAACACTAGAAATAAGCATTTTTTTTTCGGCGGGTAGACACAAAAGTAGATAGACGCGTTTTTAAAAGCTCTGTAAATTTTTTTTTAAAAAAGTTCTTAAAAATACATATATGTGGTAAAAGTTTAAATACCTGTGTTTAAGTCGATAACTAAACTCACTCACTGTTTTCTACACTATATTTACAATGACTACACCTGTGGAGCAACTTATGAAAAGTATGGAAGAACTCTCCTCTGTGTTCTCATCCAGAATGGGTGAGTTTGAAAAGAACTTAATACAGTCTGGATCTGCAGCTTCCACCCCCACAATAAAGACTTTAGCTGCTGAGTTCAACACATTCAAGTCCTTTGTGTGGAAAACGCTTGGCTTATTGAAGTCTCAGGTTGAACTTGTGGTAGTCGGCCTGGACCGCCTTGAAACACAGTCCAGGAGAAAAGTTCTTCTTTTCCATGGCTTAGAAGAGGATAATAATGAAGATGTCCTGCAGAAGATACTTTATGTTTTATCCAACCAGTTGAAGATGTCTGACATTAAGTCCACTGCAATTGAGTCTTGCCACAGGCTGGGTGTTAAAAAAGATTCTGCCCGGCCCGTACTTCTCAGATTCACCAGCTGCCAGGTTCGTGCCAGCGTCTGGAGTGCGAAAACAAAACTAAAAGGCACTAAAATAACTATGACGGAGTTCCTGACTAAATCCCGCCAAGATGTCTTTACTGCAGCCCGTAAGCACTTTGGTATTAAGAAATGCTGGTCAGCGGATGGCATGATTGTTGTTTTGCTACCAAATAAATCTAAAATCAAGATTTCCTCACAGCGCGAACTTAAACAACTGATAGAACAAGGCTCTGTAACGAAATCAACTGACAGCAAATAAGTTCTTTGTTTACATCACTTTAATATGGCCGGTTAATAGCTCAATATAGACTTTATATTACTTCTTTCCATTGCAGGGTATTTTTATGTTATTATTATCGTTAAGGCAATTTTTAAATATATTTTTAACTAAATTTTTGTTAACTGTGACGTATCACTTTGTTTATAATTTTACTTTTTGACATGTGTCACTCATGTCATATGTTTGTATGTACAGTTTGTCTTGTTTCACGTTCCGTTTCATGTTAAGTCTTTCTTTTTAAAATATTTTTTTTTTTGTAACTTTAAATGTAGTATAAAATTGTATTTAATTCGACTTGTACAGGTAAATTGTTTTGTAAGTTGTATATAGTGTAGTTATATATTTATTTATTATTTTAATTTATTTTTATATATTTATTTTATATATTTTAAATATACACTTTTTGAATACATTTATCTATTCTGATACTTATATTATGTTAAATGAAAATGAATACTTTTCTTGTTCTTCTAGTATTTATGATAGCGCTGATAGTGATGATGATTTTGATTCAGAACCACTTTGTGATAAGCTGTCGAAAACTTTCGACAATAATTGTTCTTCAACCCTCTCCCTGGTGCATATCAACGCGCAGAGTGTTCCGGCTCATCATTCTGACATTCTCGCTTCCTTTAGCTCCGGCGTAGTGGACTGTATACTTATATCCGAGACCTGGCTAAAACCATCGCTTTCATCTGCTTCCTATTCTCTTCCTGGCTATCACCTATTTCGCAATGACCGCACTGGTAGGGGTGGCGGTGGCGTTGGTATTTATCTCCGTGACCACATCCCTGCTAGTATCGTTTTTTGCTCTACTCCTCAACCTGATGGCTCTCTTGAATGCCTCTTTTTAGAGTTGACCTTGCGTCATACTAAAGTACTGGTCGGAGTTCTGTACTCCCCCAATGATCAAATAGATTATTTTAATACGCTGGACGGTATTCTTGAGAACCTTCGACCCCTGTATGAACACATTATTTGCATGGGTGATTTAAATACGTGTCTTTTAAAAAATGATCGTAGAACTCATCTACTAATGGCACTAAACGAATCCTATAATTTACACCTCTTACCTATGTCTTCCCCTACTCATTACTTTCCTAACTGTCGACCTTCTCTTCTAGATCTTATTTCAGTCTCTAACCCTAAACTTGTTTCTTCTCACGGTCAAATGACCGCTCCGTTCTCCTTTCATGACCTTATTTTCCTATCGTATAAATTACGTCTTCCCAAGGTTAGAGGCAAAATTCATCTTCAGCGCAGTTTTAAGCATATGGATCTTGAACGCCTAAGGGAGGATGTGAGGAACATCGACTGGTCTTCCGTTATGTCATCTAATAGTATTGACATGATGGTACAATCTTTAACTGCTGAACTGATAAACATCTACAACATCCATGCCCCTGTAAGACCAGTTCGTATGAAGCATGCGCCTGCCCCCTGGTTAACACAAGTCATCAGAAATACAATGGCTAAACGTGACAGAGCGAAGTTAAAAAACAAAAAATCTCCTTCGCTTGAAAATCTTACTGCCTATAAAAAACTGCGAAACATCTGCAACAGAATGTGTAGGGATGCTAAGCGTCGCTATTTCCATGATACTATTCAGAATCTTAATCAAGCACAAGTTTGGAGATTCTTGGAGTCGTTTGGTGTAGGCAAAACCACTGAAACTCGTCAAGTCTCAGTGGACCTTCACACTCTTAATTCTTTTTTTACAACCTCACCATTTAATATAAATCCCCTAATAAAATCTGAAACATTATCAATGTTGTCACGTCTCGACCTACCAGACTCCATTCCTTTTACTTTTAAAGCTGTGTCGGAGGATGATGTCAAGAAGTGTGTCTGCTCCATTTCCACCAAAGCCTTTGGAATTGACAATCTCAGCCTTGAGATGATTCTTCCGGTGTTGGAAAGCATTGCACCAGTGGTCACCCACATTATCAACTTTTCACTGTCAAGTAATGTCTTTCCTTCACTATGGAAGAGTGCCTATGTCATTCCATTACCCAAATCCTCCAATCCCTCCAATGTCAATGATTACCGCCCCATATCCATTCTCCCTATTCTATCTAAGGTCCTTGAATCTTTAGCCAATAACCAAATTTACTCCTTTCTATCAACCAATAATCTACTGTGTCCTTTCCAGTCCGGTTTCCGTCCCCTTCACAGCACAGTTGGAGCACTGTTGAGTATAACGGAGGACATTCGGTGTGCTATGGACAACACCAAGCTCACTGTTATGGTGCTGTTAGATTTCAGCAGTGCTTTCAGCTCTGTTGACTTCGACATACTTCTTGGCACACTTCGAGCAGTCAATATTTCATCTACAGCTATAAGCTGGTTTCGTTCTTACCTCTTCGGGCGCCGGCAATGTGTTAAAGCTAACGATATGACATCGACTTGGCTTGATCTTACTGCTGGCGTTCCCCAAGGCGGCGTTCTTTCTCCTCTTCTATTTTCTATCTTCATTAACAATATTTCTAGAGTCATTACTTCTCCTTTCCATCTGTATGCAGATGATTTGCAACTTTACCGTCATAGTAACTTGAATGGATTGCCTGAAGCCATCGAAAGGTTAAATAATGATCTTGATGCGATTCGAACTTGGGCCGAATCTTTTGGTCTATTAATTAATCCAAAAAAATCGCAGAGTATTATCATAGGCAGTAATAGACTGAGATGTAAAATTAACTGGGATTTTTTGCCCGTGATACGCTACTCAGGAGTGCCGATTCCCTATTGTAGCGTAGTTAGGAATTTAGGACTTAGTCTTGATTGCAACATGTCTTGGGCACCGCATATTAATGCAATCAGCAAGCGCATGCATTTCTCCTTCCATTCCCTGAGGCGTCTCCAGTACTTCCTTCCTCACAAAACCAAAGTTATGCTAGCGCAATGTCTTCTCCTTCCAATACTCGACTACGCTGACGTCTGCTATTTGGATGCGACTGAGGAGCTACTTAACAAATTAGAACGTCTTCAAAATCTCGCCATACGCTTTATTTATGGCTTACGTAAGTATGATCATGTATCTCAATTTCGAACTCAGCTTAAGTGGCTCCCAATCCGACTTCGCCGTGATATGCACATCCTTACCTTACTTTTTAAAATCCTTAACTACAAGAATTTTCCTACATACCTACGCTCCCGCTTCAACGTTCTTCCTCCTCCCTCACGCTCTAGGCGGTCGTGTGTCGTCCCGGCGCTTGACATACCTATGAGCAACACCAAATTCTTGCAGAACTCCTTCTCCGTATATGCCGCATCTCTTTGGAACCAACTCCCTAACCCCATCCAGAGAACCTCTTCCCTAAAGTCCTTTAAATCCCAATTAAAAAAGCATTTACTTGCTACTGAGAACAATTAGTTTATATTCGAACAGAGTTTCAATATATTGCAACTTCATTTCTTTCATTTTTCTTTTCTTTTAACCCATTTAAATTATATGTATTCATATAGTATATGTATATTCATATGTTTATGTATATATGTATATTTATTTAATAGTATATATGTTTATGTAGTTTATATATGTATAATTGTATGTATGTATTTATATTTGTGAATATGATGTTTCTTCTATTAGTATATTTTGTTTCTTATTTTTTTTTACTGTTAATTGCATTACTCTCCCCGCTGTTTTGATAGATATCCACTTCCACTGGTTGGCTGGAAGAGATTTCTTTTAGAAATAAGCCCACCCTTGTCAACTAACTTTTCATTTTTTTATTACTGTATGTCTTGTTTGATGCAATAAAGAATATAATAATCTTGGTGCACCTGTAACTCGGTTGCATCGAATCCGTAATTCTTTTATGGGACAATGTGTACGCTTGTACAATAGGATCCCAGAAAACGTCAGAGAATTTTCTATATCACGATTTAAAAAAATTGTGAAAAGACGTTTGTGTGTTAAAGGTTTTTACCAAATTAATGATTTTGTAAATGATAACACGCCTTGGGAATGAAATGCTCGCTCCAGTCTGTTTCAAAGGTATCATTGTCACAAATAATTAAATATGTATTTGTTTAAAATTGATTTTAAAAAATAGGTCCCGCTGAGTTTCTTGCGCCGGTTCTTCTCAGGTCTGAGGCATTAATTTTAGTGAACTGGTGGTAAATTTGACGTTCAAAAAATGAAGCATGTAACTTCTTATTTTGAATAAAATTATTTGAATTTGAATTTATAATTATATACGCTATTATTATTAACATCTAGAGGCGAGTCGTGGCGCATGGGCACAAAGTGTGACTGTACCCGACTCTTGGAGGTTCGATCCCCACTCGGGAAAGTTAAGTATTGAAAAAAATCTTTTATATTGGATAGTTCATTAATCAAGGAAAATTGTAAAGGCAGTTACATCACGTTAATAGTTCCAATTTAACCAACATAAGCTTCACGCTGTGTACCGCACACAGCAGGGTAGGCAGAGGGAACCTAGTGTTAGGACACTCCGTTCCCCACCACCAACCAACATAATAAATATAATAGTATAATCAAAGCAAACCTCGGGCACTTAGAATGTGTCATATGGCATACAAAACTTCATTAAAGGTTAATAGATTGTACACGTAGGCAAGCTTACCTTACATGTAACCTTATGCCATAAACGTTATAAGGAAAAATACACAAAAATAATATTTTTATAGAATGAAACATAAAAAACAAGTAGTTTTAGTTTCATTTTCGCACTTTCATCAACCCATCCCTTTGGCGCGGGTCCTTATCGGTTTTCGATCCATCAAAGGTCAAGGTCAACACCCACTGAACTAGGGGCTTCCTGAAACGAACGAATTGTATGGAAATGATACGAATATGACAAGTTAAAAATTTATTGTACTACGATTACTAAATATGTGTTATTATATCTGGTAATTAAAATGAGGCTGTCGTGGTGCAATATTATCGACCAGGGTTGACTGTATACGGGAAGGTTGTGGGTTCGATCTCCACTCGGAGGAATGATTATTTACTTACTTTAGTAAGTAAGTATACTTAGCTTAAGTTTCCCCTTAGCGGGGTATTCTGCATAACTCTTTCGCCTCATCCTCAAAATGATCACATTAAATTTATTTTTATTTCTCCACTCTGATATACAGAACACGACGTTGAGTTCCACCACTCAACACACAATATCGATGTTTTTATGGAAAGAAGAGACCGGAATGTTTACAACACTAGGTTCTCAAGTTCTCTCCGCCTACCCTGCTATGTGCGGGATACAATATCTTTAAAAGTTTTGAAAATTACTATTAAATTCCATTTAGCAATATGTGGCATACAAGTAAATTAAAGCCAGTGAGACCAGGCGTGGCGCATGGGTACAAGGTGTGACTGTAAACACGATGGTTTGTGGGTTCGATCCCCACTCGAGGAAATGAAATATTTATTTAAATTCGTATTTCCATTTCGTCACTCTGGTGTCGAGGCGAAAGAGTGGCGTTGTGTTTCCCCACTCAATGCGCAATATTTCCAAAAAAATAGGCGGAAAGTTGGAAACGGAGTGTCCTAACACTAGGTTTCTCTGCCTACCCTACTGTGTGCGGGATGCAACGTGAACCTGATTTAATTTTTTTGAAGTACATTATAAAATACTGCCTCTAGCATTTCCAATTCGTAGCAGATTCTAGGTTTTCGCTTCTAACCCTATATATCGAATTACTGGATGACACACACTCTGTTTGCAAAAGTGTGATATATTGTTTGTGGACATACAAATGTTTGTGATTTCTGTACTCAATAGCCGACTTACGTTACGCCGTTTATCTGTTTTTATATTATCATTCTTTGTATTATTTCAGGTATGTGATATAAAAAAAATAGCTTCATGTTTTTTATAAGCAGAGTTTTTACTCTGCTTCTGTTTTTACAGCTTCATGTTTTTTATCGCGCGTATCGGCAGGGTAGCAAAACTTAGTGCTAAGACACTCTGTTACCCGTTTTCCGCTCAATTTTCGAAACATTGCATGTTAAGTGGCGAAGTTTAGCGCCGCGCTTCCCTACCGCAGCTGGAGGTTGAAATTAATCAAATTTTCTCGAGTGGAGATCGAACCCATAACCATCACGTTTTCAATTAGAGGCTGTTCCACTATGCCGCGACGACCCCAAATGTAAAATTTGTAGTACTATTTTCTTTCAGCTACACGCTGTATCCCGCGTAAAAGGTAACCAGAAGGATACTAGTGTTGAAACACTTCGTTCTCCATTTTCCGCGGAAAGCTCGAGGCAATGCATGTTAAATGGCGGAATTCAACGCCAGGAACCGGGTCCAATTTTTCAGATGTAACGTGATATGAGCCGGATTTCAACACCGCGCTTCGTCTCATATTTTTTTTGATGTATAAATAGTAACAAAACAAATTAAAATACGATTTCAAACCGTAATTACTGAAGATATCTCCCTATCACTTTCATTCTACGGGTTAACCATCAATTCTATTACTTTATCTGGTACCGCTATTCGTTAACAGTTGCTATTACTATGTAAATTTTGTGGAATCCCGTCGAGTTTATAAATTAGTAGTCAAATGAATCGAAGCTATCTTTGTTTAGGACAAATAAACTTTCAAACGCTCGTGATTAGGGTTTTTGCTTGTAATCACACTTTATTTGAAGTTGAAATTAACTATTTTTTTTGCAATTAACATCGTATCGATGTACAAGTATCGAGAAAAATTAAATATAGACTAATATTTCTAAGATGGATGACAGGCTTCAAGTAACAAAAAACTTAGAGTCAGAACACCAAGATACTCCGTTTTCCACATTAACGAATCCGAACCGTGTTGATTGGCGGAGCTTAACGCATTTGAGCTCACTCACTGAGCAAGCATAATGAAAATAGTAAATTCCCCTGAGTAAAAATTGAAACCAAAACCGTCACATTTACAGTTATATGGTAAATGGATCCAAAGCGGAAATCAGAGTGCCTTTTACTAGCTCCTTTTTTCCTACTTCATGAATTTACTTCGAAATATTTTTTAACAAAAAAACCGACTTCTTCAATTTCCACAGGATCCCGTAATAAGAAGAGTAACCAAACTTTCGGTTCGCGGGATGCTGAGTTATTTGTCGCGCACATACTCCTCACTTTATTTATAGGAGTCACTATTAATAATTATATTCCACTATAGTAGGTTTTTCCAGCACCAAAATGAAAAGAAAAGGTAATGCCACCTAAAAATTCTTTCCACGATAAGGGTTTACGGTGTATGTATGTCCATGTAACAATGTAGGCGCTTTTTTTGGACATAATTGCTTTCAGTTTTTTACCTTCACACTGTTTTCCGCATATAGCAGGATAGGCGAAGAAAACCTAATGTAAAGATATTCCGTTCCCTAAGTACTGTCAATGTTCGAGACATTGCGTACTGAGTAACAGAACTCAACGCCGTCATTTATCTTGTTACTGGAACTAGGAAATGAAACTAATTAATTTCGCGAGTGAGAAGTAGACCACAATATTCGCATTGGAGTCAGGCTTTGTACTGCTGCGCCACGACGGCCTTTAAAAAATAACACTTTTTTTCCAAAAAACAGGCTATAAGTATAAGAAAACGTTTTGCATATGTACGTACTATCTTTGAATTAAAGATGAAAGTACTAGACACGCGAGCCTTCAAACCGATGCGTAGACTTAGCACGCTATCATCCGCTTCAGATAACTAATTGTACGGTCAGCTTGCTAACGCTTTATTTATATTCAAACGTTATTTTACTTTCAACGCAACGTAACGTTCCGATAGATAAGAAGATATGGAAGTTAATGACAAATAGATCTATTTTGAAATAAATATTTTAATTTAATAAATAGTGTAATTATTATTGTACTCCTCTTTTTAGCTTTACGCTATATTTTGCATATAGGAAGGTAGACAGAAAGATTCTAGTGGTTCACTACGGGTTCTGACGCACCGCTCAAGTTAAACACCGTGTTTTGTCTTTGTGTTAGAACGAAGAAGTGAAAGTAATTCAATCTCCTGAGTAGGAATTTACAGGAAGACGCTGTGCTGCCACGATGGTCTTTATTATGTTCCAGTGGCGCGATAATGGTGAGGCCATATCCAGCTGTAAATAGGTTAATGATGATGATGATGATGATAGTCATAATATAAAACTCAAATATTGCTTGAACAAAAATCTTTTTCCTACAATATACAACGCATCACAAAATAATAAAAAAGATACTTATTACTTTATTGTAGAGGGTACAATAACACCACAAGTATACGGCTTGTTATGTGAGGGTCGTGACCTCTTGACCTCCTCGCACACCGAGAGATATCCTCTAACCTAGTAAGATAAAATTAACACACGAATAAGCCTGTTGTTCACTAATATGCTTTATATCGCCGGGAAATGCATAAGTCTTTATGCATGTTCTTTACGTATATAAAATGGAGAATAGGACGAAAAGTATTAAACAGAGAGACTTAACTTTATGTTCTTTGTGGGTACTCTGGACTTGAATGATATTGATGCTTATATATACACATACACGGAGATGGATCCAGATCTAAAAAAGGTTGTGGGCCACCATAAATCAAGGGAGTGCGAGTTGCCGTATGAAATCACCTACTGTTTTGGCTTTTTCTTAAAAATTGTTACTATCACGTTCGACCATTACAGTCCCCCATCACTAACTATAGGTAATATCGTCAGCCTATAAAGCTCAAAAATCGTGATAGCTTTACGACGAAGATCAAAAAAATTACTGTGTGTGTCCATAACGGTGGATCAGCTGATCAGTTTTCATATAGTTAGATATGGATGTCACGCGGCTTTGAGTTCCGACACACAAAGCTCATTGTCTTGAAAATGAGTCGGCGAATGAGATGGAATGGCACGGAGTATTTTAACGCAATATTCCCTCTGCTTTCCCTGCTATGTGCGGGATACAGCGTGAAAAAAAACTTATCTGTACAATAAAAACAAGCTATTGTCAGATCTTAATATATGCTGAGTTTAAAGTAGTTTCTGTTGCCACTTGGTGGAACGATTTTTTCTTATTTCTTCATTCTGGTAACAAGAGAAAGAGCGGTGTTGGCGGATTGGTGATTGGTGTGTTGTAACACTAGGTTCCCTCTACCTACTCTGCTGTATGGAGGATACAACGTGATAAAGAAATAGATAAAGTTGCTTGATAAGATGATAGTAATTAAGGTTGATAAAAAAATCGTCTCTCCAAAATTTTACATACATATTAGTTTATATATACATATATAGTTTACATATACATATTAGTTTACATATACATATACTAGAATTAACTGTAAATTAACCTGACTAGCAAATAACAATAGTTCAAGAGAAAAAAAAATATTTTTTTTACTTTGGAGCCATTTTAAAGTTTATAGTGGACCTTTTCATAATAACGCTATATCATTTTAATCTGTAGCTTAAAATGATACCAGGACAGCTAGGGTTTTTTTCTTCTTTCACGTTCTTTACATTTCATGTAGAAAGCAGATGGGGTACATATTAGTAATATGTTCATTCAAAAAAGTGTTCTAATTATTCAGAAGTTTTAATTTGAAATTTGAGTAACGTTTTGTCAATATAGACTGATGGAATTATAAATTTTTCCATTCTTTAATATACATAAAAAATATTTGAATATTTCAATGTAATAAAAAACAAAAAAACGTTCAAACGTATAATTCAATAAAGAATTCTAGTACAATACGCAGCTAACAATGTTATCTGTTTGTGATTCTGTTACCTGGCGACTTGTTATAATATTAGGTTTCAATATCATTTTTATTTTTGTAACATAATTGTAATATATTTTTCTATTCCATTGATAACAAAACATATCGGCATATATCAAGATTTGTCAATAGCTTATTAAAAAAATAGTCTAGATATGTTGTTCACAACCCCAGGGGAGTTGTGATCTTTCAGTGAGTCTCAAAAAACTCAATTCAGCTGTTACGAAGATTAGCCCGGAGAAATAGACAGATAGACAGTTATAGTTAAATCATAGACAGACACTGCAATTTAATTTATATAGAATATTGATAACAAGTTGCAAGAACTTATATCTTAGTAAACGTTCAAGATAAACAACCTTTCTTTATAGGAAGTCAAAACAGTTATCCCGCTGTAAGATTTCTCCATTGGCGATAATTTACGTCTAAGGTAAATAAGGTTCATCCTAAAATGTCTATTCGATAATTTCCGTTAGAAGAATCCACCATTTTAAATCTATATCTTCTTCTATTATCTTATAATCTTATAAAAATGAACATTTTTTTTTGGTCAACGAGTTATTCTACTCATACAAATTGGAAATTTTGTGTTGGATAGTCCATTTATGTTCATCATTTCGATCTAAGCCATAGTGCGTAAACCTACCTGCGGATTACGTGGGGCATTACTTTGGCCGGTATTTATAAACCACTCTCAACTCTAAGAGCGAGCTTGAGATGCTGTTTTCATTCATACATAATAATCCATGAACTAATTTATAATTTTTTTAACTATTAGTTATTTACATTTGACCGAAAGAGCGTAGCCACTGGTAAAAGCTAGTCCAAAATATAAAAATTATATATAACTATAAAATTTGCTGTCATCTTGAATTTTAGACAGGTATAGAGCCTTAAGACCTAAACTAATATTTGCTTTCACGATTATGCTATACATAAACTTCGAGTATTCCAACAAATCCTTTTAGCCCAAGATCACAGAGCCCCCAGATCTACATCATTTTAGCAAAGCTGAAATTTTGAGGACTATTGGTCTAATATGTATTAAGAAAATACGCGTACTCATTAATTTAAAAGTGAGGCCCTTTCAGAGGTAGCGCCAAATGTACGCGCCTTACATTTTTGTCTGGGAGGATAATTAAGCCATCGGATTGGTTGGATGCTTATATCTCCTTACAAGCATCCAATCCGTAAATAATATTTGTAAAATTAAAGCTGCTGCTGTTAGTATCATGTATTTTGCTCCAATTTTAAACAAGCTTTATCTGCTGAAGTTAGGGCCCACGTAAAGGGTCTGGTAATAATAAAAATATTTTTTTTACATTATTCTTAAAAAATATTTGTAATATGAGCGTTTCTACTTTAACGTGGGTGAGCGTATACTTTAAATTGGGGCTACCTTTAAAAGGGCCCCACTTTCTAGTTAGTAAGTATACATACAGGCTTAACTACATATTAAGCTATTAATCCGCAAAATTTCGGCTTTTCTAAAATGACATAGGACTGGGGGCCCCGGGATCTGAGTCTATTTATAATGCTAGGCTTATATTACATATGTACTTGTGGCTTTGAATGAAACGTCATATATTTGTGTTTCGTCTCCAAGTTAAAGTATAACAAGTATATCAATTAGTAGATAATTTATTAATTTTAGCTTCACGCCGCGGAGTAAGAAGAGAGACAATGTCAAAAGATTCCATTCACCGCTTTACGCCAATATTCGAATAATTATATATATACTTTTTTTGTCCAAATAAGCTGCAAATAAAAGTGAATTTTATAGCTATTATTACTGTATGGACATTGGACAAACAGCCTTAAATTAAGAGAAGGGTAGAAAGATAGTTCATCGAAACGATTGAACAGCCCTTATCAGTGCTCGAGTATTTTCGGAAATTACCTCTCGTTAGTGGTAAATAATGAAACGTATCTAATGTGCTACTTTGAAATAATTATTCGTTTATGTTTGTTTTGAGAAATCCGTTTTCATCAGTGGATTTGTGGTTGAATTGTTAATAGAAATAGTTATATGTATGACACATGATACATCTCTATCTGGTCTACTAAGTACAAGATATCTTTGACCGCAGGAGCAGTGAGTTACATCGAAATGATTAACGTGAAGTAGTAAAGTCTAAAGTGTTGGATACCTATTTGAGGAATGAAATGTTTTAGTTTCTTCTTCTCTGTTAACAAGTTAAAGTGAGACGTTAAGTTTCGCCACTCAATCTGCAATGCCTCAAGAATTGACCAGATCATGGTGAACAAATTGTCTCAACGCTAGCACTTCTCTGCCTATTCTGCAACATGCAGGATACAGCGTGCAGGAAACAAAAAAAGATACACTTACCAACTAATACTATATACATATATGATAAATAGTAATAAATCTCAGGTGTCATATAACAGTAGCGCTATTCATCATTATATTGCTGTAAGGGTTGAGAGAGCCATCAATCATGTTTGTTGGTGCCTATAGATGTGTAAACAGTGGATACTGATGAAAACCCCTCGTTCTAAGACTTAGATTGATCAACAATACGTACATTTGACAAATTATCCTTTGAAATATAAATGACTTAACTTAACTTTTACTTTCGGCTTCACCGGCTGGTCAAATGAAAAAGACTAAGATTTATATTTGACTAAGTGTGGCAGGTAACTTTGGCCGCAAATGCAAATCGAAACGAATAATGTAGTGTAATATACACTATCTGCTATGCTTCAAATAAATTATTTCCAACTCAAATCAGTAGTTCCTGAGATTGGGACATTCAATCAAACAAACTTTTCTATTTAGTAATACGAGTTTATATCTTTGCGTAGCTTGCAACCACGTATCTACCGTGGTTAACCATAAAAAATCTATTGATCAGTAATTTCATTCTCCACTTTCTGACATAAAGGCGACTTTGTGTGCTAGGTTGTGAATCTAAGCCTCCATTTCCTCAGTATAAATAAATATTTTTCTGATATTGAGATATATACACCATAAATGATTATAAAAACAAGTAGGCAAATTATTATAAATCTTATAATAATTTTTACTTTGGATCCTTACATAATATACATATATATAAAAAAATAATATAGATATTAGGTAAAAATAATATAATATTCTCGCTTGCCCACTCTGGTTACACGAAGCACAGTTCTATTCTGTTACATGATTATGGCGTTGCGAACATACCGAACGAACATTGATTGCTTCGACAATATCACGCTGTATGGACACCTTTTTCATGTGGTTCTACGTTAAAAAGAGAAAATTGGTAACACCGTAGTAAAAAAGAGATCCAGTTAAAACATTAAATTGACTTTGAAATTTCATACAAATTTCGTGGGTGGCGAAATTTCATATAAATAATTTACATTTATATTTTTCCACACATGAACTTAATGCTGTTAGTCCTATTGACCTTTTCTGCGACCCTGGGTGGGAATAGAAGAGAGTTCTCTGTCCCTGAGAAATTGTAAACACTTCGTGACTGCTTGAGGGAATGTCGACGGCGGCAAGGGCATTCCCTGTGAAACTTGTACTTACATATTATGGTCATATTGGGTTTGATTTTTCCATATTAGCCTCTTACATAACACTTCATTTACTGAACGATCATTGATGATTTTAGTGTATCCGTTTAAAAACTCTGACTTTGTATATTAGTTCATTTCATACATTGACTGATATAAACTTCTTCTAGTCTTTCTTACGACAGCTGCCGGTGAGAGTAGACGTGTTAGCAGTCCGCCCATTGAGTGCGGCCTAGAGATTGTCAAATATAGACAGAATAGGACCGATTTAAAAATTACCCAAGGCGTGAGCCGACCAGATATTGTCAGCAAATAGATTACTATTTAATATGAAAGATACGTCCAAATAAAAAAAATATATATAGATGTATGTATATAATACATGTAGTTTTACTGAAAATCTATAATATTGACATTAATGGTTTTGCTTTGAAATTTAATACTCTTGACAACGAATACATTCAGTTTTTCCGATTTCATTATTGAAATCCACGTGAAGCTTTACAATGTAGGAACGTACAAAAGTTTATTGTTTTTTAGAATTTTGTATTGAAAAAGATAATCTATTTGTTATTTTATATTTTTAAACATTGAAAAACAAATAAAAATCAGTTTATTTCTGTATACATATTCAAACATGAACATTGCGTGTTGATTGCTATGAGCCAATCTTGTAGGTACTTGGTCTTATCTGACAGGAACCAGGTGTCCACAACGAAAGAGAAATGAGCGGGTAATGCTTAGGTGGAACGAACTCCTTTTAAATAAAAGCGGTATACATTTCCACCAACAAAGAGTTTTATATTTTGTCTAGAAATGTCTTAATTTCAACTCATTCTGCTCGCTTTTTCCTTTCCGCCTGACTATTTATTGGTGGAATTAGGACACTTCCGTTCCCCACTTTACGGCAAATTCTTGAGGCAATACGAGTTGAGTGTCGAAACTCAACGCCGCGCTTTACTTTGTTATCGGAGCGAAGAAATGAAGTTATTAAATATTTCAACCCCCCTAGCGGAAATCGAACCCACAACCGTTGCGCTTACAAACGCACGGCTATGCCCTTGCGCCATGGCGGACTCGTTGTTAATATTGATCACCTCAATATCTACAAGATATAATACGATATGACGTTTCATAATAGAGTCCAGTGTAATAATTAGTCAAACTGACGAGGGTCAGACACTACGTGTACCGCATTTGCTATTATCCCGAGTACTAGAAGGTTAATTTTGTTAGGATTTTTGTTCTGGAATCAACAAAAACAGAATGTCTAGTCATGTTCGTGGAGGAAAATGTTATTAGGGAGGTAATTATATCGCTATAGAAGAGAATGTAGTAGATAGTTTAGTACTTTAATATATGGCTTCCAATACAACAGTTGTGGGTTTGGTTCTCACTGCAAGTCTATCCTGCTATAATATATATTATGGATTGTTAAACTCTTTGGCCATAGTGTGCTATAAAAAAGAGCGAACTTTCAGTTTAAGGAAAAAATCCGAAATTTGAAAATTTGGCGTTGTAATATAAAAAAAAAACAAAAAAATATGTATATTTATACTTTACATCATACAATCTTAATGGATTCGCCCGCAAACTTAAGTTTGACGACTTTTATAAGTTGTACTTTCCGATACGGTAGAGGAGTCCGACTCGCACTTTTCAGTTGAAACCCGATTTTTTTTTAGTTTTAGTACTTAAAAATCTAATATAAAATATAAAATGAAACAAAATATATCAAAAACACATTTATTGATATACATACATATCATTTACAACATAATCGTGCGTTACATACTCTATGCTGTATACATTAAATAATTTTCCATTAAAATTATAAATAATCAAATATTACACACATTGATCGATATTTTATAATAGTCTCTATTATTAATTATCTATGTTATAATCTAATGTCTATATAATCTGTGGACACTGATATAGATTATATAAAATGCTAGAAGAGGTCATGCAATTGTATTTTTTATTGAATATCGACGTCATAGTAGCGCATTAGAAGTATGGCTGAATTCTGTTTTATGATGGTTCTTTTATATTAATAATAAAGATTTTTCTGTTCTATAAATCCAAGTTATAGTTTCATAAAGGGCAATTTAAGAAATGGAAGGAAATAACAAGTTTAAAATAAATAATATTAGAGCTATTTTGAGAAAAAAAACAACTTTCTTAGTTAAAACCAGGTAATTTCCAATAATTTTGTCACTCATAATCCTAACCGGCTGTCAAGTTCCAGCTGTGCTACTACTGATGATGTCAATAAATCAATATTAGCATATATATCTCTAAAAGTCTAAAGTAATAGCTAAAATGGTCAATATATTTATATATTTTTTGAATTACACTTAGATATGCGATACGTTAGGCACTAAATTACATTTAAATTACTAGCGTACCTAGAATTGGTATGTGTCTCTACTTTTATATTCAAAGACCTATTTGGCCCATTATTAAAATTTCTAATATACATATGTACTTGTCGTCGTAATGTTAAATGGAATTCCGTTTTTCTTCGTTCGATATAATATATGTATATCTAATGAAAGATATGTAATATATAAATATATATCTTTCATCAGAGAAGGATAGGGTCTAATAGTTAGATGTAAATAATTTATAAAATCAATTAAATATTGATATATAAAATACTGTATTACTCTATTTTAGTAAGACTACAATACAGTAAGTCTATTGGTTTTGGCAAAAAAAAAATGTTTTAGAGTTTCTTATCTTAAAAGTCAAAAATGGAACCCTTATAGGACTTTATTATCACTGTGGTCCGTCTGTCCGTCTGGCGAGACTATTTATCTCAAGATCGCGTGGAGATATCAAGCTGATTTTAATACCAAATATTCAGTCCCTTGTAGCACAGAAAAAAATCAAGCTTCAGAAACAAAATATACGAGCATTAAGCATCGATTTTGTTGCATTTTGTACGAAATTCGCCGCGTAATCAACACCTATAGGCACAGGATACTTCCCGTGGACCTATGGTTATGAAGTGAGAACTTACAATATAAATAATGGAAAAAAAAACGAAAAGTGAAAATTTATAGGTTTTTCATAGAAAATAAAACATTACAACTTATACTTGTGGTTGATATCGTGCAAAATGAATGCAAGTGACCGCAAATTTGAGTTTGTCAATAAATATATATGATAATATAACAATAAGATGTACTTTCCGTTCACGTTACAATCTTGAAATTGGTACTGAAGCCTCAGTTGGCACGGCCGACTCGCACTTAACCAGTTTTTTTTGTTTTGTTTTTTTTTTTTGGGTCATTTCTAATAACTTCTTGTCATTAATATAAGGTATTAATGACAAGAAGTTATTAGAAATGATGGTGTGTTGTTGTTATATGTTTATGTATAGATAATTTAGTGGTACAATAATTAATTTAAAGCATACAGGAGAAACTCAATTACGGAGACCGACTATTTTGCTTATGCATTCGAATTCGAAAAGCCAATGTATGAAGAATTAGTTTAAAAAAATACTAGGATTTGAATTGAATCTGACAACAAAATATAATTGTACATAACTAGGTTTTATTTTTAATTTATTTCTTAGTAATACTACTTCAAAATTTTATTTAAATGAATCCGATCGACAGTTCGGATAATCCCGTATAACCTGGGCTGAAATCATTAAATGAATCATTAAGTAAATATTTTCAAATAAAATTCACAATCAATTTTATTACAAAAATATTCAAAATGTAAGGAAATAGTCTTTTTTAAGTTAAAGGATTTTATTTATTTTTAATATTATTGTTTTTTTTAAAACATATGCCGGACTTAAAACCGCTAACCATCACGAGTACTGAATTTCTCTCTAGCTAAGCCATGATTACATTTTATTACCTTTACCTCGTATTTTCGGTATATTTTATGAAAGTTTTTATATAAGGACAAGCTGTTGTCGCATTAAATTATAAGTTATTGACAGTCATAAAGTTCAAAATTTTATATTTATAATCTAAGAATCTGTAAACCTTGACAAGGCAATAAGATCTTGTATTATCTAAAGATTTATCTTTATCGTGGCGCAGAGTCTGGGTGTCAGTGTGACGGTCGTGGGTTCCATTAGACTCCGTTCCCATTAAGATACTTTCATTCTCTATTTTCCACCGAGCTATCTAGGCATTGCGTGTTGAGTACGAGAAAAAGGAAACTGAAAATATTAAATATTTAATTTCCTTATGAGTGGGAATCGAACTCACAACCATCGCGCTTACATTCCCACACTTGTGCCCCTCCGAAATGAAGCCCTCCGGCCTCTAATCAAAAAAGTGTCAGTCATAGCGGAACATAACATTTGGCTGTAAACGCGTCGATTGTGAAACAATGACACTCAGAAAAAATGAATTGTTTTGATTTGGTCACTCTGATAAACTTTATTAATGTTTGCTACTCAATTCGCTACAACTGTTTTGAAAATTGGACGAAAAGTGGCGAAGGCAATGTCTTAAAATTAGGTTTCTTCTTTCTACACTGCTATACAGGGTAAGACATGAAGCTCTATATAGATAGGCAAATTAAACTAAACCACTTCCATTAAATACGGAAATACGCCTGTTATTCCATTTAGATATTGTATTCGGAATAGTGTCTTAGAGGGACACATTAATTCGCTAAAGTCGTTCATATTTTATGGAGGTTGAGTTGAAGGTTACGTTCATAAACAACTATATTATGTCGTGGCGAGAATATTCGTATAATATCCTGATACTAAAATTTAAAAATCATCACAATGCGGCAGCGGCACGGCATCTGATTGTAACCGCGATGGTTTTGGGTTCGATTCCTATTCAGAGAAACTCAAAGAATTTTAAACAAAGTTAAAAAGCAAAAAATATCATAACACTAGGTCTTTTCTCATAGTACTCTGCTAATTGAGGGATAAGGGTAACATATAAAATTAAAAAAATGTAATTAAATACTTCTTAGCTCAGTGAAACAAATAGATAAATAGATTTGAACAAATAGATATGTAAATTTTAATTTAGCTAGGTATTTCTAGTTTTACAGATGGGCATATATAATTTTTTTTTCACGTTCACGCTGTATTTCACATAGTAGGGTAGACAGAGGGAATCTGGAACCCTAGTGTCAAGACACTCCGTTCCCATAAAGATACTTTCGTTCCCCACTATCCGCTGAATTCTTGAGGCTTTTCGTGTTGAGTCAAAACTCAATGTCGCGCCTTGCCTCGTTACCAGAGCGAGGGGATGAAAATATTAAAGATTTGATTGTACAAACTGAAAAAAAAAAGATATAATATAGTGTATATATTCGATTTCAAAAAATGAATATATATTATGGGAACAATCGATATTTTTTTACCAGCAGTTGTAACCAGCTGTAATGTTTTCTATACATATATGCGATAAGTAAAGAATGCAATTTATATATAACCTTTAAACTTAAAAAACATAAACACCCTCGAATAACCCAAGAAGAGACATGTGGGGCAACTAGCTCAGTATTGATGCTCATTAGTACAGTGGCTGTGGAATGAGTTCACAAATTCACCTACTTCGGTAGTGTTGTGTTCGAAACTGGTGAGACCAAAGAAGATATCGCGAGAAGATATCGAAAATCGCCAAAGCCAAAGCAACCTTTGCAACTTTGGTATCAAAAGATGCCTGAATTCTTAATATACTATGCTGGCCCGAGAAAATTACCAACGTAACTCTATGGGAACATTGCAAAGAAATCCCGGTCGGCCAGCAGATTAAATATAGTTGAACCGGCTACACGCTCCGAGGGGATCTTAGCCACATCCCGAGTCAAGCCTTGGATTGGAATCCCGAAGGAAAACAAAAGTGATGCCGCCTTAAGAAAACCTGGTGCCGTTCGTTGCCAAAGCCATGGCGATAGGAAAGACCTGGAGCGAGGTTAAGCGCGAAGCTCAACATCGACCTGGCTGGCGAAGAACTGAGGGCGCCGAAATTTGCGGTTATATAACAATGACTTATGTACGATACATGACACATTTTAAGAGCGCTAGCATGAGCACTTAGAATTTATCAGAATTTGTAAGGAGCAGTAAATCCTCCAGCTTTCTTCGACAAATGGACTATATAATTTTTTTTTTTTCAATTTGAGCAAAAAATTCCTGAGATTAGTGCGTTCAACCAAACTTTCTCATCAGCTTTAATTATAAAGTAATTAGTATAGATGTTTAATATGTGCGTCAAAGCGGGTGAAGCCACGAGCTGATCACTAGTATATAAAACAACATTAATATTTTTATTTTCAAATAAAATTGTTTTGACGTTCCTTAAGCCTCTAAGTTGTTTTCGCTATCTTTTTTAAAAATACAGACATAATGCTATTATAATTTCTAAGGATCTCTTAGAGAATATTTTCTATATAATATTATTTGAATACATTATATTTTTTAAAATACATTTTTTTTATTTTATTTCGTAACTAAGTCTCGATAATGAAACTACTGAATTAACTCAATTTTTTGATATTCAAAAAACATCAAAAATACATCAAGTCTAACTTGTATTTGAGTTATTTTAATCGAAATAATGTTATATTAGACATACGAGTATATACCTATTTATAAATTTTGTTTATCCATTTGATAAAATAACATAAAATGCACGATTTTGATCACGCAAACACTAAAATACAGTTTTAAAAATATATAAAAAAACACGCTTTTCTCTATCAAGTGCTAAAAGAGTGCTACAGAAAATGCTCGGAACGAAAGCTTAGCTAAATGAGCCTAAACTCCTTAATTCAAGCCCTAACTTCATCATCACATTAACTCGATGATATTTGTATTGTCATCTAAACTACATATAACTGCCAATTTACATAATAGCATTATTACATAAAGGTCAAACTCAGTTTCATACATTTTGTTTCATAGTTACAAAGTTGCAAGTCAACATAATAAAAGTATGCTCAAAAATAATAAAATTACACGATATACACACATGAAAAAACATATTATTTACACGTTTTTAAAAGTAGTTTCATTATAGAGTTTTAACTTTTAACTTAATATTCTAGCATATCAATTCTATAGCATTGCCATCAAACATTTCAATTCTACTTACACTTCGTGAATAATACAAGCACCTACAAGTACAATAAATTCAATCAAGTTGGTACAATTTTGGTACAAATGTATGTAAAAAAAGCATTTTTAGTACAAGTGTGTGTAAAAAAGCCAGTAAATTGGTCTATTTAAGGACGATACGAGTTAAAGAGCTTCTTCTTGAAATAGGAAACTTGAAAAAGCTCTAAGAATAAGAATGGTAATAATTTTATAGGTAATGGTAAAAATATTATACTTGGGAACTTTAGTCCAATCAAGAAAAAAAAATTAACGTAAAATACAAAAATTATGTTTTTTTTTAAATATTTTGTAGACCGTCATGGCGCAGAGGTTCAAGCGTGCGACTGTATACCCGACTGAATATTTTCATTTCCTCGCTGTAGTAACGAGGCAAAAAGGCTTTGAAATTCAGGTTCCCTCTACCTACTCTGTTATGTGTGGGATATGGGTTACAGTTTGAAGCTAAACAAAAGTATCTTCGTTTTACATTGCATGCATTTCCTCTTTTCTTCGGTGTAGAATGGAAGAATAATATATTACAATTCTTCGTTGTCCCATTTTTATCTATAATTAATAATTTATTTGGTAAATCATTCTCTCCAATGTAATTTAGTAATTGAAAAATAATTATTTGAAAGCATATTTTAACTGATGAACTGAACAGCATTACGTTAATTAGATGTATTACAAGTACATCTTTTATTCTTTATTATGATTTGTATTAAAATTTAGTTTTTGGGTAAGAATAAAGATATTTTGGTTTTTCTTTTATCTTTTATTATTGTTTTCAAACACACGCTGCCATTTATATTGTAGTGTGGTGATATAAAATTTGAAACGATTGAGAAAAACGTGTAGAAACATGAAAAGTTTAAAAAAGATAGGAGTATTGCGGACGGAATAATATAAAAATAATATGTAAAATGAGAATATTGTAGAATATGCACAGAAAACTGAGAATATATAATTAATTTATTTTACTAATTCTATTAAATTTCAAATTATAAAAAGGTGTTGTTTTCATACTTAAGGTACATGTTGAATGATTCCTTGTTTCATCTCAATGTAAAACAAAATTACTGTATGGGCGTCAAATAATAAAATATATGAAAACATTAAGAGAAGACTTTATAATATACTAATTTATAACAATATAAAATAATCCAAAAGGAAGCCTAAGTACTGTTAGACGAAACTTAACTCCAAAATTCCGAGATCCAAAATTCCGAGATCCAAAATATCCGAGAAATTGTTATTATATTTAAATGTATACATTTCTTTAGGCGGTAGGTAAGTAAGTATCTTTCTATTGCCCATAATAATAAAATAAGAATTAATAATAATTTGCAAAGCGCAAAATTTACAAAAGCACATCAAAATATGTATATTCAAATTTTACCTAATTATATAAAAATATCATGTTCATCCACGATCTATTAAAGCCTGTTCCATGCAGTTACTTTGATTTATTCTCATCGGAGACTCGAGATAATTAGGTGTTGAATTTTTAATATAATCTTGAGAAGGATCGTGTTAACTTAATTTTATATTTTGTGATAAAAATGTACATTTTTACTTGGAGCTTCATCTAGAGTTAAAATAACACTAATTAAGAATTATAACTTCGTTAGATGTTGTGGAGTGGAACGATTTAACCTGATGTTAAGTTAGTCACTATGTTTTCCACGATTCAATTATATTGGGGACCTGATGGTCAACTGAAGCGGCACCTTACCTGAATAAACCCAAACAACAGAAATCTTGAATATGGATTGGACCAAAATCCATAAGGTATACAGATAGAAACTAATAAATGATCCAGTAAATATAATCACCTCGAGTCTCAAATTCAAAATTACTAATACAATAATTTGGACAACATACATACTTATAATCGGTAACATTTTATGCTTTAAACCTATTAATATGCATCATCCGATATGTAATCATTTACATTACACGTAAAATTGGCCACAAACATACATACATACCTAAATTATTTACACGAGTACATAAAATTCTAGTAAATATTCGTTGTTGCCTTATAGCAAATTAAATACCTTACATAGCAGCTATATACAGACGTAGCAAGGTGGCACCGATGCGACCCAATCCATAATTTGCTGGCATATGCTCAGAATTGCTCAAATTAAGCCGATTCAACCATAACTTAGTGCCAAGGTCGAATGGTTCCGAAACACCCTCATAACACCTATAAATGACTACAAATTCTACTAAATTGGCTAAAGTTAAGTATATCTTGCTTGCCCTAAATCCTGGCTACGTCTATTTAATATTAAGATCCTATCGTTTCACACGATACACTTGAGCACCTATCAATGTACGATAAGAGTTTATTAGAAGTAATATATTTTATCATTTGCTTCAAAGTGTACGTGCTTCTTGCCGTGAGGCAGCACGACCAACAACCATCAGGCCGGGTTGCCGTTACCATTGTTAGTATCACTTTTCGGACTTTTTAGGTCATCCTCATATTTTTCTGGCTCGTTTATTTCGGGGATCTTAAGTTTTGAATCTGTTTCCCTTTCGGCTTGCGTGAGTACTTCCTGAACATGGATGGTTAGTTCCGGTCGGACAACTTGGGTGAACGGTAACAGCGCTCCGGCGACGTCCATAGTGTTGTTGATGTTCCTGTGCCACAGCTCGAGCACGACACTACGCCGTTGCTACTTATACCTCGGCGGTCCGAGCCAACCGCAGCCGAATACCTATGGATTTGAAAATGACAAATATAATTGATATTTATTTTATTAATCGCACTGTAAAAAAATACTATAATTTTTTTCATAATTTGTCAAGAATTAAATGGAAACTTCGTATTGTTGTATATCAAAAGACTATTTTTTATTTACAAAAATACTTAACAACAAAAATTTATATGTATTTCTTTTTTTTATTTCCAAATTTTTTTATAACACAGCGCATAAATAAAAACATGAAAATCAAATGATTATTTAGTAAAATTATAACAAAATCTCACTTGACATATCACAAGAGCTAGCAGCAATAGAAGAACTAGTGCTATCACTCCCCACACAACGCCGAGCTGGGTCAGAGAGAATACGTAGAGTGTCTTATGACACCATTGGTTGGGCTCGAACAAAGTAGGTGCGTAGTCTGGCCACATTATACCGAGGGTCCAGTAGTTGCCGCATGCGAACCTGTAAATAAGGTAGTCTATACAAACCTTATTTTATACAAAGGTAAAGTAGATAAAAGTGTTTTTTGCTTTTTTGGATAAGCTAAAAAGATCTTTAACCGGAGTTAAAGACATTCATTTTTGAGTTATCATCCTGTGTTATCCGTGTACTTAATTACTTAGTAGTTTAGTTAGTTAGGGGTTTAGTTTCCGTAAGTATAGTAAGGCGGACAGAGTAAATTAAGTATAAAGTCTGTTTCCAAATTGTCCCAAGTGGGATCCAACTCACAGCCCTCGCGTTTACAGACATCGTGCCGCCGCACCTATTTACACAAGTAAATTTTTATTTTCAAAATACTATAATGCTTAAAATAATGATAACAATTTATGACAAAATAGGAACACTATCTTTTAATGTATTTAACTTTAAATAAATTTAGCATTTTTATGGTTACAATTTTAAATAATAAATATTTTCCTCGGACAATTTTTTATGTTTATTTTCTCCATAGCAAATATTTGTTCCTTTAAAAGAAAACTAATAGTGATGAAGTCTACTAGGGATAAAACGAAGTGCATTACTGACTGATTCTACTTAGGTAATGAATTTAGAAAAATCTTTTTTGAGCTTTATGTTCTTCGTTGTCTATCTACATTGTACTATCTACATTTATATAAAATTTTCCCTTTCGTTTGTTTTAAACATTTTAATTTTATTTTAACACAATTAAGAATTACTATCCAGAATTGTACGAAAAATTATGAAAGTTGTGCATTCTAGTTCTGATTGAGATTAAATATAACAGTTTAAAATTTTAAAATAATGGCTATACAAAATATAAAGTAGCATCGCTTATACTTAATCTCCGTTCGAATTGTTATTAGGACCTTTTAACAAAAGAAGAACAGTTTCTAACATATCTAAAATATCGATTACCTGGAAATCATTTCATAATCTGAGAAAAAGTATTGAAGTTAGCTTACAGTCTATACAAAACGCCTCTGACTGAAACATATGTATATCGCAATCGGCGGCAAACGACAAAGCGCGGCGATCGAACAACAGGCGGTACATGAGGACCAGTGTCTTAACAGTAAGCTCCCTCTGCCTACTCTGCTATCAGCAGAATATTGCGTGAAGTAAATAAAAAAAAAATAAGTTATATAAAATTCTGTAACTACCCTTCACAGAAGCAATGTTCTTAGATATTTCTATTCATGCATTTATAATAAATTAAATTTCTATTTGAATCATAGGATTCTATAGTAATTCCATTTTATTGACAAACACGTTTCCGCGTCCCACTCGCCACCCACGTTTTGTTTACCCACGCCTTATATTGCCTATTTTCCCGCATCTTACCTCGTAATTTCCTTTTACAATAACATTGAAATATGTATTAGGTATCTAGAAGAAGGAAACTAATCGCTTCTTTGAATTAATCTTTATAAATGTTCGTGGCGTATGAAAATTGTATAGATTTTCCAAGCAACGGTCGTTTTTTCTTGCATGCAAAGCAGAGTAGACAAATTGAACCTAATGTTAAGACATTTTTGTTCCCTATTCATCTGCACTATTCCCAATTTCCGATACTTTGCATGTTGAGTGAAAGAACTTAACGCCGCGCTTTGTCTTGTTGACCAGAGAAAAGACGTGAAAAACGAATTCGATGCGTTAATTTAAATTCAAATTAATATAAATAATTTAATTACACAATAATATTTTAAATTATAATAAGCTTTAAAACTGTAACCTGATTGGCCCAGGCTAATTATTACCGTGGCGGCAAACACCTGACGCTCATATATCTTCGGTGACTGATTTCATCGTTTCCGACTGTCGGATTAACGTTAATGGAGTTGAGTAATCTATTGTTATTGTGTTAACTTCAATAAAATAAACGTGAATGTGTATAGTGCGTATATAGTAAAATGAAACGGAAGGTTCAATTTGATAATTATCGTTTTAAAGGTAACGTATATATGGCCACTCATTGTGCAGGGGCATAAAGTGTGATACAGTCACAAAACGAGGCTGATTGTGGGTTCGATCCCAACTCGAGGAAATGAAATATTTATTTAAATTTATATTTTCATCTTATCGCTCTGGTATCGAAGCAAAGCGCGGCGTTGAGTTCCACCACTCAACACGCAATGCTTCCAGAATTCGGCGGAAAGTGGGGAACAGAGTATCTTAATACTAGGATCCCTATGACTGCCCTGCTATGTGCGGGATACGGCGTGGTGTATATATAATATCTTTATATGTGCTTTTGTCACCACTTTAATCTAATCACCACTTTAAATGAAATCACAGTTTTAACTACTCTATAAAAGACTTATACAATTAGGATGAGAGATTTTCCCTAAAATTAAAGCTTGATTTTTTCAAACAAAATAAATAATAAAAGTATCGTTGTAAAATAAAACGCCATTTGTAAAGAATGACGTAAACAGACACTAACATGTCAAAGCGGCAACGTCTCACACACCTCATCCATGAAATCGAGTCATAGATAGCGTAGATAGCGTACTGCGTAGGTAATGGCGGTGAAAAAATCTGAATGTTAAATCATTTTTATTTTACAGACACTCACATTTTTCGTTTTATCTATCCACTTATTAACTGTTAGCTTTTAATTTTTCAATGTCTCCTTTGTTTTTGAACGCATAATATTAAAAACATTAGTAATACTAAAATGGAAATTCGACGACGACGATTTATAACTAATGTTAAATGTTAGTATTCCAAACATTACATACTTATAGTATGTAGATTTCCAAAATTTCATAAGAAAAACTTAGATACCGTTGTAATGCAACTATAATCAATAAAATTTGAAGTTGTTAACAAAGTAAAATAAAAAAAATAAAAAAATATAAATTCTCGGCGTGAGGCGTGAAAAAGTTTTTTTTTGGTTCACGCTGTATCTTGCACACAGCAATCCTGTTATGCAGAGGGAACCTAGTGTTAAGATACTCTAACCCCCTATTTTCGACTAATTCTGGAGGCACTAGAGCGAAGAAGTGAAAACATTAAATATTTAATTTCCTCTTGTGGGAAACGAACCCACAATCTGTCGCGTTTACAATCACACACTTGTGTCCATGGGCCACGACTGGCCTGAAATTACAAGTTTATATAATTTTCATTAATATTTCACAATAAATGATTGTGACACCAACACGCTTTTTCTCTTCGATAAATATTATTAAATAATTAATGAAAAAGCAATACAAACAATGTTTGAGTAAAATGATTCGCTAACAAAGGCGCTACGATGAGAGCTCGAGGGAAATGTTCCAATTAGCGTCAGGAGGATCTCTGACAAAAATAGACTATACAAAATATAAACCGCCATATAATCCAGTATAGACTAGGCGGAGAGTGATAAAATGGGATTCTTAACTTATGTTAATGTAATATTAAAATTCTCATTGTATGTTGGTTTATAAATATTAGGAAACGTGATTTTTTTTAATATTTTACATTTTCTAAAATCGTTAGTATGGAATAACATTTTAATGTTGAATATCAAAAACATTTAATATGTAAATAGCATTTACTCTTGCCAGATGATCGTTCTAAACAATAATTCTTTGGGATCAGGAAGTAAAAATCTAATAATGAGATAGTTTTCTATTTACGTTTTACAAAAATTATATCATAGTTTATCTGCTTAAGGTTGTGAATGTATTGTAAATACAACTATTTTCATAATTTTTTCATAGAACTTGGATAATTAATATATTCATAAAATATTTAAAGTCCATAACTGACACGTCCAAAAGCCACATAAAAAAGAAACCATTCACTGGTTTCTTTTTTTATGTGAATACACAATTTCCTACTCCGATGAGCAGAAAAAACTTTCAAGTCAAATTTAGTAGAAGCCTAAAATAAAAACGTACTCCTGGACTACATTTGAAATATTTCCCTTATAAACTTAATAAATTCAATTACAATGGCCACTTTAATATTACTTCGACGCGTTGAACATTTAAAATTTGTTTACAAAGTTGTTATAATATTAATTTTATTTACAATATTGCTCGTTTGTGGCTTTACATAAACATTGTGTAGAGACATTAATTTGAAAGAATTTCCCTTATATTTAAGTTTAAAAGAAAAATTATAATATGTCCAATGTCCTATTCTTTATTGAACAAATCAAAACATACAGAAATATTAAATGAAAAAGATAGGTAAAAAGCCTTATTTTAAAAAAAAATCTTTCAGCCAACCAGTGGAGGTGGATATTTATCAAACAGCGGAGAGAGTATGATTTTTCTCACGAAGCTTTTGTGACTTACTAAATTCTATTTCCCATAGAAAATTATATTAACTAGATCTACATGGAAAAGCCATGAAAATCACATTAGTAGACATTAGTCCATAAGTCCGAATATTTTAGGCGAGAGATGAGAAAATGTACTAAGTCTAAATATCAATTATTTTATTATATGTGTTTAAACTATTTAAATATATACAATTAACAGTCCTTTATTATATAGGTAGATTCTGTTTTCTGAAACGAATATGGAATAATATAAATAATATAAATAATAGACGACAAATCGTATATGACGATGTAAACAATGCTCTCTCGAAAGTAGTACATTGGTTCAGTGCTAATAACTTACTATTGAATAGTAAAAAAACTAAATGTATTATTTTTAGAACACCTAACACGAAAGTTGTTAAAGCCGATGTACTCTTGAATGGTGAACCCGTAGTTCCTGTCGATTCTACGGTATTTCTCGGTATCACCATAGACTCCAAATTACAGTGGGGACCCCATATTGATGGATTGGCGAATAGACTTAACTCTGCAGCTTTCGCGGTCAAAAAAATTAGATCATTAACTGACGTAGAAACGGCTCGACTTGTTTACTTCAGCTACTTCCATAGTATTATGTCCTATGGGATTTTACTTTGGGGTAATGCAGCCGGTATTCAACAGATATTTGTCCTGCAGAAGCGAGCTATTCGTGCAATCTATAACTTAGGCCCTAAAGACTCCTTAAGGCAAAAGTTTAAAGAAATTAATATATTGACAGTTGCATCGCAATATATTTTTGAAAATGTTATGTATGTTAAGAAAAACATTAATAATTTTACCAAAATTGGTGATTTTCATAATATTAACACTAGAAATAAGCATAATCTTGGTGCACCTGTAACTCGGTTGCATCGAATCCGTAATTCTTTTATGGGACAATGTGTACGCTTTTACAATAGGATCCCAGAAAACGTCAGAGAATTTTCTATATCACGATTTAAAAAAATTGTGAAAAGACGTTTGTGTGTTATGGTATTACCAAATTAATGATTTTGTAAATGATAACACGCCTTGGGAATGAAATGCTCGCTCCAGTCTGTTTCAAAAGTATCATTGTCACAGATATCTAAATATGTATTTGTATAAATTTATTTTAAAAAAATAGGTCCCGCTGAGTTTCTTGCGCCGATTCTTCTCAGGTCTGAGGCATTAATTTTAGTGAACTGGTGGTAAATTATTTGACGTTCAAAAAATGAAGCATGTAACTTCTTATTTTGAATAAAATTATTTGAATTTGAATTTGAATAACATTTCCAAATATATCTACTATTCAATCTACTTACCATCCCATAAGAAAGATAGTCAAAGTATAAGCCAGTATTCGCTCTGGTACACTGGCACTGGAGTTGGAACTTCGACTGGCAAGTTGGGCCCAAAGCAGCCAACAGATGCCAGCACCACCTGCTGCCCCACCCACAACCATGTAGACTGGAATTCTAGGTTCTGCTGGGCAGTCTCGAATGTACTGGACACCTATAGGAACCAATATAAATTTAATAATAAATGAAAATATTTTAATGGGAAATATGGATATAAATAGGCATTTTAATTTCTTTGTATTGTACAGAATATAATTCGCAATGTTTGTAAAACGGTTGAAAAGTAGCCAAAATTACTAAAATCCCAAATAGGTACAATGCAATTAATGTAAAGGTAAAAAAAATAATAATTAACTAAAACTAAAAAATAATTTTACATAAAAAAACCGTATTTTGGTTTTGTTAATCAAAAAAATTAAAAAAAGATTTTATAATTCGAAGACAAACGTAAAAAAAACATTCGAATTGATAACCTACTTGTCTTACAGAAGTCGGTTAAACATACATCTTATTTTATGCCAATTGTCTTAGAGGGTCAGTGTGACTGTAGCCACGATGATTGTTGATTATCTCATTTCGGAGAATGGTTAGAATTAACCAGTGAAGTCCTTTCGTTGTGCGATATAATTCCTCAAGGCAGATATTACGTCCATAATAATAGTGTTTAGTTACGTCTCTATTGTTGCCTTACATTTTTGTTGTATCAACTAATTACAAGGCTTAGTTATTACAAATTTGGTATTTTTTTTAGCTTTACGCTTAATTCCACATTTTGCAAAGAGATTTTCTACAAAACACAAAGAGAACCGTGCCCCCTAGGACAGTTTCCCTTGTGGTTTGTAGAAGAACCGCTAATTTCTACTAGTTCAAGCTTTCCTCCCACATTTATTTTCTCGAGCGAGGATCGATTGTGGCTTCGCACCCACAAACGTTGCACTTTACTTAGAAGCTGACCCAATACCTTCTAACTGTAATTTAAGTATATATTTATTTTAATAATAATAATATTGTATAATGGGACGAGGGACAAAATTAACATTGTAATTTCTCACCTAATATATAGGATAATAATAATATGGCTTAAAATATAATTTGTTATAACAACTGGCAATATAATGTCTAGACAGTTTATCCCGGCTTATGAAGCGATTCACGGGGGTGAACTCAATAATATATAATTTTGTAATTTTGGAACTGTTC
The DNA here is from genome assembly GCA_021202915.1 of Heliconius himera. Classification (NCBI taxonomy): domain Eukaryota; kingdom Metazoa; phylum Arthropoda; class Insecta; order Lepidoptera; family Nymphalidae; genus Heliconius; species Heliconius himera. Next base: position 323,098 of record JAJHJA010000118.1, read on the forward strand.
AAGCTAGCCAGTAGTTAGTTAATTGTATTATCCATTTCATCCATTATTTATATGTAGTCCGTATAGTATAGTAGGCAGAGGGAACCTAGTTGAACCTAGTTTAAATTAGTAATAGTTCTAGATCAAGATAATAAAATTTATATATTACCCCGAGTGGTATTCGAACACACACTCTTACAGTCAGAGAATTTTCTTTACTACTGAGTAATAAAATTTAAAGCTATCAGTATTTTTTTTTCTGGTAATAAATAAACTTTTTAGGCATATACCAACATTTTCAACCTGACAAATTTCATCAATTGTACAAAATAAGTGATAAGTCACTCCCATTTTCATTAAACTACGATCAAACAGAAGACCTCACCTAAATGAGGTTATTTGTATATATCTTTAAGCATACTTAGCAAGCATACTCACATACATACTTACACACATTCTAAATGTAACATTATTGTATCTAAATATTTTACTTCCATTATTATTATTTTTTTTTTGTTATGCTTCTTAATTTTTTCCTCAATTTTTCTTATATGTATAATTATTTGTTTTGTATTATGTAATTAAACTTGATACAACTTTTGAAACGACGATTGTGAGACGGGCGTTGATAACTGCGACACAGTTTCATACTACTGTAGTTATTATCGTCTTAAACTGTTTTTGTTATGCACAACAATTTTTGAAATAAATAAATTTTATATATTATATTAAATTATTGAGGCCAGTCGTGGCGCAGCGGCACGAGGTGTGACTATGCAACCGACTGGTTGTGGGTCCGATCCCACTCGACGAGATGAAATATTTACTTAAATTAATATTTCATTTCTTCGCTTTGGTGTCGAGGTTAAGCGCGATGTTGAGTTCTGCTACTCAACACGCAATGCATCCAGAATTCACCAGAACCTGGGGAACGGAGTGTCTTAACACTAGGTTCCCTCTGCCTACCCTGCTGTGTGCGGGATACAGCTTGAAGCTGATACTAAATTATATTATATATTATTTAATATATTATTTAATAATACAGTTCAGATAGTGGTACATAACCCCGCTGTACAATATGTATATAAGCTTGACCCACTTTTAACATATAGGTACCGACGTTAGCAAATGACGCTCATCTCGCATTGAAGGTATCGGTCGCAAATATAATAGTGTAGACGAAGCGGAATAATAAAGTTTCATAGCTAGAAATTCTATACAGTTTCTTCTTATAAATAAAACGAGCTTATATTATATTTTTAAATATTTTTATATGAAAATATAAATTTAAATTCACATATCATATTACGAGATCAATATAAGATTTTACTTATGGTTTCTCCTGCATGGTTAATATTTTTTTTTAATGGCCAATATTGAGTATCAAACCCACAACTAATGCTGCTTAGAGTCGCACGCTGGTGCCACTTCACTACGACTGGTCTCAATTATAATATAATGACACATTCCCAGAAGTGCCCTAAGTAACTCTGACCGCAGATGGGTCATATCCAAACGTTTAATATGATATTAATCTAGACTCTGCCTGAAATCTATACTTCTATACTTATACAATAAAGCGGAAGAGATTGTTAATTTGTTTAAAGGCTAAGATCTTTGGAACTGGTGTACTGGTCGGATTTACTTATTTGTTTTGTAGGAAAGCTACATTCCTCAGAAGTGTTATAGGCTATATAACATTATGTTGTAATTCTTAGTTAGCTTTAATTAACGCAATCACAATAATTATGAACGCCATCGAATTAATTTAAATGAAATGAAGTTGTTAAATATAATATATGTAAATATATTGTACTTGAAAAAGAATAAATTTCATTAGTTCTAAAGTAAAGTTCGCATACTGTATATACGTCTTATAAATAAGTCCCAATCGAGGCCTCCGTACTAATTTCAGTGTTGTCAACTTACTCATGTTAATATGCACTCATTTTGTAAGATTTCTTTTTTCAGCTTTACGCTGTATACCGCACATAGCAAGGTAGGCAGAGGGAACCTAGTGTAAGACACTTCGTTCCCCATCTTTCACCTAATTTTGGAGGCATTGCGTGTTGAGTATTAAATACTTGAATGAAAGTATCAATACTCAATACTTCAATTTGATATTAAATATTTCAGTTTATTACAAGTTTGTAATGATTTTCTTTTTATTAAATACATACAAATTTTTGCTTTTCGCGTGTTTCCCTTTATTTGTATTGTAAATCCTCATCCTTCGTCCCAAATGTCATAACTGTAAGTTCACGGGAAGTACCCTATAGATTTTGATTACGTGGAGAATTTCATACAAAATGCAGCAAAATCGATTCATATACGCTCGTATCTTTTGATTTCGTAGACTTAAAAGCTTGATTTTTTTATGCTTCAAGGCACCATACGCTTGAATATTTAATATTAATTTCAGCTCGATATCTCCACACAATCTCGAGATAACGGCGGACGGTCTTGACAGACGGACAACAATGAGATTCTATAAGGGTTTCCTATTTACATTTTGAGATACAGAACCCTAAAAATAATTGAAGATTGGAAACTGATATTTTACCGTTTTTTATTTGACATATACATTGAAGCTTACGACCGAAATTTATTCCATTATCAAGGAAAATAGTTATTAATTTTACATTTTTCGATAAAATGAAAATTTAAAATTGCTTTGTATATGGGCGCAAACCTAGGTTCGAGGCCCACAGGTCGCCCTTGCCGCCGATGACATTCTCTCAAGCAACCACGTAGTGTTTATACTTTCTCACTTTTCTGTTGTTTTATTTGGTCAGAGTGGGTTGATTTTTTTTATTTGAGCTGAATTATGTTGTAACAGTTTGTTTATGAAAAACGTATAAAAATTTGAACGTAGCGGGACTCGAACCCATGCCTCCTGGAGACCGACCAGGCGCTCTGACCGCTGAGCAATACGTTCAACGTATGGCTAGTATTTTTTTTCCTAAGTGGATTATTAATTGCTAATAAAAAAAACAGCCGCCGCTAGTAACGATTTGTTCAGAACTAGAATTCGTAAAATACTCACTTTACTTGGGCGCAATATCAACATACGGTGTTGTTATTATTACTATTATGAAAGCAAAGCATTGGCCTTCCAATGAGACACACTGGATGATATTATGTTTTAACTGTTTACATCACAAAATATAAAATAATAAATTATCATTGCCGACTATTAATCTTTTGTAGCGTTCCTATTATTACAATCTCCTACTTTTTCATTGTATAAAATTAATTTTAATCATAATTTAATTTTACGAGTACAAGGTCGTTAATTAAAACTTATATATTTAAGTGATTAAAATACCTGCCACAGTAGCAGAGATGGCATCTGATACAAAATACAGCCGTTATAAATCAAAAATTTAATTTCATTATTTATAAAATCAGTTGTAGACTTATGTCAAAATAGTGTTATTTTTTTTAGCATTACGTTGTTTCCCGCAACATAGCAGCGCAAGTAAAAGGTACTCGGGAACATAGTGTCAAGACACTCCGTTCTCATGAAGGCACTTCTTACGTTCCTCACTTTTCGCCGAGGCATTGTGTGTGCACAGGCACATCCTGTCAAGTTTACAGTTGCACGCTTGTGCCCCTGTAATACTATGGGCCTCAACATTTATTGCCAAAATTTGAAATTGTCTTAACATTTGTTGTGAAATTGTCCTAAGATTTTGCTTATTTTGTAAGTATGTTTTTTAGACGCTGTCCCACTCCGGCATGATGGCCTCGTATTTATAATTTTATTTTATATACATATATCTATATTGAGGCCGGTCGTGGCGCAGCGGCACAAAGTGTGACTGTGAAACCGACTGGTTGTGGGTTCGATCCCCGCTCGAGGAAATGAAATATATACTTAAATTTATATTTCCATTTCTTCGCTCTGGTGTCGAGGCAAAAGCGCGGTGTTGAGTTCTGCCACTTAACACGCAATACCTCCAGAATTCGGCAGAAAGTGGGGAACGGAGTGTCTTTCACTAAGTTCCCTCTGCCTACCCTGCTGTGTGCGGGATACAGCGTGAAGCTGATTTATTTTTGATTTATTTTTTATATCTATATCTCTTAAAATAATATCAACTTGTACAATATGCGGGATATAGAGAGAAACAAAAAAAATAAGATCTTTAATGAGAATTTAAAAAACTGACAATAAAAATACAAGTCTACGCTACTCCTAAACGAAATCAAGTAAGCTCTGAATTGAAACATTTAAAATGATTCGTCTCGATCCTTCGAGATAATGAAATTCAATCTTACATTATCTTAGCTTGTGAAAAATCATTGTAATGAAAAATACGGTTCGAGTATTATTGTATATTGTCTTGCCAACTTCTTTCTTTATATTATTAACAATGTTAAATGTGTATAGTATTTTAATGTAATTCTAGTAGTTACTGCAAACATATTATTTTAGGCTATTTTCCCTACCTATATTGTGGAATAATATCGATATTTGTGTTACTAATACAGCTTTATTTACTCAATATTTATTTTCATAATTTTTGATTTATCATAGCTGATAGCAAACACAATTTAAACATACATATGTAAATAAATAAATAATAAAACCCGTGAGTTCATTTACTTAAAGAAAGTTAAGCCAATACACACCCATGATTAGCATGATGACTGGTAACGTAGAGAGGCACGCCAGGAACACGGTCATCACAACTGTAAAGAAGAATTAATTTTAAAAAGGTGTTTTTAACATATCCACGAAAAGCAAAGTAAGCAGATGGAACCTAATAGGACACTCCGTTTCCCGATTTCTGGCTATTTCAAGATATTAGCAATTGAGTGATACGGCAGGGTACGAAAAATTCCTGAGTAGAATTGGGATTTGAATCCACTACCATCGCGCTTACTACCAAATATTATGTAGATATGACGATGTCTATTTCGCCTATATATTCGTCGCCTAAAAAAGTAACATATAGAGATAAAGAGTCGTCAAATCTGTAAAGCTTTTTTTTAAGAAATGACAGTTCGCTGACAAAATAAATTATTTTGTTTAACAACTTGGAGTATTTTGCTAAAAGCATACTGTGTAAGCTGATTACTTCTAGCTTAGCCTATCAAAATAGGAATAATTAAAACTAACTTTTATTACCAATGTCTTTTGATTTGTAGACCACTAATTTAATTGGAACTTAAAAACTAGTATATGCTAATGAACGAAAACTAGCATAACTCCGTAATGTAGTAATATTTTTAATATCAATGGTGAGAGAGAACCTAGAGTGTCTTTACACTCTAGGTTCTCTCTCACCACTCACCCGCCTGATTTGACCAAATTTCCTTTTCTAATTTAGAATATCCTTTTTTACGCTAAGTTGAATGAAAGTTAAGACAAAGTGAAGCAATAAATGTTCGGAACTACTCGAGCCTGAAAGTGTTTCAAAAGCTCTGAAGGTGTAGAGGAAATTAAAACAGTCTCTCAACTGTCGTCTTTCATTTATATTACCGTTATAAATAATCAGCTGTTGCCGTCCAGCGTGGATCATGATAAAATAACTGGTTTTCTGTAGAATATATGCTTAAAAGGTATTTAGTAGGAAATACGTGGAAAAACATGTATTGTTTCGTTATTTAATATAAGTATAATAATATTTTGTTACACGTTAATTAGTTTATAAAAAATGTAGGGTCGGATTGACAGAGAAAAATAGATAAAAAAATATTATTTACAATATTACCTAGGTAATGGCGACACTTTCACCGCCTGACAAAAATTATCTCAAAGACCGATTATTATAATTTTGCAATATTGGTTCTTTCTTCCTATCCTGCATTACCCCTTTACAACCGACTTCATAGATATATACCGATAGTGAGAGTTGATTTTCATAAATTCTGGTGCGTACACAAATCGACTTTTCGAGACGCAACCGGCCTCGATCGATTGTGCGACTTATCCTCTTCTTGGAAAAAATACGCGCGGGCGTCTTGCGAACATGTTTGAACCTGTCAATCGCCCGTTACCACTGTGAAGGATGGTTGCGTGTTTTGGCACTCAATCTCGCCCGGGTAAGTATTGGTTTATTCATTAAATAAGTGCAATTTCTATTTTTTTTTTGTTTTATTTACTCACTTTAAGTATTGTTTATACTTATACGTAATTAATTTGAACCTAGCATGCTTACTTATGTGTATATTGCGACTCAAAATCAAGGAAGGAGCACGATCGTATAGGTTAGGTGATACGTACTAAATTGATATTCATACATTTTTGCACTTAAGCATAAATTTTCTGTACGTATAATCGTTTAATAAGAGTTTTTTTTTATTTTCAGGAAAGCCTCTCAATGATAACCAAATTTCACAAATATTAGCAGATGAAGATATTGTTGCGAGGATCTTAGATCACCTAGAAGAGAGTGGATCTGATTCTGGCGATAAATACTCTGAAGTGGATGACGCAGTACCACCTATCCCAACAACATCCAATAGGAGGGGATCAACTAGAGGCATATCACGCAGAGAAACGTCAAGAGCAAAAGGTAGAGGGTGGGTTACGAGAAGAGGGCATACTAGAGTAAAGGGACAGGCTAGTCGAAGAGGACAGGCTAGTGGAAGAGTACAGGCTAGGGGAAAAAGAGGAACACGTGAGAGAGAGTGGGTTGAAACTGCTATATAGACAAAACTTATGATTACTGCCTGCCTAGGACCTGTCGTATAGATTATGGCATTCGGTCTGAACTAAAATACGAGAAATGCGATCTATACCTGTCTATCTCGTGACACGAATTGTTTCAAATTTTTTTACAAGCCTTAATTATATAAGACTAAGACATGCTTACTCTCACTAAATATTATGTTCTCATGTGATTCCAAAGTATGTTTAAGCACTTTAAGGTAATGTTTAATGTTGATTTTTATAAGTTTTTTACCAAAAAAAGATTAATAACCTAAGTACGGAAGAAATATTTTTATTTTCTAAATGACTGATGATAATAAAGACTGTTTAATTAATTTAATTATCATTTAATAACAGACCATATCTCCAAACTAGACAAAACCCATGGTTCGAGCTATTTCCTAAGCCCCACATTTGTGAGGGTAGGTTTTCAGGAAACCCGAGAATTCAGGATTTTTTTATTTATTTTTCACATGATACTTAGGCAACCATGAAAAGGTCATGTAATTTTAATGAAGTCTGACTATATTATTTTCTTCGGTCGTAAAGGGTTACGTGATATTTTTTTAGATTTACCCTGCATCTCGCATATACGGTTGGCAGACAAAAGAAGTACACTTTACTTCCCACCTAATTTTGTTGACATTGGGTGTTGAGTGTCGTAGCTCAACTCCGCCCTTTGCCTTGTTACTAGAACATAGAAATGAAAATAATTCATTCTTCGAACCAAACCCACAACTGTCGTGTTTAAAGCAAACGCTGTGCCACTGGGCCATGACGGCCTTGTAAGAAAGACATAAATTAAAAAAGACTAACTTTATATAAGGATAAATACTCAAATATACATTTATCTCACACCATCTCTAAGCAAATTTCTTCTTGGGAAACGAAAGAATATTAAAACACTTTTGCTTCACGTCAAAGTTATCTACGCCAACGAGAAAATATCGTTAGCGTCACACTTTTATCAATTATTCCGCTGCTTTGTAATTTAGATGCTACGAATATGTTAATGGAAGCGTCAGACAAATTTATATTTATAGATTCTTTTGCTTAGATATTTATATGTCTTTAGTATCTCTCTTTATTTTTATAAATACAACATTATTTCGTTGAATGGCCGATAGACTACGCACAAATAAAACTACACGACTTAAAAAATACAAATTTTACATGTAGGTAGATATGATAATGTAAGGAGAGTACTAGGAAAACATTTCCCGAAACTCCTACGAGTATGGGAAAATCCAGAGCTTTTACATACAAAAGTTCACGCATACATAGTTGCGGGTGACATCTAATATATTTAGTAATTCTTAAAATATAATGTTACTGCTTCTATTCCTATTTCTTTTGTCCGCACATAAATGTATTACAATTTGCAAGGTCATAAAGAAAAAAAAATTATACTTAATATATATACACTGACAAATAACTTTAAATTTGAACTATTGGCCATTATGTTTATGCGGTAGCATCGTTTCATGTCTAATATTAGAGGTAAACAAATATTTAAAAACACAACTTACTCGTCCTATTCATGATTTTCGCTGCTCGACACACAAAATCGACTGTGCTCGATGCCTCCATATTAGCATCTTTTAGTTGATATGCCACAGATCCATAGGTAGTCAGTCCAACACCAAGACCCAATCCAGTTCGATCGCTGTACTTTGCATGTTCTCCGCATAATCGTCTCTGTTCATCTCCTGATACCTGATAATAATAGAAAATGTAAAGACCTAATGTTAGTTTATAGTGAAACCCAAGTGTAAGGGTAGTTGGCAAATTCTTATATCTGCAGATCATATACTGACAAATTATGTATGAAATACTCTAGTATATATAAAAATATATTATCTCAATAAAAATCAGTAAGAAAATACACAAAAATATTATAATGTAATATATACAAAAATAGTCATTCAAAAAAGCTTACTTGACTAACTGAACTGGAAGCTCTTCTGGACCCTGTATCAGATAATCCGCCACTCTGACGGCCGCCCAAGGACGCTCTATATGGAGACACGCGGCCTCTGTTACCTATGTGAAAAGTAAAATATATTTGTACAAATTTGGTATTTGTACAAATACATATATCGAAAACATTTAAAATAATCTATAAAACATATTTTTAATTCAATTCACGATCAGTAAAAATATATTAATAAATTAATGTGAATGTAATACAAGTCCTTTAATCACATAAGTGACTCGTGTACTGATTTGTCGGACCAATCCCTCTACATTAAAAAGTGAAAGAATAAAGACAAACTTTATACTAACCAGCATTCTGACTATCTTCACTTGGCCGTCTTTCTCTCGATACAAGTGGTTCTTGAAATGTAAGGGTTAGACTGCCTCTAGGGCTTATTCTAGCAGCTTCTACATCTCCTGTAGCAAGACTTCCACGAGCACTTCTTTCAGACGGAGCTATACTCCCCCTCGGGCTTCTTTGTGACTCTGGAATTAATGATCCTCTCGGACTTTTATTGAAATCTGGACATTCCTTTTTTATGCTCTCAGGCGCTACGCTTCCTCTTGGGCTGGTTCTTGGGCTAGGGCCTAATTCTTTTTGATTCCTAGCCGGGTCAATTTGTATGCTTGCTACGGAATGTCGAGGGCTTCTGCCAACATCAGGAACTAAGGAATTTCTCGGTTGATTCCACGATGTGCCTTCTGGAACTAAACTTCTTCTCGGACTTCTGGCCGCCATGTCAGGAGTAATACTATTCCTATGACTCCTATTAAAATCTTGAGGGTTAAGACTTAATCTTGATCCATATGCTTGATCTACAGCTAAATTATTTCTGGAAGGTGCCAAAGTGTTCCTAACTATTGGTGTTTCAGGTGTAATAGAATTTCTGGCTGACCTAGTTTCAGGGACTAAAGAATGACGAGGACTCCTATGATATGAATCTAATGCTGCATCTGGAGCTAAGCTTGCTCGTGGACTTCTTTGTGGTGGAGGTTCAAGCTCATCATCTGTTTCTGTAGTTGCGAGTGATGCTCGTCGTGATGATTGCGCCGATGGCCTCGGTGATCTAGTTTGAGGTGAAGTAGCGGCGCTCCTAGAGGCTCTGCGCCTTCGTGAAGAAGATGTTCTGTGCAACATTTTTTTCTTTTCTTACTTCAACATTAGTAATGTTTCATTACTCAATTTTTATTCCATTAAATAGTAAGCTCATTGGCTTAATCTGAAACAAACGAAACAATAATATTAAGATTAGTCGATTATACAATTGTTTAATAAACATTGCTTAAAATACTCGTGTTGCGTAGTTTTATCAATTTTATTTCAATATTGAATAAATTTGTATAACATTTCAGTGTTTACAAAATGCATGAAAACTTGGTAAGCCGAGCTAAGGCCTCAATTTAACTTCTTGGCTTAGAGCCGCACCCAATAAATCCAAATTATATTTAAATAGCTCTACTGTTGAAGCAATCATCCTTAATTTACTGTGAATTAGAATTATGACTGAGAAAGTACCCCCGATGGCGAAATTATATCATTATTTAACAATAAACGTGACCGGAATGCTAATCGTTATAGTCATTAAGACATCGTAGGTCAATTCAACAATTTTTTTATCTAGAAAAAATGTTTTTCTTTTTGAGTTAATCAGAATATTCCTCAAAATTATTATTTAAATCAAAATATTTTGACTTTAATATTTATCTTAATAATCAGTGACTCATTTTTAACCGATTTCTTTTGTCAAAAAGGAAGAGATTCTATATTCTTTTATTTTCAGTCATTTTTGGACTGTAATTTTTAAAAGAGCTTTTTCATTGGTCCCATTATCACCAAGTCAAAATTTTGTGATGGAATCCAAAGAATATATATGTTTTATTCCAATTGGTTTATAAATTAAAAAAGTTTTATGGAATCGACTAAAACTTTACTTTTCTTTTATATTTTATAGATATTGTTTTTAAAATAATATAACGAAACGAAATGAATGTACGAAATAAATTAATAATTATGTGGTGGTGAGCGTTATAGTCTTAAGTTACTTTTTTAAAATTAAATCGATGGATCGCACTTAAATAATACTTTAATTATATTTCATCATTACTTTATTTCAGGTACAAATAAGTTTTTTCGGGCAAGCAATTGTTTTAATGTGAACACCATAAATTTCCACCTTCTAATGTTTTAGGGGACCGCGCAAATTGAAACGACCGCTTTAGGGGAATCTTTAGTTCATTTGTAAGGAATGATAAATCACCAGTTTTTTTACGAACAGACGAAATTTAAGACTATTTTTGTGGTAGATGTTTATTTGGGCATAAATTTGATTGAATAATTTTCTTAGTTATTATTCTTAAATAAGTACTAAAAAAAATCTAAATTAAATCAGCTTCACGCTGTATCCCGCACACGGCAGGGTAGGCAGAAAGAATACCTAGGGTTAAGACACTCCGTTCCCGACTTTCAGCCGAATTTTGGAGGCATTCCGTGTTGGGTGGCGGAACTCAGAAGCTCTTTTCCTCGACCAGAGCGAAGAAAAAAAATAAAAATTTAAATAAATATTTCATTTCCTCGAGTGGGGATCGAACCCACAACCGTCGCGTTACAGTCACATCTTTGTGCCCCTGGGCCACAACGGCCTTACTACTACTAACAGGTAGACTACTACCAGGGTTTAAATATGTCTAAAAAAACCAGATTAAACCGGATTAAACCAAATAGAATATTAGTTTCGAAATGTTTAAGCATTATTCCTGAACATTTCTGTTTTTGAAATTAGAAATTAAAAGAGCTTTTTGCCTGATAATAATTTATATTCAAAAAATACGAAGCATAAGTAAAATAACATGTTATCATTAATATAGATGTACTTCAAAACATTTTGTACCAAGAATTTCCAAAAGAGGTATCAAATGCTCTCAGCAGGTTATTAATGGATGTTGGACTTAGAAAGTTCTCTAACATTTTTTTAACAAAAACAATATAAAATTCATATATATTACAAGAATATTAAAGTAATATTTCATATATCTTCACTTGAGGCCATTGCGGCTCTGCTGCATAGGCATAGGTGAATTAATTATTTACATTTCTTCGAAAGCGCGCTTTATCTTTATACCAGAGGGTAGGAAGACAAAGCGCGGCGTTCAGTTCAGCCACTCAACCAGGCCCGGTCGACTTCCTAAGGGGCATGTGGGATACCTACGGGGGATTGTAAATAAGTCCCGAAAAATTAATTATGATACTTAGTGCTGCCATATTAAAGTAAAACTACTAATTAGTAGTTTTTTTATAAGTATTTTCTTGAATGATTTACATGATATTTTTGTGGTATATTTATTTAATATTTAATAAATAACTTTCTTTATAACTTTTCATGTATGCAAGGTACCATGATAAAATGTAACTCCGAAAAGAATAGAAGTTAATCTTAAATTATAATTAAAAAATGAAAACAAAAATTTGCAATGTAATTTAGTTCTATAAAGTTTTCAATTGAAATCAGAAACAATTTATGTAACCGGTATTTTGAGCGCAATAGTAGGATTATCTTTTGATATGGGGTAACATTATAATTTGCAAATGGCTAACCTACTGCTTCTTTCGGCGACGCAAACTGTTATTTAATATTCGAATTTCTATTGCATTTTATTACTTGTTTATAAGAATTAAATTTAGCGGTATACAGTGTGAAGCTGATAATAATAAAATTACATTTTATAGGTTCCCTAATCCTCGTCCTACCAATTTACACCGGTAAGTAATCGTTAAACATTAACTTAAACTTAAAGCCTTATTTGTTAAGATTTGTGATAATAGTTGTTTTATTTTTATTTGTATTTTTATTTCCAGATTCTAGATTCCAGAAATGGCTTAAATATTGCATAATTTGTGATATGGGTGGTGTCAATATATATTGCAATATTTGATCTACCTCTTACTGAAATGGTTCAGAAGTTTATTTTTAAAATATAATATAAAATGCAATACAAATATTACTTCAGAAAGGTAAGTTTTATGCTTCCATTCAACTTAATATTCCCAGGTGACCTTGGTTTTTTTCCCAAAAATTTACTGAACGGAGGATTATTTCAACTATTTGTCGCTTGCGCCTTGGACATGCATGTACACCTGTGCACCTAGCTAAGATCAGGGTCAGGGACCACTCACTGTGTGAATGTGGCCTAGACGACGGTTCCCCTCCTCACATATTTTTCACTTGACCTAAGCTGATTCGTCCCTTATATGATGTCCTTCCTCATAAAGTTCAGTAAAGGGGGCGGCCCCTTAAAGTTCAATGTTTTTTAATGTTTGTGTTTATTTAATATATTTACATAAAAATTTACATAGAGGAAATTTTTATGTAAATATATTAGATATAACAAAATTAAATTGTAAGTTAACACCTTTGTATTATATTTCTTATTACTAACCCTCCATGTTATATATATAATGTACATGTTAATTTTTTTTTGTTTTTTATAGGTGAAGGCAATTTTTACTGGATCTTTTTTTATAACATGCATTCTCCTATTGTGTCACATTTTCTCTTTTACCGTACCACCTCCTTCGTGTTTTCTACATACAACATGACATTTACGAAGTGATATGTGCTCTACTGGCACGCTTGGAACGCCATAACTAAAGAACCATAACCAAATATTACTTCATACAATGTTGAAGGAAAAGGTAATATTTTATCGTGTAATGTGTAGTCCAGTTAAATGTGCAAGTTTATATATAAATAAAATTAAATAAATCAGCTTCACACTATATCCTTCACACAGCAGGGTAAGCAGAGGGAACTTAGTGTTAAGACACTCCTTTCCCCACTTTCTACCAAAATCTGGAGGGATTACATTTTGAGTGGTGGAATTACACTGCACTTTATTAAGATAAATTTTAAATATTGTTTTTGGTGCACTTTGCATCAACACCAGAGAGAAGAAATGGAAATATAAATTTAAATAAATATTTCTTTTCCACAAGTGGGGATCAAACCCACAACCCAGTAGATTTTACAGTCACACTTTGTGCCCCTGCAATATGGCTGGCCTCAAGTTTGGCTGGTTTCCATTTACTAATAATTAAATAAAAATATATTTTTTTAATTAAAATGCTATTTATTACATTATAGGTCAAGCCAAATGGAAATATATGGAACATTTCTTCCAAAAAGACTGGTGATGGAAATTTTGTTTTCGCACCAAAATTAAAACAAGACCATATATGTCCAAATGCCAAGCAGAAAATGAGAGTGAACCTTGCTGCTCAAGTGCTAAGTCACTCAGTTGCGGCAGAAATGTTTGCCAAAATATCTCAAGGTATTGTTTTAATTTCTTAAACAAGAAGCATTGTTTTTTATTTAACAATAACATGTTTGAGGCCGTAGGCACATAACATGTTTGAGGTTGTAGGTTCCCTCTGCCTACCCTGCTGTGTGCGGGATACAGCGTGAAGCTAATTTATTTGTTTAATTTTAATAACATGTTGATTTTAGTTTCTGTAACATGACCTTTATTAGCTCTTGTAATTTTCAGGATTGTTATCTGGGGAGGCAGCAGTCACTGCAAATTTAATATCAAATATGGATAAATTATTTGACTGCTTAAATAGTGATTCCCCAGATCGAAAGAGAGGAAAACCGCACTGTACCAACAACTGACAATTCACCCCATTTGGAACATTTGAAGAAAATGTATGACTTTTTTGAAAACTGTACATTTGTAGGATGTCATTGCTCGCCCCCATCTAAGGAAGGTTGGGTATGGACAATTAAAAGTATCCTAAGATTGTATAATAATTTAAAAATAAAACATAAAATAAAAGCTTTATGTACTCACCGCCTTCAGCAAGATTCCCTAGAAAATTTGTTTGGTACTATTAGAGAAAACTTTGGATCAAACTATAATCCAACCTCTGGGCAATTTGTTGCTGGCCTGAAGACGGCGATTCAATCCAATCTTGCTTATTTGGGGTCAGGAAATTGTAAAGTAGATGATTGTAGTTCTATGTCAGATTATAAGGAATTTTTAACCACAACTGCACATGCACAGAATCAGAAAGTCCTTTCAAGAAAGTGTTTCTGATGCACAAGAATTACAAGCCTGTGCATATGTCTGTGGATTTTTATTAAAGAGCCTTGGCAATAAATGCAGGCTTTGTGATTCAGTTTTAAAAGCTAAACATACTGACAATATTTTATTGTACACTTTTATGGACTTCAAAGAATATAATAATGTTAAAAAGAACTTAAACTATGTATCTGAAGATTTTATTAGATGTGTTGAGAACTGTGCTACAATTTGCAATAACTTATATGAAACATTATTATATTCTTTAAACCTCAAAAAACTGGTAATCTGTAAATTGGAAGAAAATGTAAATTTTAGTTTTCTTGCCCAGTGTGAGGATCATTTCAAAGAAAATGTTGATTTTATATGTAATAGTGTCTTCCACATAACAGTAAAAAGATTTTGTACAGTTAAAATAGACAATTTGGAGATTATCAGAAGTCCTTAAAAAGGAAAATAGATATATTAAAAAATAAGTAATTGTATATTAATATTAGATTTAATTTAACCAACACTGTATTAAGTACATTATACCTACTTTATTATTTTTATAATTATTTGTAATAATCGGCTTCACGCAGTATCCCGCACAAAGTAGGGTAGGCAGTGGGAACTAGGGTTAAGACACTGCATTCCCCATTTTCCGCCGAATTCTGGAGGCATTGCATGCTGAGTAGCGGAACTCAACGCCACGCTTTGCCTCGACACCAGAGCAGAGAAATGAAAATATAAACAAAATTCAGTAACGCAACACTTTATTAAAATATTTATTTAATTAAAATAGAATAATAAACAGCAATGATTTTATTAATCCTTTATTCGTAATCCAAGTCAAATTTAAACAATGTAACAATAATGTTATGTAATAAGTGCCTACAATTGTATGTAATAAGTTAATAAATATATTTAAATTATGATTATGTTACAGATTACAATCTATTTAACTTATATAAATTTAAATTATTGTTTCTAACATAAGAGGGCAAGTTTGTCTTGCTGCAATAATATAGTCTTTATCACTATTTTATTTGATTTGCAAGAATACTATTTGTATAAATATAATTATAACAAATGTTTATAAGCAATAAAAAAGTATAAAGTGTTTATTTGTTTTATTTTTATAATTATAGAAGACTATTATTATTATTATACCAGAAATGATTCACTATTTCAAAATCATTTGGAAGTATTTTTCTTTAAAATTAAGTAGTAAACTTCCAATTGATTTTGAAAGAGTGAATCATTCTGGCTTTGAATATAAATCGATTTATTACCCAAATATTAGCCAAATTTTGAATTTCCCGCCCATATCTGAGGCGGTAAATTTTAAATATTGTTTCTGGTGGGCACACAAGAGATGGCAGCAGTGGCGTTTGGTCCCCCATTTTTTTGTATGAAGTGAACATTCTTCACTTTGGGTATATGTGTTCTGTGCACTCAACACACACAATGCCTCACAAATTAAGCAGAAAATAGGTAAAAGAGAGTCTCAACACCTGACCAACAACATGCCTGACTTGCTATGCGTGGTATAGAACGTGACAAAAATTCGATGAAAAATGTCATATAAACCAGGTGGTCAGTACGGTACAGTAAGTAAAAATATATATGTTTATGTATAATATAACAAAACACAGCAAAAAGGAACTACTAGGCTACTACGACTAGACTTAGTTGAATTTTGGTTTAAAGGTACGTAAGGAAATGTTGAGAAGCACTAAGAAAGAAATTCTTGAAATTCTTACGGAAACGGAACATACCGGAACCCTAAAGAACACACGAACAAAGTTGCCCACAAGTGTCAGCCGGGTCAGTAATGATATAGCATATTTACAGTACAAATAATAAGATGAATTAAATAACACTACTAATAAACAAACAAAAGACTCTTAATTTTGATAGGTTATATATACCTATCGACACTTCTTAACAAATCTTTTTTTCGTGAAACGATTATTCTGCGATATTACTCTTGTTCGATGTAACAAATTGCTACGCCCGTGTATTTCTTTTATGCTAAGAAAGTATTGAAAATCGACGAGTCCCAACACATTTTATTTTAACTTTCTTTTTTCCTGTTCAATGCTGCGAAATATTGAATTTGTAAAGTTTCGAAAATCCACCTTGATGCTGTCGTGACTTTTGTTCAAAAGTATATATAGGAAGTAATAGCCTATTGAACATAATACATAGATATAATTTTAAATAAAATTATATTAGGCATTTTTATATCTTTGGTAACGCTTTAGTCCGCTTGTAACCTGTTCCTACACTGGTAGGCAGAGACAACTTAACAATAGATGTTGTTAAGACACTTCATTCTCCGCGAAAAACATTTTTATATTTATTTTATATCCATACATATAAAGTAGGGAGCCTTCCTGGCGCAACGTCTAACTGTAAAAGTGATGGTTGCGGTTCGATTGCCACTCATGTAAATGATTTATTTTTTTTTATTTCCTCGCTCTGATAACAAGAGAGAGAGAGAACTCGTAATGTCTCCAAAAAAATTTGGAAAATGGGAAACGGAATGTCTTTACACTAGTTTACCTGTGCTTACCCTGCAGTCTATCGTCGGCCACATATAATTGTAAGGTTCCTTTAAAGTAAAGTAAGTGTCCGTACACTAAATTCTTTCTATCTCCTCTGCTATATGTACAAGAGTTGAGTAAAAAAATATTGAGTCTGGCAGCCTCTATTTATAATAAAAACATATTTTCGAGATAGATACCTACATTTGTTATATTATATGATTACGAAAGGAAAGCAACGGAAATTGCGAAAATGTCAACCTTTGTGTAAAGTACACTGGATGTACACTAGACAGAACAATTTGGATGATATCTGTTTTAGACGTTGGTACTAAAATAATAGCTTGTAGACAAGTTATAAATATTTAATTTTAAGCATATTTTCTATAGAATGTTTGTTACATATTGTAACTGACATCCCACCCTAGTACTCTCCCGTGACATTTCTTAAGTGTATCAAAGACGTCCTATCTTCCTCTCTACTGTGTAAAATATTTAGTTATAATAAAAGGAAGAAAGGGCACCGCCACGCCCCTATACCGTGAATTCCTACTAGACCGTGGTTGCAACAGTCTATATTGAACTCTCCGGGACGTTCGAGTGTGATCTTCCTTAACGTACTGGTTACGCCTGTTTATATTAAGATTGTATTAGAATGGTGATTCGTGACGTTGATTGATTTGTGAGATCAATATAAGTCGTTGGTTCGAACGCACTAACACAAGGCGGCCGATATGTTAAATAAACTCACGGCACACACCCCACTGTCGTGTATCATTTGTTTTCTACTTTAAAACAAGTTGTTAGACTCATAGACGGACACTACTATATACACCAGAGTTCCAGGACATAAAATAGCACCACACACCTACTCATCATACAACGAGTTATAGAACAATTGGAGAAACTGTTTTACATATATGTATGTCCAATACCATAAATGCATCGCTTATGCATCGTACGCGCACCGCAAGACAACGTTGATCGCAGTTTAACAATAAAAGGCCATAGCAATTTGCCTAGACAAGCATATTAGTACCAGCGAAGCCAAGCAGCAGTCGGTTGTGACTCCAATATCAGTTATTAGTAAACCATAGGGTCAATGAACTCTAACAGTCGTATAAATCGTAAATAGGTAATATTTTGTTACTGTCTAATATCTTTATGATAATTAATTAAATATCTTGACAGATTACTTTTATTGTAGGACATTAAATAGACTCATATTATATCATATTTATAAATTGTAAATATGTATTTTGATATAATAGTTTTATATCATACTAGTGGGCACGCGCGGCTTCGCCCGCTTATTTGCACCCTTAGAGGTGAATTCTAAAAAAAACACGAAACTCGTGTTCAATAAGATATTTTTAACAGTCTGAATTTATTTTTTTATAAAATTCGGTGGCGATTTAAAGATTTTTCCATACAAACTTTCAACCTCTTATTTGCACTCTTAGGAGGTGAATTCTAAAAAACCATGAAACACGTGTTCAATTAAATATTTTTAAAAGTCTGAATTTTAAATTTTATAAAAATCGGTGCCGTTTTAATAAATTTTCCATACAAACTTTCAACCCCTATTTCATCCCTTTAGGGTTAAAATTTTTCAAATTCCCTTCTTAGTGGATGTCCAGAATATGAAAATAAACATCTGCCCAAATTTCACGTTTCTACGCACAGCGGTTACGGCTCTGCGTGCGTCTTACCTCAGTCAGTCAGCACAAGTCCTTTTATATATATAGATATAGATTATAAATGATACTATTATATTAATATTTCCTTTTACAGTAACATGTTAAATATTCACTAATATATATAGAACTTACATTTATAAGTAATTATAATTCACCAAACCTATTTAATTCTGTATTTCACAGTTCCCATACACGCATCTAACAAAGATGGCGGCAGGCATTCTGCGTACATTAATATAATTGTAATTTTACATACCTTATAAAATCATATTCATGTATTTATTTCCATTTACTAAATAAATAATAATTATCCCTGGATATTGACGGCACTACGTGCATTAATATTACTCTTCTTTGATTTAATAATAAGCTATTAAAAACTTACCGACAAAGTATTCCAAAACAAGCAATCGTAAATAGTGAAAGCACTTATAACTTATTTTACCAGCCTCGAATACTTATATCACTATTACATGTACTAACTAACATACTTTTTACATATAAGATGTAACTAAATATACATTAAATATAAATTAAAACTTCTTTAAACATTTTGAATAACTATCCTTCATCAGACGCGTCCGCCATCTCCCTTCTCTTTTCTTTTTCCTTGACTTTGACGTTGACAGTAGCTTATTCAGCCAACATGATATTTTACAATAATTAAAATATTAATAATAATTAATATTTTAATTATTGTGTTATTACACGCCGTTTGTCAATTGTCAGTAAACATCTTAACAAAAAAAAATCATTTTTTAGAATAAAATAGTATCTCTCCATATAACAAATAATAAATAAAGAATACAATTTTAAATCAGCTTCGAAAAGAAAACGAGTTTGCCTTTAATCGACATTAGACGATTTTTATTACTCTGTTATTAGAAGAACTGTTACGTCATTTTATCTAGACTTCAATGGAATGCCCACTATAAAAAATATATAAGTTCTGTCGAAAATTGGTTTTGACGCCTATAATTCCCCGATAAATTGATTGAAGGATGTGATGATGTATCGAAAATAAATTGAAAATCTGTCCATATTTAAAAAAACTAGCCGTATAGCAGTTAGTTTAATCTTAAGATTTAATCTTATAACTGCCAGCTATTTCTAAAGTCTCGCTTAACATATCCACGTTATGTAAAAAAAAATGTTATAACAAACGGACATTCAGACAGGCATGCAGACGGACAGATAAATATACACAGAGAGTTAACAAAGTGATGCTATAGGGCTCTGTCTTTTTCTTATGAAGTAATGAACCATTAAAACCTCTATTAACTACTTTAAATTGAACCTATGATCACTAGTTTAAAGTTAGAAATTTCTAATAAACTATTATGACTGAAACTACGGCGGAATATTCCATAGAATATTAATGAAGCAGGTATTATGGAACGTGCGATAGAAATTTCATATCTGCGAATATAAACTAAAGTTATACCGTTCTATACGCCTCAATGAACTTTCGATGACGTTATAAAGTGCTTTTTATTTTTAAAAATAAAATATTGACGTACACTCTTATATTTTATATTGTTTATTTTATATTTATTATTTTATATTGGTTATTAACCAAAAGGTTAACAGCAGCTTCACATTTTTTCCCTATAACAAGCCAGAGGAAACTTAGAGCTAAACTCCGTTGTCAAGTTTCTGCATAATTTCGAGATAGTTCCTGTTGAACGGCGGAACTTAATGCTGCGCTTTGTCTTTCAGGGGAAGAAAATCAAAGTATTGCAATTATAATCATTCCCCCGTGAGTAGATCGAACATACAGACGTTGCATTTATATTCATATACTGACCCACTGCGCCACGATGGATTCCAAAAAGTAGTAAAAAGGATATAAAATGTTTCACTTATCCTTTACTTTATGAAAAAATTTAACTTATTTATGGCTTCGTACTTTCACGTTTTCTATTATTTACTAATATTAGTAGGTACTCAGAAAGCCTAATTTATAATTAGGAGATTTTATCTTCTTAATATAAATTAGGCTTTCTCTCCTTAATATAATTAGATTAATATACAATGTTTCGATAGTTAGTCTGAAAGTGGACAATGAAATGTCTTAACACTAGGTTCTGTCTACCTATACAGAATACAGCGTGGAACTATAAAAAAAAAATATTGCGAGCTAAAGTGGTCGTCATTGAGCAGAGATATAGTTTCGATTCACTCTCAAGGAAATAAATTATTTTCATATTCTAGTTTACTTAAGGCATACTCCAGCTGTGAATTTTAACACTCAACTTGCAATGGCTTGAATTCAAACAGAAAGTGGAGAACGGCGCATCCTAATTTAAAAATTTCTCTGATTATCCTGGTATAATAGCGGAATTGGTGAGGGTAGTTTTATATAAAATTATATATAACACATGACTGGTGTTGTTCTGCATATAATTAATTATGTGAATTAAGCTTAAAAACGGCGAGTCCAGTTAAATATAATCAAACTACTTAATTATCATAATAATGATTAACATACTTTTTTCATTATTAAGTTGAAGTATGTATGTAATCTTAAAAAACCGTTTCAAGCTGAATCCCGCATTCAACAGGCATAGGATAGGCAGAGGAAATCTAACACCTTAACATAAGGTTCCCTTTGCCTACTCCGCTATATCCAGTATACAGAGTGAAGGTTAAGTGACAATTCAATAGTATGCTATTATCAAACTGATTATTTGATTAGAGTTTGAGCCATTTTTTAAATTTTACAGTTTATTTAGTGATTTCCATTCAAAATTATTAATTTGTATGTAGCATTTGTTTCGAAAACTTAAGAAAGAATAAATACATTCTATTAATTTATACTAAATTTATTTTATTAATTAAATAATATTTTTAATCCTAAAAAAATAATAAATAATTTTATAATTTAATTTTATTATATTTAAGTTTAATTTTTGCATTTTTAGTTAAAATGCCTATGTATTTTGTTCATTTTTGATTACCCAAAGCTATTGTAATTGAAAAATTAAACTAAAAAATAAGCTAGCCGAGTCATGGCAAACGGCCTTCAAAAGGAAATAGTTTGGAAACTACTCCCAGCTACAAATGAGTTTTATGTTAATTCAGTTTGACAGAGATCATTTCAGACTAACTCGCATATAAATGACCCTTCGTGTCAATATAACTTAACCATTTAGAAAGTTAAAAAGTCAATTATAGAAATTTTAATATTATAATATACAGTTTTTTTAAGTTTGCTTATAAAAAGTATGGGTTGGTGTTAATATTTTTTTTATTATAACTAGTCTTATTATGGTGTAAGGTTATTACTTATATATTATAAGTACAGCAGACCTCTATAGGAATAGAGAAAACCTAGTATTAAGGTACTCCGTTCCCCACTTTCTTCTAATTTTCGAGACACCACTGCCTCAATGCCCCACTTTGTCATAATACCAGAAAGTGTAAATCGAAATAAGTAATTGACACAATCGATATATTTAAATTCACACTCTATGCCACTGCGTCACAACGGAAAATAAGACAAGAAATAATAAAAATAATACACAACAAATCTATAAAAAATAAGCTATATAATAGCTAATTATTATTAAAAAAAAAATCAGCCAATTCTTCGGAGTCACCTAAAGTTATCAGAGAACTGTCATCAATCTTTAATTGAAGACGAAGACCCAATTAATTATGTTTGATCGAGAGCGGCCCTCGATCGTAATCAAATATAGCTTATTGCCCTGTAACAAGACATTATAATTATTTTTTTTGTAATTGGCAGACGGCGTTGTGATAAAATATCTTTTTAATTGTTTATTTACTCGGTTTAGCAACAATAAAACAGAAAATAATATGTAATGCAAATAAATCAATAAATGGAGAAAAAACTTAATATTAAATAGCAGTATAGCTATGTTGACTTGGTTAAATACATATATACCTCAGATAATAAAAAATCAACTTCACGCTGTGTCCCGCACACAGCAGGGTAGGCAGAGGGAACCTTGTGTTAAGACACTCCGTTTTCCACTTTCCGCCGAGTTCTGGAATCTCAACACCGCTCAGATAATTTACTTATTAAATTTAATTTTAACCTAGGTTCAAATCTATGGCGTATTCACTGAGTTTTCCTTGACTCAATTGTAGAATGAGCACAGATTTTTTTTTTGTTTTTGTAGGGATATAACATATCACAGGGTAGACAGAGGGAACTTAATGTTAAGATCCTCTGTTCCCCACACACCACAAACCCCCAAATTCAAACCCCCGTGGCTTTTTTTGTAAGAGCGAAGAAATGAAACTAATTTATTCCACTGAATGTGAATCGAACCCACAACCGTCGCATTTACAATCAGACGCCGCCAAGACGACCACAAAAAAAAAGAAATTGTTGTACTATGAATTAATGTTAACGTTAAACTAGGAAATGGGAGATTACAACAAATACATTAGTCTAGTCTTAAAACTTTTT
This sequence comes from Heliconius himera, assembly GCA_021202915.1. NCBI lineage: Eukaryota > Metazoa > Arthropoda > Insecta > Lepidoptera > Nymphalidae > Heliconius > Heliconius himera. The sequence goes on from JAJHJA010000118.1 coordinate 346,462, forward strand.
GCATGATTGCGTTCCTCATAGTTTTGTAATATAAGTTTCATGGTAAAGCCGTTGTATGGTTGTAAAAGCGTGACGTTATTTCAACACAACACGCCACAGCTAAATAGACTAAAGTAAAAGACAAATTGATTTATCATAAAGTTTCATGTTCTCCTATAAAAGCTATCCAAATATATATATATATATATATATATATATATATATATATATATATATATATATATATATATATATATATATATATATATATATATATATATATATATATATATATATATATATATATATATTTTAGTCATACTATATACTGCATAGCAGGGTAGTCAGAGGGAACCTATTAACACACTCTAATCCATATTTTCGTAGAACATCGGCATAAAATGCATAAATGCTAGTATATTTTGATTGCATTGACTTAGAAGCTACATTTTGTCTGTGCTTTGAGGGACCATAGATCTGAATATTTATTACAATTTCAGTTTCATGAAATGACTTCCACGCGATCTCGAGATAAATTATCTTGACAGATAGACAGATGGACAACAAAGTGATCCTATAAGTATTCCGTTCTTACCTAGTACGGAGACTTAAAAATAACATAATTTAGAAAATTTAAAATAAAATCTAAACAGAGGCCAGTCGTGGCGCAGGGGCACAAAGTGTGACTGTAAACCGACTGGTTGTGGGTTCGATCCCCACTCGAGGAGATGAAATATTTACTTAAATTTATATTTCCATTTCTTCGCTCTGGTGTCGAGGTTAAGCGCGGCGTTGAGTTCTGCCACTGAACACGCAATACCTCCAGAATTCGGCAGAAAGTGGGGAAAGGAGTGTCTTAACACAAGGTTCCCTCTGCCTACCCTGCTGTGTGCGGGATACAGCGTGAAGCTGATTTAATTTTTTTAATCTACTCTCCACGGAGAAATGAGTGTCTGAAATACCAAAGAGTCATATGTAGGACGCAGTGCAACTGTTTAGATTATTATGATTTTTTTTGTTTATTTCTTGATCCCCTAAGCCCAAATAATATTAGAAATACCTATTACTTCTAAAATAGTAAAAAGTTCTTATTATCTTATTTATCCCAATATTATTTCTATGATACATTTTAACGATAATTAAGTATTAACGTCACTCGTTAGTGGTTTAACATTCTAGGGTTAAATTTATAACACTTTTTCTTAGCTTCATCCTTGTTAAGACACTCCCACGCAACGTCATTTTTTTTCAAGATATTGTATGTTCAGTGGGTGAGCTCAAAATCGCTCGCTCTATCTAGAGTTACCAGAGCGAGAAAATTAAAATATTAAATAAATCATTCCTTGAGTGGGAATACAAACCCACAACCGTCACGTTTACAGTCACACGTTGGGCCACTGCGCCATGACGACCTCAATAATAATGCTTAATTAGACTTAATTGAAGTTGAACCAAATAACCTATAGGCGGTTCAACGAAGCGTCATATCATATAACTAACAAACTATGTCGCCGATAGCTCGACATATTTAACAGGTGTCTGACCAAACTTCTCATTAACCTTATAACGCTTGAATAAATTTGTTATTATTTGTTTCTGGTTTCTGGTTTTACATCTGATTGTATGTATTGATAAATAATATCTGTACATAGAATATGGGATTGGATAACTAATTTAGTTTAACTTATTTTTACTTCACTATAAAGGAAAGTCTGTCGAGTTAAACAGTCGTGGTGAAATGGTGCAACGTCTGAGCGAAACGCGATGCTTGTGTGATCGATTCCACTAGGAGAAATGATTATATAAAATTTTACATATACAATAAATCTTTTATATATACTCATCAAGTTATGTCTTGAATTTTGCGAAAAATGAAAGGAATGGAGTGTTTTAACATTAGGATCCCTCTGCCTCCTCTGCTACGAGGCAAATAACCTGAAGATGTTTATAAAAAAATAGGCTACCAATTTAACATGTATGTATGTGGTATTTGACTATGATGACCTATTTAGGCTACCAAGCTTATCTGAAAAGTGTATTTGGTCGATTTTTATTCGTGACAATGAATTATCTTTATCTTTCGTCCTGGTATAAGAATAAAGCAGTGGCGTTGAACTTCACGTAACTTTTGTGATCATGAATGACAACTGTGAATGTCTCAAAAACGCTCAATTTTAGAGACATTCTGTTTCAAGTGGAGAGCAGGGAATGTCTGAATACTTGGTTCCCTGCTGTATGTAGGGAGAGGCTAAAAAAAATTTTATCATCATAATTTATCATCCATGTTATAGCACTTCGGCCAACCGAGCTATGACCCAATTAGCGCTCTCGCTATTGCCCTAATTTAATTTTTTATTTGTTGTTTAGTATAAAGCCATGCTAGTCACCTAAATATTTTTTTCCAGCTTCACGTTGTATTCCGTCTATATTAAGGTAGGCAGAGAAAACTTAATTAAGGCACTCCCTCCCCATTTTCCACCCAATTTTCAAAACACTTCCACTTTAATAGCAAAACTCAACGCTGCGTTTTATATAGAAATGAAAATATATTTTCCCCCGAGTGGAAATCGAACTCACAAACATCGAACTCTCGCACATAGCAGAGGTCGAATTTAATCGGGAATTCGACGGCTACATATACAGTGTGAAGCTAAAGAAAAAAAACATTCTAATAATAGAAATTTTACGAAGTATGAACTAAATTTGTGACATTCATAACTATATACGTGAGAAAAGCCGTCAAACGAAATAATCAGGTAGAAAGCAATTGCGGGAAATCAAAAGTTGTTATTAATTATATATTTTTCCTCATTGAAGTTAATATTTTTTCTTTAAAAAACAATTATTTTGTATGAAAAAATGTTAATTTTTTACTGAACTCATTTTTTACTGAATTTTAAATAAATAAAATCGATTAACAGGAACAGCTTACCTATAAATCATATGCTATACATCCTTTTTAAACAGATGATATTCATAAATTCACAACTTAGCAATAAAGCCACATTTATACTATCAATACTAGAAAAAAAAATAGTATTGATTTGACACTTGTGAAGTGCCGAGATAACGAGTTTATAGAGAGGACATATCACAACCAACGTGTACATATGGAACATTTTTTCTTCATCCATCAAAGTAGGGGTGGGCCAAACTCTCTAATGAAACGGCAAACGAAAAACGGAGTGACGTACTGTCCCAATGGAATATTCGTTCTATAATAATAATTAGCTTCACGCTGTATCCCGCACACTCGAGGGTAGGCAGAGGGAACCTAGTGTTAAGACACTCCGTTCCCCACTTTCTGCCGAATTCTGGAGGCATTGCGTGTTGAGTGGCAGAACTCAACGCCGCGCCTTGCCGCGACACCAGAGCGAAGAAATGGAAATATAAATTTAAGTAAATATTTCATCTCCTCGAGTGGGGATCGAACCCACAACCAGTCGGTTTTACAGTCACACCTCGTGCCGCTGCGCCACGACCGGCCTCATATATATTCGTTCGTTCGTAGCATATATATTCGTTCTACATTTATACAAATCAAGCAGAATTGCAATCAACGTTTCTATTAAAATTTCCCATATTAAATATTGAATTATTAATCATCATTCAACTGGAACAATGATCTTGAAAGCTGTACATCCTAACAATACAGTAAAATATTATTATTAGCCCCAATTCCAAAATAACCAAAGAAAAACAAATTCCTGAATATAATCTATATATATAAAAGGACTTGTGCTGACTGACTGAGGTAAGACGCACGCAGAGCCGTAACCGCTGATGGTAGAAACGTGAAATTTGGGCAGATGTTTATTTTCATATTCTGGACATCCACTAAGAAGGGACTTTCAAGAATTTTAACCCTAAAGGGATGAAATAGGGGTCGAAAGTTTGTATGGAAAAAAAATTTTAATCTGCACCGATTTTTATAAAATTTGAAATTCAGACTCTTAAAAATATTTCATTCAACACGTGTTTCATGGTTTTTAAGAATTCCTCCCCTAAGGATTCAAATAAGGGGTTGAAAGTTTATATGGAAAAACCTTTAAATTGCCACCGATTTTTATAAAAATTTAAATTCAGACTGTTAAAAATATTTAATTACACGTGGTTTTTTTTAGAATTCACTCCTAATAAGCGGGCGAAGCCGCGCGCGCCCTCTAGTATAATATATTCACCGAAGTTCCATTTTGATAACCTTTTAAAGGCTTAATAACGGCGATAAAAGCAAATATTGTTTTTATAAACAATATTGTTATTAAGAGTAACCGTGAAAGTAAAATTCCACTCTCGAATTTCTATCAAGAAAATGAATAAATTATAAGCGTTTAGCTTATTTGCTTCACAACGTCGACTCTACAGTCTACTTAAAATAATGTAACTTCATTTAGACAATATATATACACTTTGTTCTTGAAATGTAATAATAAATATTTACTAAAGATAATTGTCTGTTTCGTTTTTGTTTTTAGCGACACGCTGTATCCCGCACGCAGCAGGATAGGTAGATTGCGTATTGAGTGGCGGAACTCAACACCGCGCTTTGCCTTGACACAAGAATCAAGAAAATGGAACTATTAGTTATTTAAGTTCCTCGAGTGGAAATTGGATCCACCACCTATCGCATTAACAGTTTTAATGTACACATACTACGACATCTACGAGGTGTAGAATGCTGAAATTTGACCTTGGAATATAGGGGAGCACTAAAAAATTTCACAAATTTCCCAAAATACCCAAAATACTTTTTTTTTTTTTTTCTTTTTTTTCTTTTTTTTTTTTGTTTTTTTTTCTTTTTTTTTTTTTTTTGTTTTTTTTTTCTTTTTTTTTCTTTTTTTTTTTTCTTTTTTTTTTTTTTTGTTTTTTTTTTTTTTTTTTGTTTTTTTTTTTTTTTTTTTTTTTGGTGGGTAGGCGTCAAATTGCTTACACGCGAATTTTGTTGCTCTTGCTTTTATTTCATTTTTATATTGATTATTTATGTATATTAGTGCAGTAATTCAATAAAAATCCTTTATTAAAAGCACAATTTACTTACAAACTAAATAACCAAGTATCAAGTTATTTTTTTTTTTTTTTTTACTTTTTCACTGTGAGAAATAAATAACTATGGAGTCAATGAAGCTTACAATCAATGAATTAAGTGAAGTTTTTAATAAAAGAATGGCTGAGTTCCAGCAAAATCTTCAAAGTTCATCTATTCCTGTGGTGAGTCCTACAACATCAAATATTGCAGATCAGTTTAACACATTCAGAACTTTTGTTTTAACTGCTCTGGATAGCCTCCATAAACAGCTAGAGCTCCTCACTAGTAAATGCGATGCCTTAGAGATGAGGTCAAGGAGGAAAATCATCTTGATGCATGGTATACCGGAGAGCAAAAATGAGCATGTTGCCGCAGTTGTTGCTAAAGTATTTTCTGACCATATTGGAATGCCTGATATCAATGCTAATCATTTTAGTCGCTGTCATCGTTTGGGTCGGATCAATAACAATAAGCCTAGGCCTGTGCTGATTAAATTCAAAGATGCTACATCTAAGAATAAGATTTGGTTTGCTAAAACTGGCCTCAAGAAAACTGGCATCACTATGTCAGAGTTTTTAACTAAGGATAGGCATAAGGCATTTATGTTGGCTCGCCAACGTTATGGTATTAATAAATGCTGGACCAAAGATGGTAATATATATGTTATTGAGGATGATGGATCTCGAAGATGTATTACTTCTGTGGCTGCAGTAGATGCTGTACCGTCATCTTGCTCTGATGGCCTTCCTTTAGGCACAAGCCCTCCCTCTACTACTATTCTGTCAAATCCCAGTCATAAGGATAGCAAGGTCTCACAAATTAGACCCAAAAGGGTGATGAAAAAATAAAGAGTGTCCACTGTTTGTGAGTATTCACTTCTCATAAATTTTGTTGAGTGTTGCTTCGTTTTCTATATATATGTTATTATAAATGTTTTACTACTTATTTGGCTTATAATTATATTTTGATATATCTATTCTATCTTAATTTATATAATGTAGCTTCTTCTATTTATGTCTGATTGTGGTAGTTTGTTTTCACTTCTCATAAATTATGCTGATTGTTGCTTTTTTTTTTCTATATACATATTATTATAAATTTTTCACTACTTATTTAGCTTACAATTATATTTTGATATATAATCTATCTTACTTTAAATAATGTAGCTTCTACTGTTTATATCTGATTGTGGTAGTTTGTATGAAATCTTTATTTATTTAAATAAATTAGCTATTTATTAATTATTCTGTAACTTAGTCTTAATTTGACAGAAACAGTTTCTTGTTTTTGTTATTATTGCTATGTAATGTTGACAGTTGATTGTTGGTGTCGGTTACAGATTACAAATTAATTTAATTGCATAGACAATATTGTTTTATATCATAATTGTTGATTTTTTTTTCCTAGTGTATATATATTATGTATATTTTAATTATAATATATATATATATATATATTCAGTTTTTATGTACCTTTTTACCATAGTCAATATTTATTATTATTATTTTTAATTTGTGATTTTTGCTACATACTATAATGTGTAGATACGAAGTAGCTGTATTTTAATTTTGTCTTATTTTTTTTTTTTATTATAGTTTTTTTGTTTCTGTAAGTAGTCTGAGGTTGCAAGATTGTTTTTTTTATTTTTACTGGTGTCTGCTGTAAGGTACATTGTAAGTAATATCCTACCGCTTTATTATAATTTTTCTGTTCCTGCTGGTGGTGAAGGGTGAATAATGTGATCTGTGCACATTTTATTGTATATTTTTAGTTGGTATATTTATTGTATTATATAAATTAGTATTTATATTTATATATTTTTTTTTTTATTTATTTAATAGTATATGTAATATGTATGACAATAATTCTTCATCTAACTCAAACGACGATTCATTTTGTTCTTTATCATCCTCATCTGAAAGTAGTTTTCACAGTACTTCCGTTCCTCTCTCCAATCTACTTGTCGACACATTTTCCAATTTTCCTAAGAATTTCAATGTCCTACACATCAATGCCCAAAGCGTCCCTGCACATTTTCCTGATTTATTAGCTTCCTTTGATTGTGACCACGTGCATGCGATTTTAATTTCCGAAACTTTCCTTAAACCCTGCCTTCCTACCTCCTCCTTCTCTATACCTAACTTCCATCTCATACGTAATGACCGTACAGGTAAGGGTGGTGGCGGTGTGGCCATCTACATACGCAACCACATACCTTTCACAATTGTTAGTAAGTCTCCATCGCAATACTCTGAAACTGCTGAGCATATTTTTATTGAAATTTTACTTGGTCGATTAAAGGTATTACTTGGGGTTTTCTATAGCCCTTCACTACATATAAACTATTTTCACACTTTGGAGACGTTATTGGAGAAACATGTGCCAAGCGTAGATCACTCAATAATTCTTGGAGACTTTAATACCTGTATTATTAAAAACGATTTACGTGCAAAACAACTTCTTAACATCATTAATAGCTCGAACTTAAAATTACTTCCTACAAATCCTACACATTATTTTCCGAATTGTGCCCCGTCCCAACTTGATCTTATGATTGTTTCCTCTGTTGACCATGTAATGACCCACGGCCAACTTCCTGCTGACGCCTTTTCCTACCATGATTTAATGTATTTGTCCTATAATGTTCGTCCCCCTAAGCTCAAACCATCTGTCGTCATGCGACGCAGTTTTAAAAAATTTAATAATGACGAATTCTTGGTTGATCTCAATGACATCGACTGGAACGTCATTTTTAGCACAACAACCATCGATGACAAGTTGGAGATATTTAATTCTATTTTAACTGAGCTCTATGACAAGCATGCTCCTTTTCGGCCAATTAAATTAAAACATTTACCCGCTCCATGGCTTACGCCAGATATTAAGGCACTGATGACTAAAAGAAATGTGGCGAAATCCAAATATAAGCATAATCCCACTGATCATAATCTTTTAAGGTATAAGAGCTTGCGTAACCGATGTAGCAGAGTTTGCAGGGATGCGCAACGTAATTACATTGATGTGAGCTTACAAAACTTAAGCCCACGTAAGTTGTGGAAATTTCTGGAATCGCTAGGCATTGGCCGGCAGCGTAAGGATTTGAATTGCAATCTAGACGTTGATGCCTTGAATAAGCACTTTGTCTCGATAACACCTATGGACAACAGAATTAAGGCAAATACATTGAGTTATATCAACTCCTTGCCGTCTCCCACAATCGTTCCTTTTAACTTTGCTCCTATAACCCCATCCCAGGTAAGAAACAGTATCCTAGCCATCAAATCTGATGCCTCTGGTTATGATGGCATCAACCGCAAAATGATTATTTTGCCCTTGGAAGTTTTAGCACCAGTTATTACCCATATTTTAAATTTTTCTATTTCCCATAACACCTTTCCCAGTATGTGGCGTATTGCCCGCATTATTCCCATACCCAAAACCAAAGATCCAAAATCCTTCTCCCACTACCGTCCTATCTCTATACTTTCCTTCTTGTCAAAGGTCTTGGAGCGTATTGTTTTTCAGCAACTAAATCAATATCTGTTAGACAATCATATTTTATCCGAGTTCCAGTCTGGATTCCGTAACGGCCATAGCACAGTCACTACTTTGATCAAAGTTTGTGACGATATAAGATATAATATGGACAAACAAAATCTTACTGTCATTGCTTTGCTGGACTTTAGTAACGCCTTTAATACCGTTGATATTGATCTCTTAGTTGCTGTTCTGCGATCAATAAATATCTCTCCTGAAGCCACTGAGTGGTTCAGAAGCTATTTATATGGTCGGCGACAGTACGTTCAAGCTAATGACAAGTCATCTTCCTTTTGCTCTCCTTCCGCTGGTGTTCCCCAAGGTGGTGTCCTCTCTCCTCTCCTTTTCTCCATTTTTATTAATTCCATTTCCCAAAACATATCCTCTTCCTTTCATCTATATGCTGACGACCTTCAAATTTACTTAGCCGCTCCGTTGGATGATATTAGTGAGGCTATTCAAAAGCTTAACGAAGATTTGCAGAATGTTAGTAGGTGGAGCAAATCTTTCGGCTTAACTGTCAATCCTGCCAAGTCACAGGTCAGTATTATTGGTGGCTCTAAGCAACTAAAAAAACTTGACCAGAGTAGCCTCCCTACTATCCAGTTTGACGGCGTCGATTTGAGCCTGAGTCCATCTATAAAGAACCTTGGCATTATTATAGACAATTCCCTATCTTGGTCAGTACAGATAGCTGAGGTTAGCCGTAAATTATTTGCCACGATCGGATCGCTCAAACGATGGAAATATTTCCTACCTGTAAAGACCAAAACTGTTCTAGCTCATTCACTACTGTTACCGATTTTAGACTACGCTGACTCGTGTTACCCAGACTTATCTGAGGAACAATTAAATAAACTAGAGCGTTTACAAAATATTTGCATTAGATTTATCTTCGGTTTACGTAAATTTGATCATGTTTCTGAACATCGTCGTCAGCTTGGATGGCTTCCTATCCGTTATCGTCGAAATTTCCGCATGTTGACTCTCCTCTATTCCATCCTCTACAACTCTCTTTCTCCCTCATATTTAAAAGATAGATTCTGTTACCTAGGTTCCGATTCACTTCTTCGCCTCCACCTTAGATCCCGTTGCGATAATCTCCTTAAATTACCAACTTCCCATACGCTATTCTATTCCAAGTCTTTCACTGTGAAATCTGCGATTCTTTGGAATGAACTTCCTACAGAAGTTCGACATTCCAAATCCCTTTACACTTTTAAAAAACGTCTAAAAGAATATTTATTTAAGTTAGAATAGTATTTTATCCTTATCTATTTAATATTATGTATATATTTTTACACACGTTTAAGTATGTATGTATATGTATGTATATATATGTATGTATATATGTGTAAGTATATATTGTTTTTTGATGTATGTATGTATGTATGTGTATAGTATATAAACATTAAACATATTTTATGTAAGTTTATTATATATTGTTGATTTATATTATTATATATCTAATTTGATTTAAAATTTGCACCGTAACGTTGCCCCCCTTTTCCTCATTACAACTTATCCGTAATGTTTCAAAGGTTGTCTGGTAGAGATTGCTTAAAGCAATAAGACCGCCTTTGCATACGTGTTTTTTTTTATTTATGTTGTTCATTTTATATACTTATTTGTTTTATGTGTGCAATAAAGTTTATTCTATTCTATTCTATTCTACTTATGGCGGCGCGGTGAAACGAGCGAAACTGCCAGCGAAACACTAGCACAAAAACAGTCTTGATCCATACTTATTTAGAAAACGTATAAAAATTTGAACGCAGCGGGGCTCGAACCCGCGCCTCCTGGAAACCAACCAGGTCGGTTCCCGGTTGGTCGGTTTCCAGGAGGCGCGGGTTCGAGCCCCGCTGCGTTCAAATTTTTATATGTTTTCTAAATAAGTATTTTTCTTTCCTAAGTGTGGAATAACACTTTAGAAATGTTTAAAAATAGTCTTGATCCAATTAATAAATTGAAGATTTTCATATCATTTGACGAACCAAATACCCAATAAGTAAATAACTTATCGCCCTTCCCTACTAGAATTGCATTTCCGTGAAGAATGTATGCCAACCGGGAACCGACCTGGTCGGTTTCCAGGAGGCGCGGGTTCGAGCCCCGCTGCGTTCAAATTTTTATATGTTTTCTAAATAAGTATTTTTCTTTCCTAAGTGTGGAATAACACTTTAGAAATGTTTAAAAATAGTCTTGATCCAATTAATAAATTGAAGATTTTCATATCATTTGACGAACCAAATACCCAATAAGTAAACAACTTATCGCCCTTCCCTACTAGAATTGCATTTCCGTGAAGAATGTATGCCAACCGGGAACCGACCTGGTCGGTTTCCAGGTGGCGCGGGTTCGAGCCCCGCTGCGTTCAAATTTTTATATGTTTTCTAAATAAGTATTTTTCTTTCCTATGTGTGGAATAACACTTTAGAAATGTTTAAAAATAGTCTTGATCCAATTAATAAATTGAAGATTTTCATATCATTTGACGAACCAAATACCCAATAAGTAAACAACTTATCGCCCTTCCCTACTAGAATTGCATTTCCGTGAAGAATGTATGCTACACACGCTGAAAGACAATCCACGCCCACGATCAACGAGAACATTAGATGCGAACTAGATATATAACTCGTGATTTGCGTAGCCTATTGTAAGTAACAGCTACGTCGATAAATAAAGAGTAGCATAATATAATCAAATGAGTTTGTTGTGTGTAACGATTGAATCTCAGGAACTTTGGATTCTCCGATAAGTTTACGTTTATAGATTAAGGCTATGTCATATTTTTTTTTGCTATTTTATATTACCAGGATGTATATATAGGCTTAATACTTATTAAGAAAACGTATAAAAATTTTAACGTAGCGGAACTCAAACCCGCGCCTCTTGGAAACCAGCGCTGGAGGCGTGGGTTCGAGTCCCGCTACGTTAAAATTTTTATACGTTTTCTAAATAAGAATTTTCTGTCCTTAGTGTGAAATAACACTACAAAAATGTAATAAATATATAGGCTTGTTAATTATTTGGATGTATCCCTCTGTAGCTGCGGTCAAAGTTACCTTAGGTAATTGGAATTTGTCTTGTGTACGCAGAATAAATTAAGTGTTAAAGTTAACTCAACTGACTATCGAAATGAAAGGCGGAAAGTGGAGAACTACTGACTTTTTGCCCAAAAATTTTTGCAATGAAATTAAAACGAACGGTGAAGCTGCAACGAGTTTATGTTTAGCTATGGCTTATTTAGCGGTAGTAGTAAACTGGTGACAGAGATATACTACGTTTGGAACATCGACATGCCCTGTAAAGGATATTTCAGGCTTCAATAATCATAATGTAGGTGGCTTTGAGAGAGAATTAAATTTCTATAACTTAAAATAATTTATTAGTAGCGGCGCTGAAAGATGAAATATTTACTTAAATTTATTTTCATTTCCATTTCTTCGCTCTGGTGTTCAGGCAAAGCGCGACCTTGAATTCTGCCACTCAACACGCAATGCCTACTCCGCAAAATCTAGAATTGGGTAGAAAGTGGGGAACGGAGTGCCTTAACACTAGGTTCCCTCTGTTTACGCTGCTGTGTGCGGGATACAACGCGAAGCTGATTTATTTAGATATTAAAATAATTTACAGGTTTTTATTATAATCTATGTACCTATCAGTACACAAACTCATCAGATTTAAAAAGTTGAAATTTGACATGTAGGTAGATTAGCGAATGTAAGATCTTTCCCAAGAGAAACTTTTAAAACTAATACGAAAGTGGAAAAACACGAGATTTTCACAAAATTACGGAAATATTTCCGGAAATCTCTACCAAAAGTTGCGTGTTACGACTAATAAATAATATTAATTATCTTCATTTTAATACAAAATATTAATTACGTTAATTTCAGTGTTACATGAATATTTGAAATTTTTTATTCATGCATTTTTTAAAAAACATTATTTACTTGTATACTATTTAAACCTATGATTAGCTACTTACTACACATAAACTTACATTTAATTTTCTGCCTCTGCCAAGGCGACACGCAGGGCTAAGAACAAAAGAAATGCCCTTAAATCAAGCGATAAATGAAGAACAGGGAACTTGATACAAGGTTCCCTTTGCTCTGCCTACGATAGATGAGAAACAATGAAACTGAGCAAAAATACCTACATCATTTTTTTCAACTATTTATATTTAGACGGTATCGAGAAATCGAGTATCTTATCTTATACGAAGGAAAGACGTGGTTAAGTACAGTGACATAAATGTTCCTTTATCTAAGGAGTTATCTGGGTCGCTGCATTGTTAGTCGTTATACCTCCATAAATAAGTATGTGTATAGAAGTCAATTTAACTGGGTTAAGGTACATATAATAAAACAAAAATACAAATTATAAGATATAACATACAGAAACGTGATCGACATAGAATGGCACCTAAGTGTCAAAACGGAGAAGAGTGCAGGAATGCAATAACTCTAGTATTGAACACTTCAAGGTTATTTAAGAGGATCTCAATACTAGCATCAGGTTGTTTTGTCATCCTGTTATACTCGTTAGCTAATCTATGTATTGTAGTGTTCAGACCCAATATATTTTTTGAAATTTTGATTAAAAATAGAATACACTCGTATTTACTTGCTCCAACTAAACTCCAACAACTTACCAACAATTGTCTCTGATCGAATAAACTAATAAGATTGAAATATTTTAAGCGGCTTGATCTAAATGTTTTAGGCCAATTTGTACGACATTTTGAGAAAAAGATAACCCTGCCTGCTGAAGATTTTTTTTTATCTTAATATTTTAACAGGAATACCGTGAAGCTATAACAAAATAGAGTGTTGTAATGGTACTACATTTCCCTGCCTAACTGATATTAGCTAAAACTTTCCTGGATATTTTATTATATTTTGTAAAAATAAAAAATAAATCAGCTTCATGCACACAGCATGGTAGGCAGAGGAAACCTAGTGAGGCATTGCGTGTTAAGTGGCGGAACTCAACACCGTGCTTTGCCTCGACACCAGAGCGAAAAAATGAAAATATACAAATAAATATTTAATATCCTCTTGTGGGGATTGCAACCACAACCAAACGATTTTACACTCACACTTTGTTCCTCTGCGCCACAACCGGCTATATAATATTTTTTATTTTATAATAAAATAACTAAGAAACACTCACTCCAATATCGTAAATTAAAAAATAAATAATAAAACTATATTCTTGTCTAAACTATTAAGCCTATAATAAATCTCTTATGGCGCGTTGCAAATTGGATGCGAAACTTCGTACATTATCTTAATTGCATAGCCGCATACTCCACGATGCCGGGACGTGATTAATTTAATTCACCTAGTAATTTTGTTTCATATAATTTCTTCATTAAGTGAAAAATTAAGAAATAATTGCAAAGGAAAAATGAGAAGTTGTTGTGATCTACGGTTGTGATATTAGACGTTGGTTGTACGTTCAAATTTGATTTCCTGTTTTTATTTTATGTTTTGAAGCATTTGTCGCATTCAGGTAAAGTTAGTTTTTTTTGTGTTAATACCCTTCGTTCATCACTATCCCCTATCAAATACTGCGTCTTATCTTAGTTCTAAGCCTCACGATGTTTCCATTGAAAAGCAGACAGAAAAAAATGTTTCACACTTTCCGCAATATCTTCAAAACAAAATAGATGAAGACGTGAAATGGTGGAATTCAATGCCGCGATTTGTCTTGTTATAGCGAGGAATAATTATTTTAACCCGCAACCGTCACCTTGAAGGATCAGTCATTACCCTGGATGGGATTCGAACCAACAATTTTAATTTTTACAGCCAGATACTACTCCATTGTACAAAAAATTGCGTTTTATTTTTACTAAAATATGTAAGTAATCATGTTTCAATGTAATTCAATTATTTTTCTTATACATAGATAAAACAAATAAATCAGCTTCACGCTGTATCCCGCACATAGCAGGGTAGGCAGAGGCAACCTACGAGTAGTGTTAAGACATTCCGTTCCCCACTTTCTGCCGAATTCTGGAGGCATTGCGTGTTAAGTGGCAGAGCTCAAGGCTTGTCCTCGACACCAGAGCGAAGAAATGGAAATATAACCACAATTTAATTAAATATTTCATCTCCTCGAGAGGCGATCGAACCCACAACCAGTCGGTTAACCAGAGTTTGTGCCCCTGCGCCACGACTGGCCTCAATTTTTCTTATAGAAAAGTGGAAAACAGTGTTTATATTAATATTGAATTTTCATACAAACCTTGGAGATTAATTGGCTAGCGCTAGAGTATCCAAGCGGATTTAAAAAATGCTACGTCCAGATTTTTTGCGAGATTTCAACATTTTCATCCATATTTCTAGAGAATAGCAATAGAGGTAGCGTTTCGGTGCTTGACTGTAAGTACCCGTACGTATGAGAGTTGCGGCTTCGATACCAATTAATTATATTTTTTTTTCGCTCTGGTAATAAGACGAAGCTCGGCTTTAAAGTCCGTCAATCGACAACCAACATCTTAAAAATTGGGCGGTGCGTGGAGAACGAGGTGTCTTAATATTTGGTTCTCTCTGCATATCATGCTATATTCAGTATACAGCGTAAAGCAAACGAAAAACAAATTTAAAAAAAAATCAAAAAATCACAACTTATTCTATAAATATTAAAAGACAGCGGCCATAAGCGGATAGAGCTGAGTGTAACATAAGACTGAAACTTTGTAATATAATATTTTGTAGCGCTCCTCCGCTACGTGTATACGAGTGGAGGCAGCCACCAAAAATGGAATCACTGAATATAAAACGAGTAATGAAAATTTTATTCGTTACAAAATCAAATTAAATTTTACTCTATCGTGGCATGTTTAAACAAATTTAATATCACAGATGTGGTCCCTACACTAATGAAAATTAAATAACTGTGCTATTTAAATCGTGATATCTACGTTTGCCGAAGATTAGATTCCGTACCACAAAACAAAAAGAGAAATCATATAGGATCACCTCGTTCTCGTCTACCTGTCTATCTATCGGTCCTTCTGTTTGTCTGTACGTTTGTTAAAAACTGTTTACTGTCAAATACGCGCTCTCATATAAACATTTTTCATGATGTTTTTGCATGATCGTGACTAAATTAATAGATTATTGAAGTTGATTCATTTCCTTGATGCTACATTTAATTTGTTATTTTATTCTATGTGTGATTGTGAGAAACCAATGACATAACCACATAAGAAGTTTCTTCTTATGTGGTTATATCATTGGTCATATGATTTCTCATATGTTCATAATGAAAACTTTTCATGCAGTAGGTTGTTTTGCTTAAATAAATGTATGATATAGAAACCGTCACACTGACCAATCAATGCCTCTTTTTCAAAAACATATGGTTCAATGATATCTCTAGTTCGTTTGTTAATCGGCTGGTTCTCCAAAAAAACATGACAATTTTGACCAATTAAAATGCTGCAGACATACCTTAACGCTTATAGATGTAATGAAGCATATGTAAGCGTTAAAGCCTTCTAACTTTCGAGACATTGTTGAGTGGCGGAACTCAACGCCGAGCCATGTATACCACAATGAGGAAATGAAAAATCGTCGTGTTTGCAATCAGACGATGTCCCACGCCACGAAACTTCAAAGACGCATACGAGTATCACTTTTAAATATTTTAATAATTCATTTAAAATTGTCAGATGAAATTGGCTATATAATACGTCAGGCAAAATTCGAGACAAATAATGTGCAATGGCGGTTTATTAACAAATAAAAGTCATATTATACGACAAGCATAAAATACGTAATGGTTTTCTAGAGAGACCACATATATAATGTGTGTTTTGTAGTTTGTATGACACATACATATATATATACGCCGCTTTAATAAAAGATCTGACTTCTCAAAGCTCTGACTATAAAGAAAATTGATAAATCCTATTACCTTCTCTTTTATTGCTTGTTCTAAAAAGTACGAATACGTATGATATTTTTATTAAAAAAATCTTTATTAGCACAATTATTCCTTACATCGAGGCCAGTCGTAGCGCAGGTGCACAAAGTGTAAATGTAAGCGAGACTGGTTATGGTTCAATTCCCACTCGAGGAAATGAAATATTTATTTACATTTATTTTTTCTTGGCTTCTTGCCAACTTGAGAGATTCTTGTTAGAATGGAATAAGGATTGGGCTTATAATAACTTTCAAATAACATTTAATTCTTAAAGTTATAATTCAGTGAGACAGAGTTTGATTTCTACCGTGATGGTTGTGAGTCACGAGCGATTCACTTGTGAAATTATTATTTTTTTTCCCTCCTATAGTCAAAGTGTGACATTGAGTTCTGCAGTTCAACATACAATGTCTCAATTTTGGGCGAAAAGCGGAGAACGGAGTGTCAAATGCCTTGTGTTAAGCTAAAAAAATGTGTTTTTCATACAAATGAGAACTGATTATCCCACAATACCATTATCTATAGTCGGTTGAACTAATACAAACTTGTCTTAGAGTTGTGAATAAGTTGATTCACATGTTTGTGTTGGTTGGAATTACTTGGAGGGGCTTGTGATTGCTTCCTTTGTTTATCTATAGTATATATTAACGGTACGGTACAGTATTTACATGATTTTTTCATCACCCTTTAATATATATTAACGGTTTACATAGAGGCGGTCTTTGAGTAGTGGGATAGCATCTGACGGTTCACGAGATGGTTGTTGGTTCAATCCTGAGTGAACTCAGGGCAATGATTAGAAACATTTTTTTTCACGCTGTATCCGGCACATAGCAGGGTAGGCAGAGGTAATCTGGAAAACTAGTGTTAGGACACTCAGTTTCTATTAAATAGGAAGTATTTAACTTCCCCACTTTCCCTTAATTCAAGAGGCGGTACCAGAACGAGAAAATTATAATATAAAACTTTTCATTTCTTTTAATGGGAATCGGACCCCACAACCTCCGGCGCCTACAGTCGCACGCTGCCGCGTGCTGTTGCATCACGACCGACTTTGGAATTATAATATTAGTATTGACATTTCTCAGCACTGGTAAAAAATGTGCGATGTGTTGAATTTAAAATTCGGCGGAAAGTGATACCTTTATGCGATCTTAAGAAAAAATATTATGACAGACGGACAGATTTCTTTGATATTTTCTTTTTGTTTATTTCTTTTGAAAACGGAGCCCAAAAATAATTAATTATAATAATTTATACGTAATATGTGATGTAAGAAATAAAAAACACTACTAACACTAATAAATCGCAATATACATCGGACCTTACATTCCGAGTTCCGACGAAAGGCTTCACGTATTTCATACATTTTTAGACGTTCCAAGAGCTGTCTTGAAATATTTCATATCACGAATGAGCTTAAAAGCTTCTCTGATGTTTCTTACGTGTGTTAAAGGAATATAGAAATAATATAATAGATATATGTTTCTGTATAACGATCGTTTTGCTGGTACGTGTTAGTACGTATGCTTGAATTTTTATTGCATATGTACTGGGATACAAATCTTAGTAAATATATTGACTGTTGAAACGTGAGGTATTATATAAAGCGTTTTATAAGATCTTAGTGGCCCTGTAGGATAGAGGCTAACGTAATGATTGTGGTTTTCCTCCTTACTTATATGATTTTACATTCAAAATAATTATCTTATCCTAACTCTTACATACAAAGGGCGGCGTTGAATTACGCCACTCAACATTTCTTAGTAATAGGGATAAGGCGGAGCTGAATATGATGAAAATTTGGCTAAAGGCTTTCCTCTGTCTAACCCGCTATGCGAAAAAAGCGTGAAGGTACTTTTTCTTACGTAATTTTACTTGGATGAGTTAGATCATCATCATGCGCCTTTATTAAGACATCTTAATATCATCTTTTTTGATAGACAAAGTGCAGCGTTTAGTTTTGTCAATCAAAACAGTCTAAAGCAGCAGAAAGTGAGTGAATTGGAATTACTTATTTTTATATTTCCTCCTATTTTACCCCGTGGGCGATGAAATACATATTTGAAAAATGTTATAATTCGTTAATACCATTTCTACTGTATCCATTTATTTATACAGATATAAACATCAAACATCAATAATGAAGTAGGATGAGAAACTCAACACATTAGACGTTTGCATTTCAAATGTGAAATTCCATTTCCTGCCTCATGAAACCTTAACATGAATAAATACCTGCGCATTCCACCCGAGGCTTGCTGTAACAACAGAAAGGCAAATAAAAGCCTCGCTTCGTATGAAGCCAAACAGACGACAAATAAAAGGTATTCGCGAGGATTCTAAAGCTCTTTGGTGAAATTTGATCAATTATAGAAGAACTGGTCCTTAGAAAAGTTGAAGAAATTTGGTTTACTCGGATATCTTTTTCAGGTATGGAAAAAATCGGTGAATAGTCATAATAGAAAATGTAGAAAGCTTTTCTATTTATTCTTTGAAAAATCTAATTGCTATAAATTTTAAACCAAATTATCTGACACAAATAACGTCCAAACTTGTATGGTAAAGTTGAAACGATGAACATAAACGTTTACAAAGTCAAAGATTTTTTGGATGACGACTATGAATTATGAAGCAGTTCAAAAGTTACGAAAAATATCTTGGATATTAGGAATGTAAAAAGATTTTTTTGCCAAGCAATTTAAACCTTACCTATTGATTTTAAGATTTATTTTTGTTCGTTCTGTAAAAAACTTATTTAAATATTTCAAAACGATGCTGACAGGCTGTGCTACTGCAATTTTCAAGTCACAATGAAAATCTATTAGAACTTTGATATTGTATTTCATATTTCTCTCGTATTTGTTTGACAAATATTCTGAACCAAACTCGTATTGTTATTAACTAGCTGTCGCCCGTAACTTTGTTTACGTGGACTTTAGGACGCAAAATGGAAAATCTTGTTTTATTGCGATCCTGTATAGGAATTTCGTTAAATTCTCTCTTAGTACTCCCATAAACTCCTTAAATGTCAAATTTGAACTTTCTGGTTAGGTCAGGTGGCGGTCGATTACGGTCACTCAGTAATATAATCAATAAATATATAAACACATTTCGCATATATTTATTACAAAAAAGATACGGACGAAGACGAAGATCTATTCGCATACATACGAGTATACGGCGTGTACATACACACGTTTTCTACTCTGTCAGTGTACCATACAAAACTGATTAATTTAATAAATAATCCTTAAGTCTAGACTCCCTTATCTACGCAATAAGAATATTACGAAACCAACTCTAACTAAACCACAGTCAACATGGTCTACGACCACCAACGACCAACCCGAACATGGACACGGAAGAGCGCAGGATATTCAAACACAGGAAATTATTTTTGGAATTGCTCTTCTAGTACTGCAAACACAGCTTCACGCTGTATCCCGCACACAGCAGGGTAGGCAGAGGGAATCTAGTGTTAAAACACTCCGTTACCCGCTTGCCGTCGAATTCTGGAGGCATTGCGTGTTGATTGATGGAACTCAGCGCCGCGCTTTACCTCGACACCAGAGCGAAGAAATGAAAATATAATTGTAAATATATATAACGCTTCCTCGAGTGGGGATCGAACCCAGAACCAGTCAATTTTACAGTTACACTTTATACCTCTACACCACGACTGACCTCAATCAATACGTTATGTAGGAAAGCATGCTATGATATGAAGATTGACATAAAAATTTAAATTTACAGCGCTTCGAACACTTTGCACCTCAATCCCCCAAGTCAAATAGATTTCATTTAAAATTTATTCTACTCATTATTTTATAATAACAAAGGATAAAGTATTTTAAAATATATAGGAAAGTTATTAACAAAATTGGTAAACGAATTAATGAATATTAAATTTAATATTTTCCACTTCGACAGAATTATAGAGTGCACTCAAATTGGTCGTTCATAATTAAAATAGTAATACAAGTATTATAGTTGTGAAGCCGCCGTATTAAAAGAAAATATAATGGCTGTGTATTCGATTCTCACTCGAAATATTTATTTTTTTAGTTCTTCTCTGTATCCTACACGTAGTAGGGTAGGCAGAGAGAACCTGGGAACCTAATGTTAAGACACTCCGTTCCTCAATCAGACAATTCCGTTATCCCACTGTCCGCCAAATTCTTGAGGCATTACGTGTTGAATTGCGGCGTTGAAGTCAACGCTGCACTTTGCCTGCTCACCAGAGCGAAGAAATTCAAATATTAAATGCTTCATTCCATAGTTATAATATTTAAATTGTTTTCAGTTTTAGCTCTGGTATAGTAAAGCGCGGTGTTAAGTTCCATCACTTAATACGAACTGTTGAAAATTAAGGCGATACGCCAACCCACTGTCATGATGGACTTCTTTTTTTGGACATCCTAGCAAAAGAAGTTATGATGGATATTCATTTATTTTTATTTTTGTTGAGCTTCACCCATCGAGGATAAGTCTTCTTGGGATAAGTGGTAGAACACAACTCAACACCGCATCAATTGTAATAATATTAATTTTATGAAACGGGTCAAAATATCTCCACTGTAAAGTTTAGATAAGTGTAATTTTCTCTTATCCACGTCCCGTACCCGGAAAATCTAAATAGAACTTGAACGTTGGAGATATTTGTATGAAGTTTTACTTGATTAAAGTCACGTAGTTCGAAAATAAACGGTGAAACTTATTGAAAAAGATTTGCACAGCGCGGCATCTTGGTATTAAACTAATTACAGGTATGTTTTTTCGCTTCTCACTGTATCTCGCACACAGCCGGGTAGAAAAAGGAAACCTGGAATTAGATTTAAGACACTCCGTTGCTCTCTTTCCGCTGGTTTTTTTATGTTTTAAGTGGCGAAACTTAACGCCTCATTTTGCCTAGTTATTATCTGTTAGTTAAATGAAAATTATCTGTTAGTTGTGGGTTAGATTCCCACTCGGGGGAATGACAAATATTTTATTACCCCGAGTGGGAATCACCTTTACAGTGACACGTTTGTGCCCCTGCCTCACGACGGCCTCACTATATAACAATATCACGAAAAAAAAAACCATACGCCTGCCAAACTCAAAAAGTACGATTGGAACCCTTATGGGGTCACTTTGTTGTTCGTCTGTCCGTCTGTCCGTCTGTCAAGACCTCTTATCTCAAGGCATCAGGCTGAAATGAAAATCAAATATTCAGTCCTACGGTCCCTTGTAATACAGAAAAATTCAAACTTCTACGCTATCAAAAGATACAAGCATATAAGTATCGATTTTGCTGCATTTTGTATGAAATTCGCCGCGTAATAAGCCGTATAGGGTACTTCAGTGGACCTACAGTTTTGAAATTTGACAAGAAGTGAAAATTTGCAATACAAATTTTGGGAAAAATCCGAAACGTGGAAATTTATAAATGTTTCGTAGAAAATAATAATTACAAACTTTTATTTGTAGTTCATTTCATACAAAATGAGTGCCTATACCTGCAAATTTAAGTTATTAGTTGTACCAACAAAACTAAAATTAATACGGAAGCCTTAACCGATTTTTCACATTTTAACGAAAAGAAAGTGTTCCGAAGCCTGATTTAAATTCGCTACTAATAAAATATATTAAAAGAAAATATCAATCTTTTGCTACGGAAGAACTGAAATCTTAAAGTACAGATTTCTTTATAACTTCACACTGTATCTTTGCATATAGCAGGTGAAGCAAAAAAATCTTTATGCTAAGACACTCTATTATTAGAGCCAGAAAATGAAAATAAGTAACTATTGTTAATATCTTAATAATCGAATCCACAACCGTAGCGTTTACATTACGGTTTTCCATTGCGCCACGATGGCTTCAATAACGGCCTACTTACATTATGTTTTTCTTATATGTCAATATGTGTACCTTATATAAAAATCCAGTAAAATAGGGCAAGTATATATAAGGAACAGACAGTTATTACGTGTGTTTACAAAACAGTCGCTTTCTGGGTTAATAGTGTGGACTATCGATTTATAGACCGCCGCGACTGCTTCAGCTCACGCGAAGTTTATCTTTTAAACTACTTAAGGAGCACTTAACCGTTTTGACGGTTTTATATTTATTTTATCTCAACTAACTTTTTGTATAGGGTTTACCTGGATTTTTTTAATAAATTATAAATTTTATAACTAGTCATTGCCTGCAGCTTTTGTTAGATTAGTATTTAAAAAAATCGTTTGTTCCCGTTCCTTTACATAAGTCTCCTTCTTATATTTTAGTATTTCGTAGCTCTTTTTACGGAAATTGTAAAACTGATAGCCTACTGTTAGTGGACTGTGAAAGCGGGTTCAAATCACTACGATAGTGACGCCTTCAAGAAAATAATGCCAATTTAAGAAGCTAATAAATCCTTAAAAGCGTGAAATAAGAAAATAATTATAAAAAACAAAAATCCGACTACATAGAAGTAAAAAGGAAGTAATCAAGTCCAATATTTCATTAGGAATAACAGTCGGGACCTATTCTTTGCAAGAGGTCTCCAGTCAAAGGGATCAAATTAAAAAACGGATTCCGATTGTTAATCCTAATAAACTATTAGTTTCTTTTTATTTTTTAGCTTTATGCAGTCGAGTTTATTAATATATTATATTAATCTGTTCATATAAAACTTTCTTTTTTTCGGCTGTATAGTATGCTGTTAGCCCTAATGGCTTCTACAACATCGCCGGGTTTTTTGGTATACCAAGCTAGAGCAGCTCTGACCTTACCTTGGACATACAAAACTCTTCTGTTAATTAATGACTGACAACACAGCACGCACTAACGAGACTACTAACTACACTTAGCTAAGTTTAAATATTGCATGTAGGTTGTTTTTAAGTTTTAAAGCTTTAGGCTCGTCCCTATGACGTGATGGGAGAATTCCTCCTCGAGGATGCCTTCGAACAAATCCCGATTCTGCTTTCTCAGGGGGCCCACCAAGATACCATCATCGGAATTGGCTGTGGGTTAACCCTTTTGGTATCGCGAGCCACCACACTCGTATGTGGTCATCTCGATACCTTTTGATTTTCCAAGACCTGCTTTCTTCCATCTTCTCTTCATCTTGTTTAATGAGCAAACTGAGTTCTTCCAGTTTTTTACAGAGTTTCTCTTCCCTTTTTCTATTCGACTCGCCACTCACTCTCTCTTCTCTACTCTTTCCTAGATCCATCATATTCTTTCCATCCTTACACTTCTCGGCTTCTGCCTCTTTCACTATTTGGTACAATCTTTGAATGGCGCACGTGACTTCCGCCTTTATATCAAGTTACGCAAGTTGCCAAGATAAATTTTGGTTTTTGTGAGGCATGCCTTAGCCTCGGCTGTCCTGCTCACATAATTTGGCTTTTTCAAATGACTGGCGATTGCCTCGGTTATGCTGATCGTTCTTCTCTTCTCTCTATTTCTGTGAGTAGGACGGGGCGATAAGGGAGCTCGGGGGTCTCTGCTTTCGGATCGGCGAATCCGCCAGTAAATCCACCTCTTCTGTGGTTTCCGAGGACTCCAAGATCCGAGTGTTGCTTTTGTCCGTTATGCGAAACATTTTTATTTTCCTTTTTTTAATTTTTCACTAAATGAATTTCGGAGAAATTGGTGTCAAACAGTCGGGCTCCAAAAAGCCTTCAAAATAATGTATAGACCGCGGGGATAAGTCCAAAAATCTGAGAAAATCTAATTTTTCAAGAACTTTTGCGTTAAAAATAGCGCAAAAAATTTAGGCAGGTACGGCGCGGAATACCCTATGACCCGATACCAAGAAGTCAACAATCGAAAGAAGCTAACAGGTTCAAATATATTTTTTAATATTATATAAAAATTTCAGAGGCCGGTCGTGGCGCAGTGGCACGAGGTGTGACTGCAAAACCGACTGGTTGTGGGTTCGAATCCCACTCGAGGAGATAAAATATTTACTTAAATTTATATTTCCATTTCTTCGCTCTGGTGTCGAGGTTAAGCGCGGCGTTGAGTTCTGCCACTCAACACGCAATGCCTCCAGAATTCGGCAGAAAGTGGGGAACGGAGTGTCTTAACACCAGGTTCCCTCTGCCTACCCTGCTGTGTGCGGGATACAGCGTGAAGCTAATTTTTATATAAAAATTTCAAAAGTGATTTTTCAGTGTTTCAAATCGTCAGAACTATTATAAATAGTGTTTATTCACTTACATTTAGTATATATAATAAATTTAGAAGGATATAATTTGTATTGAAACTTATATTAAATAATAATAATACATATCATATATATGATTAATACTATAACTAAGCGTGTTAAGAACACATAACGTACTGTAAGGGACCTTATTATGCAAGAAATTTGTAAGCCAAAACTTACGTTATTAAGATGGGGTGAATGATAACAAAGTGATTAGTCACTAATCACTTAATTTCTTATGCAATACAACAGAGTCAGTTAGTTCTAGTCTTTTTTTGGCTGCGAGCTGTATCCTGCAAATAACTTGATATACAGAAAGAACTTGGCGTGAAGACATTATTTTATACAAACGAGATTTTTTATCGCCCCTCCTATAAACACTGTATACAAAAGTTATGTAAAGTAGCACAATCACACAAAAAAGCTAAATTAAAAACAAAAAAGGTATGAAAAAAAGACATTTATATAAAAAGGACTTATTAAATTCAAACACTGTAATCGCTCAGCGTTACGCTCACGAAATCCATTCCTTACCTTTCGTTTCATATCTGTTTGTTTGTCTTCACCAATTTGGCCGAATTTCTACGAAATGGACGGCGCTTATTAAATTATGCCACTTCCCTGAGTTCGCTGAGAGAAATTGTATATTGTATTAAAAATATAATAGATTATTATGCTGTTTTGACACGAATCTTTTATTATTTAACACTAAACATCCACTATGACTTCTTTTGAGTAAAAATATAAATATTCTCTAAAACGCTTAAAATGTTTATGTGTATGCCCAGAATCCTATAAAATAAAAAAAAAACTGTATCTATATCAAAATTAAGAAAAATTATGTTCCTAGTCCCCTCGTTTTTAAATTATACTTTATAAAAGGCTAATATATTAGCTTTCTCTATGACTTTTATTAAATTGAAAAGCCAAGGACATAACAAAACCAATGTTAGTGCCATTTCAATTTCATATGGTCGGGATATTGCAACTTTTGTACGATATACCACTTGAGTCTTTGTGGAACTGTAATAACGTGTAACTGTAGTATAGAAAAGAAAGAAACAGAAAATCATTTTTTTTTCCCGCAAAGCAGGATAAACAATGGGAACACAGTGTTAAGACATTTCGTAGAAAGTAGGAAACTTAGCGTCTGATTTTCAAGACATTTATTGCAGATGTTTTTTTTTTTTATATTTAAAATACTGTTCAACATTCTCTGTTTCTATCTTCGTTAGAATTGATTTTATTGCGAAAAAAAATTATGATAAAAATTAATTGAATAAGAGTACAAAATTTGATTTTTTGGAGGTTCAGAATGGCTTCTTGTTTATTATGTAATACGTTTATTTTATTTATTTTAATCGAAAAGATATAGGTACAAGCGTGTTTTCGAAACTCAAAGATACCACCTGGTAATATATATATAGGATAAATTCACCTGTGTAAATAAATGGAAATAACTATGAATTATATATGACACATTCTAAGTTCTACATTACGGAATGCTATAGGGCAGTTCTGCTGATATAAATTCAATATTTATTCTTTGGAGTAAGAGACGTGAGTTCGCCTAATAACCTAAGAGCGCGAAATTCTCTACGAGATGTTTTTAAAGATGCAAGTGTTAGTACAGGTGCTTCACAAAATGTATACTATAATATTCTGTTTGTTCGACAGCATATTGTAAAATATGTGTCATAGTAAAATTAGTGAAGAAAGATAAGCTTGTAATGCAAGGTTTTGGCCTCGAAAGAGTTAACAAATCTTTTATGAGTCCACCGTCCCACCATCTTTATACATTTATGACACACCATTTTACATGAATATGACACAAAATACATTTGAATTGCTTGAGAAACTTCATCATCCAGCTATTATTGAACCAAGTGAACCACTTCATCAGAAGTGGTTATATATTATTCTAGCCAAGACAGTCGTCATTGCTCATACCGTACAGACGAAGATTGTTTTTTTTTCGGCTTGACTTTATTGCTGTTACCGGGCGGGGAGGGGCGAGAGTAGCTCGCCAATGAATAAAAAGTACGAGCTTTGATGGACGCTCCTTTGAGTTGGCGATCACAGTGGAATGTCCTGCGTACGCTAATAATTTTGACCGTTGGGCCCCATCATGCCAAGGCGCGGAGGTGCCTTGAGATAGGACCGGCATCTCGCAAGAGGTCACTCTTACGGCGGCGGAGATTGTGTCGTGAGAATGAGGGATGAATCCTGCCTATGTACTGGGCGTTTGCGATTGTAATTGGGTTGCTGGGATCTAGAAGGTTAGTGAGAAGGCATCGAAGAAACGGGTAAGGATGAGGAGCGTACTGACCATGAGTGGGTAGGAGTAGAAATCTGCACGCTCGTAGTAGCACTTGCAGAATTCCTTTAACGATTCTAATTCAAAATATTTGTGAAAGTCCACGATCTGTACATATCATGGGCATCCGGATACCATACGGAGGAATTTGTTTCGGACCCGACCCTACGAATCGATCTATGAACGTTGTATTTTGCGATGTGTTTCGTTAGCCGATGAACTTGGTGTATGGACGAGTGGTGTGATCTAAAGCCGATCTTAGCTTAGCTTAGCCGAAAAAAATTATGTACAGTTGTTTTGTCTCTACTATTTCTTTTAATCTACTGAGAATGATTCTTTCGTAAACTTTCCCTTTACTGCTAATGAGACTGATAGGTTTGTAGCTGGAGGGAATTTTGGCGGGATTTTTAGGTTTGTGAATGCCTATGAGTGTATCTTCCTTCCTCGGTAGGGAAGGAGCAGCCTGCTAGAAGAGCGATGAAGATTAGGACCATTAAAGAAATGATTTGAGTCGGAAGATTCTTTAGGACTTTGTTTGGGATTTTGTCGGGCCCCGGGGACTTTTTGGGGCTCAGGTACCTTAAAACGTACTTAACCTTGTGTACGTATGTGGGGCGAACTGGTTCGCTGGTGAGGGGCATCGAAGCACTCTATGACCTCGGAGTCCACTTTCGATAAGTGATCTGGGTCACATGGCACATTATTCGGTGAGCATTGTGACTCTAAACTATCCGCGAGATATTCCGCCTTTTCGGTGTCGTCGGCGACTATTATGTTGTCGGGTTTAATGAATATTGTACATATCAGGTAAGCATCGTGTAATAAGTAATATAAGGTAAAGATTTTAAAGTTCTATAAAAAAAATAAAATACAAAGAAACATGAAATATTTAAATTCTTAAGCCAGCAACGATCTATAAATGTCAGCACTGAAATCTTCCTAGAAAACGACTTTTTTACGGCCAGACCACTTTATTTTATTAAGGAATGTAATTGTACCAATGATGGATGTCGCAATTTCGTAGTATAACCAATAATGAGTAGACTTAATTTTGTTTATGTCACGTGCATATGTTAGTATAATTATCACTTTGCTATGTTTGAGAGGTGTTCTATAAATAAAAAAAGTAGATTCATGCTTCTGGCTTAGTAGCGAAGGCAGAGAAAAACTAGTGTTAAGACACTCGGTACCCCACTTTACACCCATTTTGGAGTCAATGCGCGATGAGTGACAAAACTCAACACCGCGCTTTATTAATAAAGTTAAAGACAAATAATTTTGTTCAAAATAAGAAATTACATGCTTCATTTTTAAATAATGAAAAAAAAAATCTTGAGGCTGTCGTCGCGCAGGAGCATAAAAATGTGACTGTAACGCGACGTTTGTAGGTTCAATCTCCACTCAGGAGAATGAATTAATATTTATTAATGTTTTCATTTTTTACTCTCACCAAGGCAGTAAGTACGCGAGGTAACTAAGAAATTGTTGGCGGTAGTTTAAAATAACAATTATGTGAACTGACTGACTATGAGGCCGGTCGTGGCGCAGCGGCACGAGGTGTGACTGCAAAACCGACTGGTTGTGGGTTCGATTCCCACTCGAGGAGATGAAATATTTACTTAAATTTATATTTCCATTTCTTTGCTCTGGTGTCGAGGTTAAGCGCGGCGTTGAGTTCTGCCACTCAACACGCAATGCCTCCAAAATTCGGCAGAAAGTGGGGAACGGAGTGTCTTAACACTAGGTTCCCTCTGCCTACCCTGCTGTGTGCGGGATACAGCGTGAACTGACTGACGAATGCCACCTCAGTCTACCCGTGACCATGGACTACTGCAAATTATTCAAAACATCGGCTTTTCAAAAATGTACACCTTATAGGTTTTATTGTTATAAAATCGGCCAAATAACAAATCCTAGAGTAGGAAATGAAAGTTGAACACTAAACGTACAAACATACAAACTGTTTTCTCTTCTTTACGGCTATAAAAGTATCAAATGACTCCAGGCAGCTTCAATTTATGTGCGAGTTAATTTAAACTATATATATTTTATATTTTTACGTAAGCCTCTTAAAAATTAGCAAATATATAAGAAAAAAAATCTTTATACAAAATTAACCTTGACATCATCTAGATAATTTACTTAAGATACTTCGTCATTATAATTTCCGACTGTTTTACCCAAAATATTATACATTTTAAGTTAGTTAAACTTTTCTACCTCATTATAAGGGTAAAGTTCCAAATTACGCCGGTAATTGGCACTGTACGAGTATTTTAGATTAATCATTTAAATTGAGTTCTAATTTTGTTACTGAAGCGTTAAAACTCTTAATGTATGACTTGACTTTTAAAAGTACTTTTTCTTGATTTACACGCTTTTCTTATGTCGACTAAAATTCGAAGACTGCTATAAAATAAAAATAAAAACTGAATTTGAGAAAACGCTTTTTGTAACTATATCTGTACCTACTAGTAAACAACTCGAGTTTAGGCTTATAATTTAAAAGTCTAAAAAATATAAAATAAAATGAGCTTCACGCTGTATCCCGCATATAATAGGGTAAGCAAGCAGAAGGAACCTAGTGTTAAGATACTCCGTTCCCAACTTTTCACCGAATTTTTCGAACCATTGCGTATTGAGTGACGGAACTCAACGCCATGAAAATATAATATTAATAAATAATAACTCATTCCCCTCTAGAAATATTGTCATTTCTTTTCCCACTTTCAACATATTGCCTTTTAATTTGACCAACAGCTCTTAACGTGGCTATAGAATAGAAAACGCACGTATTTCTTTTATAATAAATATTATTATTTACATGTAGTCTATAGTGTACAAAAGTGCTTATAATAGTCTATTTAAATAAAGAATATTTTGAATTTCAATTTGAATATAAGGACGTCGTGGCGCAGCAGTACATCGTCTGACTGCAAACAAGACATTCTTCATCAATTGGAACAATGAATTATTTTCATTACCTTGTTCTGATAACAACACGTTGAGTTCTCAACACGTAATAATCCGAAAACGTGTTAAAGTAAAGTAAAGTGTAAAGTGTTTTAACACTAGGCCTACTACTAGACTACGCAGGAAAAAGCATGGAGCTGCCAGAAAAAAATATACATTAAATATTTTAATGGTTAACAAAACGGCCTATAATATTGAAAATCAATAACTTTTTAGGCTCAAATAAAGAATAATATAACAGAAACTAAAGAATTATACAAAGACTTCACCGATTTACAGGCCGATACTTAGATGTTTTCTAAGAAATATTAGTCTTTTTGCTAATAATATTGAAAAAAGTGATGTACTTATATATTTTTTTGAAATAGGCTAGTCTGGCTAGGCTGTTATGCTAGTATGTACTAGAATACTATCGTCCATATTATTTATATATATGAGTTACCATACTTGTCCCATATTTGAAAGATGTGGTAAAAATAATCTAAAGATAATTCACTTTGTTTACGATATGTTAATTTATAGAATGAATGGTAGACGAAGAACAATAGGCATACTCATAATATAAATACATAAGTGACTATATAAAATACTAGTGATCTCTCTTTCTCTCTCTTAGGGTAAGTTCTACGCCGCATTATTTCGCCAATGTGTTGTCTGTTAGTTACCCAGTAACGGAAAAGTTTTAAATAAAAATCAGCTTCACGCTGTATCCCGCACACAGCAGGGTAGGCAGAGGGAACCTAGTGTTAAGACCCTCCGTTCCCCACTTTCTGCCGAATTCTGGAGGCATTGCGTGTTGAGTGGCAGAACTCAACGCCGCGCTTAGCCTCGACACCAGAGCGAAGAAATGGAAATATTAATTTAAGTAAATATTTAATCTCCTCGAGTGGGGGTCGAACCCACAACCAGTCGGTTTTACAGTCACACCTCGTGCCGCTGCGCCACGACTGGCCTCAATATATATAATCAAAATACTTTGTAATCTCTATTATACTCTAAACTAAACTTAAATTGAAAATGTAATACAACTAGCAATTACTGGGACAAGTCGAATGAAGAAATGAAGTGAAATTTACGATACAATCGGACCTATAAAAGACAGAATTGGTACCATTTATGGTCCAATCCAGCGAAATGTTTATCTATTTTATTGTTACCGAGAAAATTAAGAAGTGAAATTTATTAGGATTAAATTGTAAAGATAGGCTAAATTGTAACCTAGTTTTCTTAAATGAAACTATTTAATTTAAGCTTGAAAAACTGACTCCTTCATATCAGCACTCAGTAATTATGGGAGATTTTAACACATGTCTGCTGAGAAATAATAGCCGAACGGCTCGGTTAAAGGCCGTTGTAAATAGTGTTAATATGCACATTCTGCCTCTATCCTCTACTCACTCATTTCCAAACTGTACTCCTTCTCTCTTAGATTTAATCTTAGTCTCTTCCATTGACCATGTTGAAAAGCATGGTCAATGTAATGCTACTGCATTCTCTTATCATGACCTCATCTTTCTTTCTTATAAAGTTAAACCACCGAAAGCAAAATCGAGAATTCTTCTCCAGCGTAACTTTGCGAGTATGGATTTAGAAAGTTTGCGGGAAGATGCTACAAAAATTGACTGGAACATGGTCTACACAGAAAGTACTGTAGAGCATCAGGTAGCTGTTTTCAACTCACTTATAATCCAACTGTACGATAATCATGCACCTATTAGACCTGTACGTGTTAAGCATTTACCAGCTCCCTGGCTTACGGAGGACATTAAAAAATTACAACAAAAGAAAATTAGTGCCAAAGCTAAATATAAAATCGACTCTTCAGATAGTAATCGTGAGAAATATGCTAAGGCTCGGAATCGATGTAACAAGGTTGTAGGGATAATCAACGACGCCATATCCATAAATCTGTTGTTGAAGAAGACAACACAGAAAAAGTCTGGAAATTTCTCAAGACAATTGGAGTTGGGAAGGCAAAGCAATACACCAATCCTTGTAATATCGACCTGAACAAATTAAATAAACATTTCTCTCCTTCTGTTACAATTGATGTAACCACTAAATTAAGTTCTCAGAATCAAATTCGTGCCTTGCCCACTCCTAAAAATCCTATTTTTAATTTCGCTCAATTTACCGAAAGTGATGTTAAAGAGAATATATTGGCGATTACTTCTGACGCTGTTGGCTCTGATTGCATTAGTCGTAAAATGATCATACCAATCCTTGACATTCTAATTCCTGTTCTTACCAAAATTTTCAACTTTTCCATAAATACCGGGACCTTTCCTTCACCTTGGAAAGAGGCCCAATTAACTCCTTTGCCTAAAAACCGCAATCCTTCCTCCATGTCAGATTACCGACCTATATCAATTTTACCATTCCTATCAAAAATCCTTGAACGTCTCGTAAACCAACAATTTAGTAAATATCTAGTAACCAATAACCTACTTAATTCCTTACAGTCCGGTTTTAGGCCTGGTCATAGTACGACTACTGCACTTGTTAACGTATCGGATGATATTCGTTTAGGTATGGATAATCATCAAGTGACTTTAATGATTTTGCTCGATTTTAGTAAGTAGTTACACCTCGTGCCACTGCGCCACCACTGGCCTCATAATCTCTATAAATCTCTGTATTTCCAATAAATACACGGACGAAAAGGACTGAGTGAACTAAAAAAGTTAAAATAAACTCACTTAGTTCTAGAGAGCGAAGAGAAGTAATTATAAAATACAAAACTCTTCATTCGTGGAAATATAAATAAAATGAGTTAAAAAGGAATTCGTTCCATCTGAGTATTACCCGATCATTTCTCTTTATCAGTGGAAACTGGGCTTATATCAGGGCAGCCAGAGAAAACTAGTTTTGAGACTCCACTTTTTGATTTCAAAAAAATATTGATTTTTTTTATATAATATACACAATACTAGAACGCAAACAATTTTAAAAAATGTGTTTGTCTGTCTTTCTGTTAATCCAAGGTAATTTCCAAAACTGATTTTTACGGGACTTTCCCTAGAGCAACATGTACACATTTTTCATCTTTTTATCCCAAAATTCCAGCGAGATCAGGATTTACACGAGAAAAATTGCATATGACGTGCGCGCGTACCTACCGCCTACCTAGATAGATATGAAATAACTAACAAATATTACGAGCAAAATAAAAAAAAACGCCAAAAGATTTAAATTACGTTTTATTAAATGTATTTGAGTAGGTATAGATTTATTTATCAATTTTCTAAGTACACTTATATAGTATACATTTGTACAGTACAGGTTCGCTTGTACATAATAAACATAGAATATAAAAATAAACACGCTTTCGTGGCGCAATTTTAAGCCGTCGTGGCAAAGAGGCACAAGCGTGGGATTATAAGCACGACGGTTGTGGCCTTGATTCCCACTCAGCCGAATGAAATTTTTAATATTTTCATTTCCTCGCCCTGGTGACGACGCAAAACGCGGCGTTGAATTTCAAAACGCAATGCCTCGAGAATTCGACGAAAACTGAGGAACAGAAATGTCTTAATGCAAACGGAGTGTCTTATCAATAGGTCCCCTAGTTCCATCTGCTTTCCCTGGGGGATACAGCGTGAAGCTAAACAAAAAAAACAAATCGTTCAGGTTACAAGACAAAGTGCGGCGTTAAAATCCAACACGCAAAGTGTAGAAAATTGGACAGAAAATAGAGAATGAAATTTCATAACGATAGATTCCTTCGACCTATCTATATGATGAAACCTGCATATAGTACTAAAATAATAAATATTGAATAATATTTGTATAACAATGTCTCTTGACGTATATTATATTTTTCGCTATGTTACTGTCGCTCTGGTGGACGGTTATTTTTTGCCGATTTTTCAAACGCTTCACCGGACTTATGCTCCATTCGTATTCAGTCAGCCTTTTTATCCACTCTGCTACGTTTACTTCAAATGTTGAATTTATAAATATACTACCTTAAACACCTGCAGAGTTGTGTTGTGTTGTGTTGTAGTTGATATATGACACATTGGGCTATATTGAAACGATGAATGTGATGAAATGATCTTTCTCAATAAATATCAAACAACTAAAATCCAACTCAAAACTTATTATTAAATTTACATCAGTAGTTCCTGAGATTACTACGTTCAACCGAATAAATTCTTCTACGTTATAATATTAGTACACATTTACTGACTGTTTTTACTAAAAGTAGTGTTCTAATTTGATAGTATTTAGCTTATTTGAGGATTTTCTGAACAGACGGGAGTGCGGCGTTAAGTTAAACTAGTTAAACGGAAGTGAAAAGCGAAATATCTCGTCTTCTAATACTAGATTCCCTTTGTCCACCTCTGCTAAATGCGGATTGTTAAAAAAAAATATAATTATATGAATAAAAATTATAATTTTGATTTGCCTTCATTATTTGCTATTAAAAGACAACACTTTTTGGGCGGCGGATCTCAACACCGTATTACTTAACAGATAGTTTCGTCACTAAATCCGCCATATCTTGAATTCAGATGGAAAGTACAGTAAGGAGTGTCTCGAAGCTAGTTTTCTCTGCCTGCCCTGCTATAAGCTCAAATTCCGTCGCTAAAGAGAAATGAGCGGGTAATTTTTAGGCGAAGCGAATTTAAATAAAATACTTTTTATTTACATTTCCATCAACAAAGAGTTTTGTGTTTTACAAATATTTCGCTCTCTAAAACTGAGCGAGTTCATTTCAACTTTTTAGTTCACGCAGTCCTTTTCGCCCGACTATTTATTGTAAATACAAATATGCAGTTTATAGATGGTATAAAGTGTCAAGATATAAAACTACTTAGGAATTCAGACACTGCCCCATGTCATCATCGGTGATTAACAGCATGTTTGCGCGGCGTTGAGTTCTGCCACTCAGCACGCGATGCATCCAGAATTCGGCAGAAAGTGGGGAACGAAGTGTCTTAACAGTATGTTCCTTCTGCCTACCCTGCTGTGCGCGGGATACAGCGTGAAGCTGATTATTATTATTATTATTATTATTATTATTTGGGAAAAAGACACAAAACAATTAAAACAAAGCAGTGGGGCTAGTAGTAGTAGTAGAGTGCAGGACCGGATGCGTGCAACTGTAAACGCGACAGGTTGTGGGTTTAATTCTCATTCGAGTAAATATTATTGGAGAAACTGAAATATTTAATATTTTAATTTCTTCGCTCTGGAAACGAGGCAAAAGCGCGGCGTTGAGTTCCACCATTCAACACGTAATGCTTTCAGAATTCGGCGGAGAGTGGAGAACATAAGTGAATAAATGGGAACGTAGTATCTCTGCTCATCATGCTATGTGTGTGATACCATCGTAAGAAAACTTTATTT
Organism: Heliconius himera; assembly: GCA_021202915.1. Classification (NCBI taxonomy): domain Eukaryota; kingdom Metazoa; phylum Arthropoda; class Insecta; order Lepidoptera; family Nymphalidae; genus Heliconius; species Heliconius himera. The sequence goes on from JAJHJA010000118.1 coordinate 381,787, forward strand.
TTCTCATATAAAACAGGATGCTCAATTATTAAAACGAAAAATTTTGTGTTCAGACACTCCGTTCACCGATTTCTCACGAATTGGAGACACTTTGGCGGAACTTACAGTGGGATTTTATTTTACGAGAACACATAAATAAGTATAATTATACAAAAAAAACAAAATGTATGAAAAAAAAAATAATTAACGTCAATATTAATAAATAATTTCAAAGGAACTGTTTATTAAAAGGTCGTGATAATATTATTTTTTTCCATACCTGCAACTATATTGGGATATTCCTAGAATTTCAAATAGTTATTCCAAAAACTGAAATATTCAGGAGTTGTTCATAGAAAATTTTAATTAAACGCCAACACTTGATAAGGTTATATTAATTAATATTTTCTTTATATTGCTGCTAACGAGAGCTACAGGCGTAAACAAAAAATATATATAATAAGATTATGTTGTGTTGTTGTTATATCCGTCATTTAACAATGTTGGTAGACTTATGAAACTATTCTTTTCCTACTCACCGCCCATTTTCAAGTTAAGTCTTTTAAACTAGTGGAACTAAACACCGTAATTCGTCTTAACACTACTAACTAACTCAAAATGGGGTCCATTAACATTGTTTATAAGTGCAGATAAAAATTTTACTATAAATTTTGTAGTATGATTGGCTTTGGTACTAATTTTTGTTTTGAAAATTCGAAATATTCAAATAAATGAATGCAATAAATCTAACGTTTTTATTTTGAACGAAATATTGGTTATATCGTTAATTGAGTTTTCTATAAAAATTAGGATATAGGACATACCTACGATTGGATTTTTTTCGTCATATTCATATTTATTTAGCACTTATTCATGATTTTTAAAAGTACTTTTATTAGTTTTAGATTCATATACCTCCTATATCTATATATATAAAAGGACTTGTGCTGACTGACTGAGGTAAGACGCACGCAGAGCCGTAACCGCTGATGGTAGAAACGTGAAATTTGGGCAGATGTTTATTTTCATATTCTGGACATCCACTAAGAAGGGAATTTGAAAAATTTTAACCCTAAAGGAATGAAATTGGGGTTGAAAGTTTGTATGGAAAAAAAATTAAATCGGCACCGATTTTTATAAAATTTGAAATTCAGACTCTTAAAAATATTTCATTGAACACGTGTTTCATGGTTTTTTAGAATTCTTCCCCTAAGGGTTCAAATAAGGAGTTAAAAGTTTATACCCCTAAGGGTGCAAATACGCGGGCGAAGCTGCGCGTGCCCACTAGTACTTCATATATAGTTAAAGTTGGTAAAATGAATATAGTGTTGAAATGCTTTTTACATTCTTCAATTTAAATCTGTATTTATTCTCGTAAATACCGTGAGCCGTGGCTGTGCAGCACACACCGTGTCTGAAAGTAAACGCGACAGTTGTTGTTTCGATTCCCATTCGAAAAAAAAATCTTTTATCTCTTCGCTATGGTAAAAAGACAAAACGCGGCGACAACTCAACATAGAATGACTCAAGTATTTGGCGATGCGCGAGTGTCTTATCGCTACTTTAAAAAAATGCTTTAATACTTCATAAATAAATTGTACTACAGTATCCACAAGTTCTTTCAAACCCGAGAGAATCCAATATTGAAGCACTGAACAAGAATATTTTGATTTTGATTTGATCAAAAATCAACTATGCAATGTATGTGACACAGCAAACGAATCAATACTATGTAATCAAACGATGTGTAAACAATACACATTCGAAATCTAATCGGGCATCCAATTACGGGTCTCTCAGTATCGAACAACTCAATGCTGCTCATTTACAAATGGATGCGATGATAAATTATTAGAGAATTCAAAAATATATTTAAATTGTATTTTAAAAACTGTTTCATTAAGACCGTCGTGGCGTAGAGGTAAAAGTTGTGAGTTCGATTTCCACTAGAGGGGAACAAAATATTTAATTTCTGCCACTTAGCACGCAATGCCTCTATAATTCGGCGGCAACGGGAGTGTGTGATGTGAACAATCACTTATCTTAATGTGTCTTAACACTACCTTCCCTGCTATGTGCGGGATACAGTGTGAACCTAAAAAAGGAACAAAAACGTATTCGTACGGAAACGGAAGTAGAAAACGGAGTGTCCTGAACTCGACTCTCTTGCCTGAAATGAGTCTGTTTAATTATAATATGTATTTTATAGATAAATAAAAGCCTTAGTTCCTCTCTCATTGTTAAAAATGTCAAAGGTCAAGTTGTTAATCATCGTGTTTTAAGCAGAACTTTTCGTCTCCTACGGGCATAATTTAAAAGAGATGAAACTATTTAGAAACAAAAAAGAATTCACCCATCATATTACATGGTGAGGAGTTCAGTGCAATTCCTGGGATTTGTGACTTAAGTGTACCTTTTAGGAACCTCTCTAAAGTCTCATTAACGCTCACCTCCACTGCCCAACCTCTTCTCTTTCCTAACCAAATTCGAAGTGACCTTTGAAGGTTGCACTTGTAGAACAACCTTCAAAGTTCAATTCTGGAAATTAATTCATAATATTTCTAGACGAGTCGAAATCAGCATTTTAGCAATTAGCAATTTTATCAAATTATAAAGAGGTCTCGCTATTATACCTCTCGCTTCTACTTCTTCTACATACAATATAAAATTATAACCTATTTTTTCGCCGGTACATCAGTTCACTAGTACCTTTGAGGTATTTGTTTATTAAAAAATTACGTACATTATAATCAAATGTGTAAAAGGAATATTTGAAACATTTGATATAAATTGAATCGGTCATCTAATTATGTAAATTTCTGATCGTTGAACAAACCAGTGGATTTAGCTTAAAAATATATGCCAAGTAGGATAAGTCATATATAAAATATATAATTATAAGTAAATAAAGTATAAATATAAATAATATTTTTTTATGTATTAAAAAGTATTATTCCACACTTACGAAAGAAAAATATCTATTTTAGAAAACGTATAAAAGTTTGCACGTAGTCGGATTTGATCCCGCGCCTCTTGGAAACCAAGAACAACGCTCTGACCATACGTTAAACCATACGTTCTCATCAAGATAGGTCGAAATTTTTTACACTTGCTAAACTGCTTGCTTATTTATACACATAACAAATATTTTCCCCAATTTGTTATCAAGCCCACTATCAATAAACAGACTTTATACTGATAGAGAATTCTAAGTTCAATCGAAAAAAGCACATAATTCCATATTTTTGCATTATCAAGCTTTTACAAATCACCTAGTGCCAGCTTGCATCACAAAAAGGTTTTCCATGTAACAAATGGTAGTCGGACCAAATAACGTCGCGATCCGTCTTCCTCATTCTCCAAATACATTTCGTTTGCGGTAAAAACTGACCGTATTTTAGTTCTTCGCTAGTTTTAAAGAAATATCTGGGTAATAGTGAAAAATGAAACTAAACGTTTTTAACCTATTATGGCTGACTTGGTAAGTATTAGAGATTTATTTTATGGTAAAGTGTTTGTTTCTGAGGTTATTTATTTTAAAATTACAAAACTTGAAGGTATTTTATTTGTAATTCTTTTAGAAAACTTTGACTTTATCAATCGCGAAGATTGTGGGTTCTATTTCCAGTGGGGAATAAATTATTTTCATTTCTTGCTCTAGTAAGTATCTTTTTTGCTTCCCTTTGCCTACCCTGCTATATACGAAAAGCAGCGTCAATTTTTTATTTAATCTTACAAATATAGTCATATTTTGACGTACATACATTAAAGATAGTCATGCGTAGTTTTGACGCATATCTTTTATTGACCGTAGATCGGGACATATTTACTATATTTCATAAAAAAAATCGTTATTCTATATTACTCATATTTACATTTGTAGCTCCATCCTCCGAAAATTAAGTGGTAAGAGCAGTGGAGAACACCTCGGTTGACCTTCGAAAACACAGTATCAAAGGTACTGGAAGAAAGTCACGTAAGTTTTTGCCTTTTTTTTGTCTTTGATTCAACTATTATGCGGGCAATATTAATAACTTTGTAAAATAACGCTTATTTGTCTGTCAGTCGCTCTGTTTCATATTTTTTTATTTACAAACAGCCTCTATATATAAGGTAGATAACAAGTGTCAAGAAATCCCCATTATGAACTTTCGTTATTGAATAAACCCCATATATATAAGACATGGCCACATTTCAAACTAATAACATTTTATAGGGTCCTGGCCGCAAGCCAACGAGGTTATTGTAAAGCTATTATCTATACTGACTGAACTATACTACTGACTGATAAAATGATTGTATTGAAAATTTTGTTCTTTAGCAGGTGTTTCTAAACTTGAGGCTCTCGTAGCACAGTGCCATAGTGTCTGGTTGTAAACGCGACGTTTGCAAGTTCAATTACCACTCAAAAAATTGATTTTTTTTTATTATTATTTATTTTTACCATTTTACAATTTAGTACAAATCATTACCAAATAAAACATCTAAAAATCAACAAGGTTTGTGACGATGTTAAAATTGTTCATAAGATTACACACTTACAATATTCAAAAAGTTAAACACTATTATTCACTAAATATTTTTTAACACCGTTTTGATATTTTCTTATTTGATAACATTGCATAAGTTTTATGGGAGATCATTTATTATTCTCGGTACGCGGTAGGCCGATGTGCGTTCGCCGTAAGCGTTGTTGGCTCATATTTTCCATAACTAGTTTCCAGAAACTTGATTTTTTTAGCAATATAAGTTTTATTACAAAAAGTTTTTGTTTATTAAATTGAATTTTAGTTGTCTATGAACACATAGGTCTATATTTATATATACACAAGATTCATAACAGATTATATTTATACATATAATAAAATTGTAACTGATCGCTGTCTGTACATACAAGATATATGAAAACATTTGTTATTACTGGTATTTATTAATGTAATAGAACAGAAAATAATGTTTTTTTTCTAGGTCTGTTAATATGTGCGTTTGTGCACGCTAAACTCAGAAGCTGCTTAACAGATTTAAATGCAGTTTTCATTATTATATTTTGTCAAATTTTCCCTAACATTTAGTGGGTAGTTAACTAGCTATTATTTAATTTTCAGTATATAGATATTGCCTTTAAAATTATAATTTATTAAATTAATATACAATTGTGTTTAAGTTTAAGCGGACTGATTATATCTGTACTTTAAATAACAACCCTTGTCTAAGATTATTTTGTTATCTATGCATCACAGCGTCACGTCTATTGTTTTGTAAAAGTATGGCGTGCTATAAGTTTGAAAATTAACTTATAAATAAATTTATTTAGACAGAGGCTGAAGTTTCTTATTAATAAAACCGCGATCGGGTCGCTAGCTTAAACTATTCTCATTTCCCCGCTCTTTTAGAGAAGGGTAGCGTTGAATTAAAATTGGACGGAAGGTGGTAGCACACTGTCTTAACATTAGGTTCTGTTTCTCTACTTATGCACAAGTGCATATTTTGTAAAATCAGCACAATTATTTTATTCTCCCAGGTGGGAATCGAACCCACGATCGTCACACTTACAATCAAACTATGTACCTAGACATATTTTCCTATAAAAATAACACGTAAAAGATTAAATGAATTCATGAATAATTAACAACTTTACGCTTTGTATAAAATCTTCTTATTGAATCGATTTGGTATTATAGATTGAAAATAGGTCCTAATTCTGTTCTATAATAAACCTAAGCTTTCAATCGAAGTTCAGAGCTTTCTAACTGATTGTTATCTGTTTCGATAGTGTAGTATATTAGTTGCTGTGGCTGTAAGCTTTTGTAGTACTAATATTACTGTAATTTTCTTATGTATTATGTTCTTATAATTATGTTGTATTTTCTTTAACAGGTATGAGGCCGTAGCCGCGCAGGGACACAAGGATTTGACTGTAACGTCGACGGTTCTGGATTTGATCCCCACTCGGGGGAATGTATTATTATTTATATATTATTTAATATTTTCATTTCTTAGCTCTCTTAACAAGCAAAGCCTCGAAAAATCGGTGGAAAGTGGGACGTGAGACAGAGCGTCTAAACACTAAATAAAAATATATTACCTCAGATGGTATTGCATATTACATGTATTTTAAAACTGCTTATCCTTAAAGGAGCCTCACGCAATATATATATATATATATATATATATATATATATATATATATATATATATATATATATATATATATATATATATATATATATATATATATATATATATATATATATATATATATATATATATATATATATATATATATATATATATATATATCTGCGTGTGTATATGTATATATATTAGTTCTTTTCACAAAAAGTAACTGAAGAAAACCAGCTTTTTCTGTTACACAAATTGGACTCCAATACGTATTACCTAGAACTTAGAAGTTGGAGTTTTCTAGAAACTTTCAACATCCTTTTTTCTTTTTTGAGTGTTGATACTGCATTTTGTCTTATTTTCTTACACACTTTTGTTTTGTTTTACTTAGTTTTCGTTTTCACTTCGTGGTAATAATATAAATCTACTATAAAGATGTCTAAAAGTTGATAAAGTGCTTGTGGTTTATCAAGTAGTGTTTGAGCTTGCTTTATCACGCAAAGCAAGATAAGCAAAGAAAACCTAGTGTCAAAACACTCGATTCTCCACGTTCCGCACGTTAATAAACTTTACACAAACCAAACAAAATCTTCATTTTAAATATAAATTTAACCAAAAACATCACAATTGTTGAGGCCGTCATGGCACAGTGGCACAAGCATACGACATTAAACGTGATGGTTGTGGGTTGGATTCCCACTCGAGGGAATGAAATAATAAATATTTTCATTTCATTTCGCTCTGGTAACGATGCAAAGCGTAGCGTGGACAACACAACACCTAATTCCTCTAGAGAACTGAACAGAAAATGGGGAACGGAAGTATCTTAATGGGAATGAAGTATCTTAATATTAAATTCCCAGGTTCCCTCTACCTTCCCTGCTATATGCGGCATACAGCGTGAAGCTAAAACCATTATTAAGAGTTTCTCCATACACATAGTAACAAGCCCTGTTCGCAAATTAGGGGTTACGAAAAAAGGGCATGGTACGTACAAAAATAACAATCACTTAACAACCTAATGAAGGTAACGTATACGTAAGTGAAGCAAAAACTTTACTCCGAGATTAGTCCGGCTGAACCTATCTTACGTACTTATTTAGGAATAAAATGAACACATAAATAACTCCAGAGGCCAGTCGTGGCGCAGCGGCACGAAGTGTGACTGTGAAACCGACTGGTTGTGGGTTCGATCCCCACTCGAAGAGATGAAATATTTACTTAAATTTATATTTCCATTTCTTCGCTCTGGTGTCGAGGTTAAGCGCGGCGTTAAGTTCTGCCACTCAACACGCAATGCCTCCAGAATCCGGCAGAAAGTGGGGAACGAAATGTCTTAACACTGGGTTCCCTCTGCCTACCCTGCTGTGTGCGGGATACAGCGTGAAGCTGATTTATTTTTATTTTATAAATAACTCAGGCGAATCTTTTTATTGTCATTGGTGTTGTATTGAATTCGTGATTTAGCTATTTTTTCCTCAATAGCTAATTTTTATTAGTTTATTCAGCTTCATACTTTTTTTTAGTTCACGCTGTATCCTGTATATAGCAGGGTAGAAAGAGGAACCCAATGCTAAAATACGAAGTATCCACACGCACTGCAAAGGTTTCGAGACGTTTCTTGCGAAGCGGCACAAGCAACACAACATCGCGCTTTGTCTTATTCTAAGAGCTAAGAAATAAAAATCATTTATTCCCCAGAGTTGGAATCGAACTCACAACAGTCGCGTTTATAGTTAAATAGCTGCTGCGCCACGACGGCCCTCTTTAATTCAATATGTGTTTACAAAATGCACTACTACATCGTAACGCAGTGACACAACGTTTAGACTCTTGACACGGTAGTTATAGATTCGATCCCCATACGGGGAAATGAATTGTTTTAATTTCCTCTTATAGACTCGGCGTTGTATTCCGCCACGCTATGTCTCGAATTCGGACAAAAAACAGGTGCTCGGCCGCAAAAGCCACACCATGCCTTATCTAATTTTTTTTTTAAATATTATTTTAAGCGGTTCCACAACCATTTTGTACTTTCAAACACATTTCTCATATGCTTCCATTCCTCTTTAATTGCGTTAAAGAGGAATGGAAGCAGCAAGCACCGGAATAGAGCTAGTAATAACAAATTAAAACTTCAATCCTCTTGTGGTGTAAGGGGGTTTATTGCAATATAAATTTAAAAAAAAGTCAAAATCACACAAAAACAAAAGGACAAAAGAGCAGAAAAGGGCACGTACCACCGATATCCGTGGTGTGTTTTATATATTTATTTATTTACACTTTATTGTGCACAATTACTCCTTAGGAAATAAAAGATATAAAAAGAACAAAAATAGAACAATTGACACACAAAAGGCGGTCTTATCGCTAATCAGCGATTTCTACCAGACAACCTTTGGGTTACGATATTTGCGATAGAATAGAGTGGGTGGTGTAAATAAACTTACATATCATATTAAATCCTAATACATAAACATAATACATATATATTTGGAAAATATATAATATTATAATATACTAATATATATAATAATACAATTTATAATAGTGAGTTGTGCATATTGATGTCATTTCAAGCTGAATCATCCTTCAAATAATATTTTTTAACTATTTTTTTAAATATGTTTAAAGATATTGAACGCCTAATATCTAGAGGTAGATCGTTCCACAACTTAGTTGCTTTCACAGCAAAGGAGTGCTTAATAATAATTAAAATAAAAAAATATGCTTCCAGGTACAGGACATAATGGTTTATTTGAAAAATGATTTAGTCGATTAAACAGCGAGACGCCGATACCAGCGATAGGCGTCCATTAACGATCTTATTATGTAAGAATTCCCGAGCAAAGTTCGAAATTTGCATATTTAGACTAGAGGTCCAGGATAAGCCAGAGGGTATTGGATTCATATATAGTATAGTACAAGTATGTATTTTATAAACATAAGTAGCTCTGGCTGCCTGTCTTGCTATATGCGCGATAGAAAGAAGCTGAAAAAGGTGTTACTTTTATTTCTAATTCAAAAAAGTCTTTAAAATATATGTATGTATATATCATAGTCGCGTATCGTAATTATGACGCAGGCAAAGCTGACGAGTTTGTTTAGTTGAACGCTCTAATCTCAGGTTCAAATTGAAAAATACCTGGGATCAGAGTTGCTTCGAGAACTTAAAGTGTGTCATATCTCATACACAACTTTAGGCCCGTATTTATAAATGGCTCTCAACTCTGAGACCGATCTTGAAACCGTTTTCTTTTATAGATTATTAAAACGACATCTCAAGATCGATCTCAATTTCGTCTGAGCAGGCAAAGCCGCAAGCAACAGCTAGTATAATATATTTTACGTGAATCCCGTCATGTAAAAAAATTGAAGCTAAAAAAAGTTTATTTGTAAGCAGTAAACAAAGGTTTCCGTAACTTTTCAGTGAGCTTGAGCTAAATCGCAATATTTTAATGCCAACTTTCAACCCTTCTCACATTGCGGCCGCAGTGGCCGGTTGATTAAAACGTCGTGCGTCCACGTCAGATACGAGTAGGTACGTCACAAATTGACTTCACTTGTGGACAGTCCTGGAAATTGTATATTTACTTTACATTTTAATTTATTAGTATTTAATCTGGTTTCTTTTTTAAATTTTGGATTAAAATATATTTTTATTTATATGTCGATAGTTTTGAGTTATTGGAGGATGGATAGTGAGATATTTGATATTTTTTTGGTTCACGCTGTATCCCGCATATAGCAGGGCAGAGAAATCCTATAATTTTTTTGCTATATTGGAATTTGATATAATTCAAGTCCGCACTTCTTTACCAGAGTGGAGAAATGGGATGAAAATAATTTAAATATAATCTTTCTACAGAGTCTGGATTAAATCTATAATCACCGCGCCCACAATCAGACGCTGTCCCATCACGTCACGACTGCCTCATACTTAATTTAATTTTATTACTCCTTTCCACCCGCAATGCCTCGAAAAATGGGTTGAAAACGAGGAACAGAGTGTCATAACGTTAGGTTCCCTCTGACTATACGTAACGCGTGGCGTTAAGTTCCGCCAAACAATATTCAGTGTCTGGATTTCAAGAGGAAAAAGGAGAAAGAAGTGTTTTTGTTTTAATTTTAAAAACTGATAGGCAGACATGTGGTCCGTACCTTTTTTTCCATTTCATTATAACTATAATAGAATCTTCGAAATTTTTTAATTTTCAAATTTTTACTCTTAACCTAAGGCTAAATTATGCCTTAAATTAGTTTTATTTAATGTCTTATTCGTATACATATTATCTTAATAACGGCGCCCGCTTGATTGATGTGTGGGATACAGCGTGAAGCTGCTTTAATGTAAAAGTAACTTAAGGAAATTCTTAAAATCAGAAATAAGACCCCTGACTATTTAAAATGATCAAAAAATAATAAGTAAACGTAACCAAAGAATACTATTACTAAAAGAACTGAACAAATAATACTATCAAGGTAAACAGCAAATAAGCACGAAAAAATTAAGAGTAGATCGAAAATGTATGAAAATTTACATCGCTGTCATGGTCGTCTGCACTGTGCGGCTCGTAGGCTAGGTCATTTTAAATCAATGATATCTCCTTAATAGTATTTATTATAATGATGTACAGTAAAGTGTAATTTAAATTTAAATTAAGTATATTAAAATGGTCACTGTGGCTCTCAACCTTCAGAGGTAAACATAACCATTGCGGCCTTTTTAATAGATTTTTTAAAGGACAATATTTTTTAGAACATTGTGTTTATGTTTCCCAAAAGGTTTAATCAACGCATGTTACCTAAGCTTTCAGATAACCCATTTTGCGCGACCTTTTCTTAAAACAACGAAATTCCTTGTTGCCTAATGACATTTGTTATTAGCATGTTAGACAATAAATTGCTATATCAAATAGAAAAGGATTTTACTATACGAGAATAATACAAATATGGGAAAAAAGCCTATGTCCATCCAAAGACCCTCAAGTATCTCTGTATGAAATTCTATCACAATCGGATTAGCGGTTTGGCCGTGATTGCGTCAAAGACAGAGTTACTTTCGAATTTATAATATAAGTATGAATTATTATTTTTAAATATACATTAATTTGTTAATCATGATCAAAAAACTTAGATAGACCTTAAGTCGAGTCTCATAGGATTGAGGGAGTTGGTCCTGGGATGAGGATATGATCGCTACATGAGACTAAAAATATTTTGCCAACATATAACAATAGGACGGGGTCTATTTGTAACCGCGATGTTCAACCCTCAGTAATGGGGGCTAGCACAAATAAATTACTCCCGGATCATTTATTTTGGCGCAAAGAAAAGAATAGAATGTTTTAAAATTAGCCATACCTATCGGGTTTAAGAAAAAATAATAATATATATTTTAAAAATACCGTTTTAATAAAAATTGCTAAGATGGAGAACGAGGACTGGATTCCAACTCAGGATATTTGTTGTGTATATATTCGATAATAAATATAATTTTTATTCCATAAATGGCAATTTATTTATGATTTTATATATGATAGAAAGGTTAATCCTTTCAGCAAATAATATGAAGAATAATTAACATTACTACAAGAATATCTTCTATATTAGTATGAATTTTAATTTATTAAGACCTGCAAGCTACTATTTATTAAACATTTCTCAACATAATTGATATTGAAAAAATTAAATCAGCTTCACGCTGTATCCCGCATTCAGCAGGGTAGGCAGAAGGAACCTAGTGTTAAGATACTCCGTCACGTTCTGGAGGCGTTGCGTGTCGAGTGGCGGAGCTCAACACCGCGCTTTTGCTTCACCACCAGAGTGACGAAAAGAAAATATAAATGTACATAAATATTTCATTTCCTCGAATGGGGATCGAACCTACAACCAGTCGATTTTACAGTCACACTGTGAAACGACTGGCCTCTATAAGTATATAAGTTTATACGACTTATCTTTTTTAGCCACACGCTTAATATTTAATATTATTATTATAAATATAATTATATTAAATATTTCCATTTCCTTGCTTTCCTAGCACGGCGTTGAGTTCCGCCACTTAACATTGTATGCCTCAAGAATTCGATGGAATGTGGGGAACGCAAGTGTCTTAATAGGAAACCAAGTGTTTTATCATTATTTTCACAGGTTCCCTCTGCCTATCCTGCTGAAAATATTGTCAAGTATCTGAACTACAAAACAAACCGAACATTAAGCATAAAATGTTTTTCTAACTAGTACACTACGGCACGAAAATATTTATTTATAAAAGTGTTACAAAAAAATTTCAACGAAACAAACGTGACAACTGAAGAGGCAAAGACAAAGGAGGAACACTTTTGTATGCGAGATTTACATAAGAAATAATAGATGGTACAAAATCTTCTTAGAAATACTGAGCTTTTATCTTTTTGTGTGATGAGCATAAATAATCTGAGGCCGTCGTAATGGGACAGCATTAAGCTAGCGATAGTCGCGCGTTCGATATCTATTCGGAAGAATGAAATATATTCAATACCTTGTTATATTAAAACAAATATGCCGTCGCGCTAAAAGATAATGAAATAAAACAAAGCGCGGCGTTGAGTTTCGCCACTCAACACACAATGTCTTACTAAAGTTGGGAATGGACTTTTTTAACGCTTTTTAAGTTTTCCTTACCTACTCTGCTATTATGGCGATACAGCTTGAAGATAAAAAAAGGAAAATAAACATAATTACCTTCAAGATCAAAAGCCAATATTTTTGTAATAATTATTAGGAAACAGCCTATATATTTTCCATTCCGCTCAATCATCTAAATAAATTGAAAATTGATTAGAAAATTATTATATAATTCACTGCAGGTACTTATAAATGGTGGAACATTATTTGATTTTCACGATTACTGATGCTCATATACGAGTACATATACTATATGGATACAGTAAAATAATACAATTACCGTGAGAAACTGACCAATAAATATTTTTTTAATTAAAAAATATTATAATTATAGTGGAATTTAAAAACTTTTTTAACTTTTCGCCGTATCCCGCATATAGCTGTGGCGGTAGTAAGAGGAAATTAGTTTACTAAAATTCGTCTTCAGTTACTCGGTATTGTCATAACATCTCCCCTACACTCCTTAACCTACCTAAGGTTAGGGAGTGTAAGAGATACTAAGAAAGGATTTCTTGCAATTCAAAAGAAATAGAATTTTCCTAATTAAGTCTTAGAGACTACATAAACAAAGTTGCAGGCACCGAATATCTATATCTATACTTATAATAAAATCCGAAGTATATAATCTTCCATATACATACACCGATGTGTCTGTACATATGATGAATCAGAAAGCCTGTGGAATTGCTGGGGGTATTTATAAATGTAGTAAAACCCAAGACAATTTCATTCATCAATTTTTAAATTTTTGGCTATTTGTCTGTTTTTCTGTTCGTTTGTTCATGCTCATCCCACAAAGGCTTAACCAATTTAAACGCAGTTTTCATAATTGGATACTGGCAAGCTTAGATTCACTTAACATTTAGTGTTTGTTTTATTATAATCCGTTAATAAATAAAAAAGTTATGTCAATTTGAAATATGTTGGTCGACAAAATGCTATTTGCTAAAAGAATTATTTTATACAGCTGTTGATTTGTCTAAATCTTTAGTTTACGATGTTTAATTTTGTTTATAAAAATTTTATTTGTATGATGATAGGAAAAATATGAGATTGTATGAGGCCAGTAGTGGCGCAGCGGCACGAGGTGTGACTGTAAAACCGACTGGTTGTGGGTTCGATCCCACTCGAGGAGATGAAGTATTTACTTAAATGTATATTTTCATTTCTTCGCTCTGGTGTCGAGGTTGAGCGCGGCGTTGAGTTCTGCCACTCAACACGCAATGCCTCCAGAATTCGTCAGAAAGTGGGGAACGGAGTGTCTTAACACTAGGTTTCCTCTGCCTACCCTGCTGTGTGCGGGATACAGCGTGCAGCTGATTTAATTTTTTTTTTTTAAAGTTTTGAAGATTGAGAATTCTCCTATGTAAGTTGATCCTTGAGTCTACAGAAAAATATTTTGTATTAAATTATCTCTGATTTCAAAATAACCGCGTATTTTCAAGTGCATGTACTTATTAAAACGATACGTGCATTACAGTATACATAACCATATTATTATTATTTTTCCTTAATTACACTTAAATAAATATGCACGGAGATCGCTAGTGTTATACAAAATCCTCATCTTAAACTCACAAAGATTGAAAGCTGGGTACAAGGTACCTAAGATTACTCTCTCGACTCAAGTTAGTAATTAGACTTCCGCTTTATAAGTACTCTTGTATGGAAGTCGAAAACTTGAAACTCGAATGCTTAAACTTTGCTTAGCGCTGTGTAAGACTTGAAAATGCTTACTCAAATACCCAAAATGTTTTATAGCTCTTCATATACAAAAGTATGAAGATTTAAAAATAATAATCGAGTCATGAATCGGGACATGAATTCTAGTCTAAAGCGAGGAAAAATTTATAGGGAATGCCTCTATCGTGGTCAGTTGTTTTTATTGAGGCCGGTCGTGGCGCAGCGGCACGAGGTGTGACTGCAAAACCGACTGGTTGTGGGTTCGATCCCCACTCGAGGAGATGAAATATTTACTTAAATTTATATTTCCATTTCTTCGCTCTGGTGTCGAGGTTAAGCGCGGCGTTGAGTTCTGCCACTCAACACGCAATTCCTCCAGAATTCGGCAGAAAGTGGGGAACGGAGTGTCTTAACACTAGGTTCCCTCTGCCTACCCTGCTGTGTGCGGGATACAGTGTGAAGCTAATTTTTTTTTTTTTTTTTTGTTTTTATTTGTCAACTTTACAAAGAAAACATGCGGCTTTGACCTACCCTCTCATCACACAGTATTTTCAATCCATTCAAGAATTGAAATACGAGTACATCCATCATACTAGATTTTGTCTTCATACCTATATACGTTTTATTTTTTTGCTAATTTAGGAAAATATAATTTTTAGTTTATTTTTATTATTATTCCAAGTACTTAATCGCTTTACTTTTGTCGAATAATTTATAACAAATATATTTTCAGATAAATTTTAATATAAAGAAATATGAAATAAACTTTTGTGGCGCGATAGCGATACAGCGTCTGACTGTAAACAGAACGGTTGTAGGTTCGATTTCCACTAGGTGGAATGAGTTTTATAAATTTTCTCGATCTGGTACGTACGTTTGGACGTATCGGGGCGTTAGGTTCCGTTACCCCTCAACACGTTGTTTCAAAAATAGTTACTGGGGGTGGTGATGGCGACCTAACACTTGGTCACTTCTGCATACCATACAGTGTTAAGAATTGTATTTTAAACTTACAATATTTTAATGAGCTCCACGGTTCAACTGTAGCGCTAAAAAAATATAATAAAAATAGCTATAACTTATGTTATAACATATACTTTAATATCATAAAAGGAGAACTTTTACGACCGATTTAAAATCGGAAATCAAATCATAAAATTTTATATTGAGAATAATGAAATCGACACGCGAACTTTATACGCCTTTATATTTAACTCTAAACTTATTTATGGTAAAATTATAAGGAAAAGAAATTTTATATTTTTGACGTGATATCGTCTTATAAATTGATGAACGCCGTTTGCAGGCGCGAATTAACATGTCATCATTTTTTTGAATTTCAAAGACAAAATATTCATATATATATAATAATATTAACATGAAAAAAGGCGCAGGGGCATAAGCAGGGGATCCCAAAACCGTCAACGGTCCCACCATACCCCACATGTATTTTTAAATTATTCAGAGTACAAACAATAAAGTAAACAAAATTGAATTGTTAGTGAAGGTTACCTTGATAAATAAAAACAGTTAAGTTTAAGTCGTAATTAATTTAACATTTAAATAAAGACCGATTAAATCTTCAAAGAAATATTAAGTAAATACATAGATTCTTCGGTTTGTTCGTTCGTTTGAAATAAATCTATATAAAAATGCCTAAAAACAGCCTTTCTACCTGCACTCTGTAATAACTACATATTTAAAATTATACATTTACCTAATAATATATGTAACTAATTTAAAAACTGTACAGGAGTTGATATGCAATCATTACAGTTATTTTACAAATAATATTATGAAGAAATTGAATAGAAGGATCAAATCAATAATTTAAAATTTAAGACTGTTTCTGAAAGAGTAAATTAAATTATTCACTGACATCGACACATTTAATAGAGTTTAAAATTATGATGAGACGTACATTAAATAGGTAAAAAGAACAAAGGGAAGAGAGGTTAAGAAGGTAAAAAAATATATAGAGTAAGTGCGCCAATTATGGACTGGTTCCGTAATATGGACTACCTACATTTCTCCAAAACCATCAGTCGTAGATAGGTATCGGTCTCCGCACACTGAATTCCACCCCGCCCGCGCCTCGCTAGTCGTTTGCTGGTCGGCAGAGAGCGCGCACGCATTAACGGCAGCCATTTTTTGTTTTTGTCATCGCGCGACGTAATTTTTTACCTTACTTCGTAAGCTCATAACTTCAGCAAATATTACTGTTCAGAAAAGTGAATTATACCAGGCATAAGGTGAGTTGTTTTATAATCATTCAAAATAAGTTGTTATATCTAATAGTTTAAATATTTTTCTTAGCAACAATATTAACCTAAAAATGTATGTGTGTTACAATATGGACCACCGACATGTTTTTAATATGGACTAGTGGTCCATATTACAAACAGTGTTATATTACATTATTTTATTTTGATTGTTTAAGGATGACATCTACGAATACTACAACCAAAGAAAAGACCAGACAAACATGGGATAAAGAGGCAATGGCTAATGCAATTAAAGCTATACGAGATAAGCAAATGGGTTTCTTAAAAGCATCTAAAACATATGGAGTACCCAAAACTACGCTTATACGCTTATCGAAAATGGAAGATCAGTCACTTAGCGACGTGACGAACCATAAACTTGGAAGAAAATCGACTTTGCCGAGTGAATTGGAAGCTGAATTGTGTGATTATATTTTAGAAATGGAAAAATCTGGATTTGGTCTTACGCGCAGGGACATCAGATCTTTAGCTTACCAGTTAGCGGAAAAGAATAATATAAAGCACACGTTTTCTCAAGATAATGAATCTGCGGGAAGATCATGGTTGAAGTTGTTCCTTAAGCGCCATTCAAAGCTATCCTTTCGCCGTCCAACTGGCACATCAATAGCTAGAATGAAAGGATTTAACAAAGAAAATGTTAAAGAATTTTTTGACTTGTTAGAGAGCTCTTTTGATAAAATCCAGTATCCTGCAACCAATATTTATAACGTGGATGAAACTGGAATTTCAGTGGTACCATCGAAAATGCCGGAGATACTAGCTCTCAAAGGCAAAAAACAAATAGGAACGGTAACATCAGCAGAACGTGGATCAACGATCACTTGTGTGATATGTATGAGTGCAAGTGGCACATTTGTCCCGCCGATGCTGATATTTCCGAGGAAACGGGACAATGCACTACTGATGAAAGGTGCTCCACTTGGTGCCATCCATGCTTGTCATCCATCCGGATGGATACAACTTGATCTATTTACTCGATGGTTTGAGCATTTTTTACAGCATGTGAAACCATGTGCCACATCACCGGTTCTACTGATTTTAGACGGCCATGCAAGCCACACCAGAAATATCAAAGTTGTGGATTTAGCCAGAAAAAACCATGTTCGCTTGCTGTGTCTGCCTCCACACTCAAGTCATAAAATGCAGCCACTTGATAAAACATTCATGGGTCCATTAAAAAAATACTTGACTGAAGAAATTCGCAAACGACTACGAATGCAACCTCGAGCAATAACACATTTTGACATTGCGGAATTATTTGATCTAGCCTATGTACGAGCTCAGCGTGCAGAATTGGCCATTAGCGGTTTCCGTGCTACAGGGATATATCCCGTTAATAGACACGTCTTCGAAGATCATGACTTTATTGACGAAGACCTTCCAGCAGCAGAGGGGCCTTCTAATGACCCAGCGCGCGATATAACGACACCAATTGATATAATTCCTGATAACCCGATACCTGAGCAAAAGGCTGTTGTACCTGAACCCGATAACTGCCTACCTGAGACAAGGGTTGTTGCATCTCCCGCACCTCAATCTGTAATCAAACCATCACCCCAGAGTGTTGATGGAGATCATGAAGCAAATGCACAAACAGGAGTGTCAACACTGACTATGAATGACTCAATAGTTAGTCCCTCTACATCATCTAAATCATATTTTTCGCCAAAAGTGTTGCAGCCTATACCGCATTTAAGGAAAACTGTTAGCAACAGAGGAAGAAAAGCCACCAAACCTACAATCTTGACATCTTCCCCTTATAAACAAGATTTAGAGACGTCGTTACAGAAGAACTTAAAAAAAGATACGCCAAAGAAACTGCCAAAGAAGACAAAAAAGAAAATGCCAAAAAAAACAGCCCAAAAGAAAAGAAAAATCATAACAGAAAAAAAATCATCGTCGGAAAGTTCGACCGATGAAAGTCCTGATCGTTCCCAAAATGAAAACGGTAAATGTTTATATTGTAATGGGCTTTTTTCTGAAGACGTACATGGAGAGAAATGGATTAAATGTGCATCATGCAGGGAGTGGGCTCATGAAGAATGTGCTGGCATTGAAGATAAGGTTGATTTTTTTGTTTGTGAATTGTGTACCAGCAATTAGTTTCTTCTTACTAGTTGACTGATTTAGTTTAAAGCAACACGTCCTTTTTTTTCTCAATAATTTTGTACCAAATTCACTATGGTCCATATTTTGAACCATGTGGTCCATATTTTGTACACTTTTTTCTAATGTACAATAATGACATATTTTAGAAAATGTTGATTATTTCTAAGATGTTAATGTTCCTTAAGAATTCTAAAAATTGTTTTTGTTCCTAAATAACTATCAAACCTTTCAAAATATATAAGGCTGATTAATCTTTATAATTCCGAGTTTTATTACAAAAAAACCTTATGGTGGTCCATAATTGGCGCACTTACTCTACGTATAAGAAATAATTAGCTGTATGTATATTTTATAAATATCAAATATCAACAATGGTCGTATTTTTTAAATCAAAACAATCAAAAGTCCTTACAGAAATTACGATAATGTAGTAAAAAAATCATATTAGAATATTACAGATTAAAGTAATAAAAAGTCATATTAGAAGTCATTTCTGTTTATTAGATCAATTATCATGTAGCTCAAGCCGGCGAAGCCGCGGGCAGGCCGCTAGTTTACTTAATAAATTAATAAAAACACATATACTATTATAATATGAATATCGAAATTAAAGACCGTCCTTGGACTTCATGATGGTGTTACAAATATACATATTTAAGGTTACCCATGTTTAGTGATGTCAATCTGTCAGTCATTTCTGTTAGTATGTATTCATTTATTATTTACTAACTAGGTAAATATTATAATGTCCTACTAGTATACTCTTAAAATGTATAAAAAAATGAATCTTGGCTTTTGTACAATACTATAACCGAAACTTGTTTTTTATCAACTTCAGTCTTTTTCCCGCATATCAAGAGTGGCAATAGAAAGAAGAAGAATATGAAAACATTAAATTGACAGTGAGCCAAATAATATATTTTTTAGCTTCACACTGTATCCCACACAAAGCAGGGTAACCATAGAGAACCTGGGAACCTCGCTTTAAGACCAAACCCCAGAGATACTCTTTTTAGAAAAAAAATTCGGGATATTATGTATGCTTGTGAGGTATCGTGTTGAATAGCGGGTCAACGTCGCACTTTGCCTTGGTACCAGAGTAAAGAAATGAAAATATTAATAAACTAGCGGCCACCGCGCGACTTCGTTCGTTTGAACTTTATTAATATTTACCTAAAAATATTTTAAAAACATAGTTAATTATTTTAGTATTGTATGCACTTTGCGTTTTTAAGTCTTTTCGGAATGTATATGGTTTTGATCGCAAAAATAGTTTTATTTATTAAAAAATCGGAATACATGCCCGTGAACGCTGGCATCCTCCACGGGTGTATGCTATATTTTACGTTGTTTCTACTGCGTATTGATGACATGTTAAAGACTCTACAAAGTGGAGTAGGTTGAGCTGGAGGAAAACCCTGGGAAACGCCAGAATCAATGCAAAGAGGACAGCGATCAATGAAATTTTAGTAGATTTTAGCATTCATTGCTATGCAGACGATATCAGAGTGAACTTATACTCCGGTCGTGCAGGTCTTTCTCGGGAAAACGCTGACCAGTATCGAAATAAATTTGTGTCTTCTGTTAAGAAAAAAAAATTGCGTTGAGTATCCTTGGGAATGTTTTCTAATAATGTGAATGGAAATTGGTAGAATTCGACCCCCAGAAATTTGCACGTTAATAGGTTAAGTCGATTCTGAGATTAACATGAATAAACGCACAGACAAACAGACTAAAAATAAAAATAATTGTTTTGCGTTCTACTCCATTGATAAATGTAATATTGATAAATGTAAAAGTTTTTCAGTTTTATATCATCCATGTGCAAATACCGATCAGTTACGATTTTTTCCTGTTCCCCCTAGTGGTAATCAAAGTAACATAACAGAAACACAAGCGTGTAAACGCGACGTACACACGTCCTTGTGTCCCTGAGCTACGACGGCCTCAATGTATAATTTTATTTTTATAATCGTATAGTACAAATAAGAATCATGTACTAATATTTTATCTTTGGTATACCAATTTAGTTCAAGAGACAGGTATAAACATATTCCATTTTGTATATTTCGTATATTCAACCAAGTTCGGTTTATAGGATTCAAGGCGAACTTTTTTCAGCAATTTACGTTCAATCCCTAGCAGAAGTTGAGGTGATTTGCATAGACTTTTGTTAATTAAAAAAGTTATCGCGGTTAACGATATCGGAAAGTTGAAATATTTTTAACTAAAATAATTAAAATAAAATATTCCTAATTATTAATTTTTTTAGTCGTGATGGTTAAGTAAGTTTAGTTATGCCTTTAGGTTCCGTGACTCAGACGAAACGGATCCTCCTTTATGGAATTACTTTGTGGTCCATCGGTCTGTCTGCTAATGCTTTTATTAAAATTGTAAAAGTAAGCTGTTTTCAAGCAGGCATAAAGATTCTAGTGGTACATCTCGCTCTCCATTAATTAAGTAGTGGAACTCAACATCACATTTTGTTATACAATCCGCGAGGCAGAGCTGAGTGTTGCATTTTTATGAGTGTACACAGATAGTGTAAGAAGTGTGACGGACTGAAAGCGCGGCGCCTCCTTTACTTGGTTTAATCAGCTTTACGCTGTATCCCACAATATAGCAGGGTAAGCCGAGGGAACCCAATACTAAGACACTCCGTTCCCCATTTTCCCCCGAATTTTTCAAGGTGTGTTAAGTGGCGGAACTCAACGCCGGGCTTTTACTTGATTTAAACAGGTTAATACAGATTTTTGGCTATCGGCCTGAGGCATCTCTTATTTGACTGTCTGTAATATGTACAAGAATAGAAAAATGTACATGACGCAGTAGTAAAAAAAAAAAATCTTAGTCACAAATGCTCTTGTTGTTTCATGATATAATGGAACAATTTCTTATTAAAACAACCGACACAACAAACAAGGGTGAAAATAATGAGGATGCAAGAACGTTGTAGAAGAATTGATATATTTTTATGTTTCTAACTTTTTTGTTGTTTTTATGTTTCTGGCTGTACTTTTGGTGTTCACACACACATGCAAAACTCAGCTTACGCCTCACGGATCGTACTAGAATGGCGAAATTATAATAATTCATTGCCCCAAATCAGGATCATATTACTGCGCCATTATAGCGATACATTGGCTTATATTATTATTCTGTAATAAATGTAATATGCAGCATTTCATTTACAAGTTTACATAAGGCAAGAAATGAACTCACGACCGATAATCTACTTTTTTAATTGTAATTACACGACTCGCAAAGACGTCGATTCAATATTCAAAATTCTGATATAATTAATGATTAATTCCTCTCTGAAACAGACTCGCGTCCAAAATGAAGATAATTGAATTAAAAGTCGTATAAAAGCTCTGAGAACTTGTTGGACAATTTATACTCAGTTTAATATTAAAGTCTAAAATAAGCCTAACGCTCTATAGCGTATGTTACTAAGGGACCTTGTCCGCATAATTATAAAAATCTATCTTAAAAGAAAAAAATAGTTTATTTTTTAAGAATAAAATATCGTACTATTTACTTACTAGGGTGATCTCATAACTTTCTATGTAGCTAATTAATATAAAAAACTCAATTAAATATATTTTAATTATTTTTTTTTATTTAAAATATGACTTAAAATCTTTTTAGTTACCTAAAGAATATCACTTAAAGTCCACACAAAATTGTAAGCAGACTAGTAGGTATATAATATAACCATATACATTAAGGACACTTAGCTGTAAAAATTGTAGTAGAAAACTGTTATTACTAGCTCCCGTGGGCACTTCCGACCAGTGCTTCGTTCATACCATATATGTTTTCACACTTTATTTTATTATTTATACAACCGCATTTTCAGTAAAACGGTATTTTATAGAAAAGACAACGGTTGTGACTTCGATCTTCACAAAAGGGAAAGATTGTAATTAAGCTGAATTGAATTCAACACGTGATGTCTCAATAACATGATGTTAAATTGATAGCGGAGTGTCTTAACACTAGAAGACCACACATAGAGGGATAAAAAAGAAAATACATATTTGAAAAAAAAAATTAAATGAGTGAATCTTCTCAACATTAAACAGTTTTATATGATTTCCATTTTTAGATTTCTTATGTATCTTTTAGATTAGTTCAGTTTTAATTAAAATCATAATCAATGCTCTGCACTGTGGCTTATGTTGCACTATAAATAATGTTAATATTTTTTTACTAACGTCTTTCCATATACCACATATAACGGGATAGGGAGATGGTACTTACAATTAAGACTCTCCATTTCCTCACTTCAAGCCCAATTTCAGAGATGTTGCGTATGTCAGAGCTCAACGCCACACATTGTCTTCTTATAAGAGCGAGGAAAGAAAAATAATTCATTACCCCAGGTGAGAATTGAACCTATAACTAGAGAGTTTAAAGTCAGATGCTATACCGCTGCGCTACTACAGCCATAAACTAATTTTGTACTAAATATTCAGCCTTTTGGAAATACAATAGAATAAGGACTTATACCTATTTGGTCTAAAATCCTTTTAGTTCCGTTCCCAACGGTTTACTTTAAATGCACTGTAAGCTCCACTTTTAGTTGTAAAGCTAAATTCACGTTAATTGTATGACCTACGACTACTTTGACTTTCTCATTATTAACTTAAATATAATTGAGGCCGGTCGTGGCGCAGCGGCACGAGGTGTGACTGCAAAACCGACTGGCTGTGGGTTCGATCCCCACTCGAGGAGATGAAATATTTACTTAAATTTATATTTCCATTTCTTCGCTCTGGTGTCGAGGTTAAGCGCGGCGTTGAGTTCTGCCACTCAACACGCAATGCCTCCAGAATTCGGCAGAAAGTGGGTAACGGAGTGTCTTAACTTTATGTTCCCTCTGCCTACCCTGCTGTGTGCGGGATATAGCGTGAAGCTAATTTAATTTTTTTTAATTTTTTAACTTAAATATACGTTTTGAACTGAATAGATTAAAATATATTTAACGAGAGTTAAGGACTTTGTTAAAAAAAATCAGCTTAACGCTGTATCCCGCACACAGCAGGGTAGGTAGAAGGAACCTAGTGTTAAGACACTTCGTCCCCCACTTTCTGCCGAATTCTGGAGGCATTGCGTGTTGAGTGGCAGAACTCAACGCCGCGCTTAGCCTCGACACCGGAGCGAAGAAATGGAAATATAAATTTAAGTAAATATTTCTTCTCCTCGACTGGGATCGAACCCACAACCTATCGGTTTTATAAAGGACTTTGTTTATTTTCTATTATATATTTTTTTATGTCTATGAGAAATATATTTCAGATAATCACAAAATTATTGAATTTTATATGTACATTTTTAACAAATGTTATATAAGTAGTAGAAAAAGGAATAGGTAAATCATTCACTTCTTTGTTAAACCCATAAATGAAAGAAATCTGTTGAAAAAGAAAGAAAAAAACAAGTCATAAGCAAAAATAACGTATGAAAAGAGTTGTTCCCTTTGTTATACGACTTGATTGTTTTTGCTATTGCAATAACTTTGACTGTAAAAGGAAATAGATTTCGCGCTTCAAACAACATGTGAATTTTAGGTTTTGAAAAAATATATTTTTAATGTTTCGTCCTTCCTGAATGAAATGGTTAAAAATAAATAAATTAAATTAAATTAGCTTCACGCTGTGTGCACACAGCAGGGTAGGCAGAGGGAACCTAGTGTTAAGACACTTCGTTCCCCACTTTCTGCCGAATTCTGGAGGCATTGCGTGTTGAGTGGCAGAACTCAACGCCGCGCTTAACCTCGACACCAGAGCGAAGAAATAGAAATATAAATTTAAGTAAATATTTCATCTCCTCGAGTGGGGATCGAACCCACAACCAGTCGGTTTTGCAGTCACACCTCGTGCCGCTGCGCCACGACCGGCCTCAATGAAATGAAATGGTTCTGGGATCAAATTTCATTAAGGTTATAATATTTTATAATAGTAATCTCTAGCTATATAATATGATGCCGTTATATAACCAAAATAAAGTTGAAGGGAATTTAGATTTGTGTCACTAAAATATCCTCCAAATAGTTAAATGTTCTGCTTCATAAGCTACGTGTTTTAGAATGAGTGATGAAAGAATAGTTAAAAAAAATATGAAGCAAGAAAACCGACGAGAAGATACACACGAAGATAACACAGTATAGGAGATAGGATGATCCCTTCGGAGGGCATGTATGGAGAGGTTGATGACGGTGGACGAGAGGATGAAGAGGTTGATGAAAGAGGTATGCGTAGCGTTAGGCGCTCGTTTCTCTATGGCTACTTCGCTAAATGTAAAGCGTGAAGATCATGTTTTCTCACAAAATAGACACAGAGATATATTTGCCGACGCCTGTATGTATTTATAATATAAATACATATACATGAATGCTTAAACAGTTATTAAGCAACATAACATCAAAGAACATCTTGACATACAAACAACCTGTTATTCTTAGTGCTCGTTAAAAGAAACCGCCCTATAATGAACCACTAGAATATTTACTTTAGTACTATTGTAAGACAATCATTTTTAGAGTTCTGTACCTGAACGAAAGATTAAAGAAAAAAAGTGAACCCTTTGGTAGGACAGGATCTTTTCTGCTTTAGCTCATAACGTGTTTGCTGCATTTTGTATCGATTTCAATAAAGTATACTTAATAACTATAGGATTTATCCTATAGCTACAACACAAATAAAGAAAAAAATCCGAAAAAATAAAATGAATAGGTATGTCATTAAAAAAAATATTACAAATCTATATTTGTAGTACATTTCGTATCCAATACGCCCTCAAATTTAAGTTTATCAACTTTTATAAGTTGTACTTCACGTTGACCTACAATCATTAAATTGATAAAGAATCCTCGGTGGACGATACCGACTCGCAGTTGCCAGGCTAAGAAAATGGTTATATTTTCGATCCCCACTACGGAAAATGAATATATTGTCTTATGAACAATATGCGTCGTTTAATTCCGCAACTCTATCTATGATGGTACATAAAGTAAATGTAGATTCAATCCTAACTGTAAAAATATTTTTTTCGTCTATTCTTGAATCTGGTTTAGTCTCTTGTTATACTTATAAATAATATAGCAGGATATTCAGATGATACCTAGTGTTAAGATACTTAGGTACCCATTTGATTTTTATAAACGGAGTGATTAAATTATCCTTAGCTTACAGTCAGTGGATATGTAAGTATGTAATATGATTTTAAGAAATTATATTAGTAGCTTTTACCTAAGGTTTTGACCAATGGAAATAAGTGCTCTAACCACAACTACAGGGGGCGATATCGGGGTGATTAACATGATGCAATATACTAGACTAACCAACACATAAATATATTTTCAATTTAAATAATTAGTGCCAGAGATTAGCGGAATAAACAACCTTCTCTCCTTCCTTTGCTCTCTTCTAAAAATATTTTTTATTTCAAACATGAGTTCCTGAGTTTAGCGCGTTAAAGCAAACAAATTCTTCGGCTCTTTAATATTAGTATTGATATAAAACAGATAAGTAACAAAATTAGGCTTTATATCTATTAAAATACGCCAGCTCTGAATATAGCTACCATATTTTATATTTTCAATTTAAATAATTAGTGCCAGAGATTAGCGGAATAAACAACCTTCTCTCCTTCCTTTGCTCTCTTCTAAAAATATTTTTTATTTCAAACATGAGTTCCTGAGTTTAGCGCGTTAAAGCAAACAAATTCTTCAGCTCTTTAATATTAGTATTGATATAAAACAGATAAGTAACAAAATTAGGCTTTATATCTATTAAAATACGCCAGCTCTGAATATAGCTACCATCTTGAAAGGAGGCACTGTGTAATTAAATTTGATACGTTTAGAGCAAATGGTAAATTTGTTTATTTTTGGTAATATATCGTGCTTAAATTAGTTGTAAAAGTTTATGTTTATATAATATATACCTATGACTAGTCATCGGCTGCAACTCTGTTTCTGCGGGTTTTAACACATAAAATCTTTTCTTCCGGGTTCCGCAAGTATTTAGAGAAATCCTCTCTTAGTGTTCCCCTACACTCCCTAACCTACCTACATGCCAAATTTCCTTGTGTTTGTCTATCAATCATATAAGAAGTATAGGGTAATAAGAATGAAGCGAACTGATTTTTTTTTGTTCTAGCTATACAGGCACAGTGAACCTAGTGCCAGGACAATTCGTCTCCCACTTTCAGCCTAAATTCGAGCCATATCAAAATGAGTGGTAGAACTCAACACCACATATTGTCTTATCAGTGCTCACAATTATCACGCGAAGCACGGGAAGTTGCGGAATACAACTCGTTATAAAATAATATTATAACTTAGTATACATACATGTACCTACGTAAGAATTCTTAAAAAAACATCACTAAAAATAATCTTCACCTTCTATCATATTTGTGGCATTAAGACGACCATAATAATTTATTTATATACATTGATATTTCATTATAAATAACTCATTCACCTATTCATGCCTCGCCTATAATTTTACCATATAAGTAACTACAGTAAGGTAGTAGGATAGACAGAGGGAGCCTAATGCTAAGAAAGTAATCTATCCCACTTTCTGTCGATTTTTTGAGACGTTACGTGCTAAATGGCGGAACTCAACGCCGTGCTTTGTCTTCTTGCCAGAGCGACCTTTAAAAATGACGGTTGTGGATTCGTTCTCACTCGAGGGAATGAAATATTTAACATTTTTATTTCCTCACTCTGGTAACAAGACAAAGCGCGGCGTTGGGATCGGAGTGACTTAACACTAGGTTCCTATATTCCCTCTGTCCACCCTGCTATATGCGAGATATATTTGAAGTATGTCTATAATAATATTGGGACAAGAATCAAACCTACATCCATGAAGACATCAAAAATGTAATGATTCTCCACTGCGCCACAGTAGCGTCCGATTGTTTCCTAGTAACAAATGTCATCGATTTTCTATTTTAAGCCCACTTCTTTGTGTGACGGTGGATTGCCATGACGCTCTGTTATCTACAATGTGATATACTTACGCATTATATCTTACACGATACTTTTATATAATATGTATGTCTGTTTGTATGTGAATAGTAGTGAAAGAACTAAACTATTTTTTATAACTATTTTTGCGTTATTTTTCCGATTTTTGGTCAGAAAAGTTAAAAAAATAGCTTCACTCTAGCCTTTATACTTAGTATGATCAATTTTGCCCTCTCATTTTTAATTCCATAATAAGTTAATTATTTAAAATTATTAAAATTCAAAAATAAAAGCCAATGTGGATATAGAAAAAAAAAGAGTTCTGAGAAGTACCTATTTTTGAAAGGACATCTTTTCTTCTGGGTTCCGCAAGTAGATTAGTAGTAGATTTCTTAAAGTTTTCTCTCATACAACGTTACATCGGTGCTCGTGCTCCGAAGGTCCACATTCGGAAGCAAACCCTAGTCTAAAATGCCCAAGGAAGACAAACCTAGCGAAAGAGTATCATTGAAAAACAAAGGCGATAAAAAAACCTGAAAAAAGATTTTTTTTTGGTAAAGCGAAGCGAGTTAAAGGGCGAATCTAAAGACCGACCGAACTACTTCATGAACGGACAGACACAAGACCTTAAATCAAGTAATTCCGGCACGTTCAAAACTCATACTAAATAAACCGAGCTGGAAACTATTACCATTTTGTCTTTGATAACCAAATTGAACACCAAACGTTGATTATTGACAAGATAAACCGATTTAATTTATACATGACCACCTCATGAAAGTTTGAGTTCACTTTTCAGTAACTTGCGTATAAATAAATACATAATCAGACCCTAACTGGAGTTAGTTCGTTGGTATTTGCGGTTGGACTAGTTTAATATGCACAAAGGTAACACCTGTTCGGACAAATAGAAGACAGAACTATGTTCTAAACTATAGTATTCAATTCATGAATAAACAGATCTATACTCTATAATAATGTTATACAATATTTACATTCCTCTCGAAATTACTGCATTTTTTACACTACTCACAAGTTAAAACAGATATGGAAGTATACAATACAAGTCTTTGATGCTTCTACTAGAGCTATCGCCAAAAGAATGATCGACAGCTAAACCTCAATAAAAATAAATTATTTCATTGAATGATCGCAAAGGAAATTTATTATAATTTATTTATAATTTAAGTAGTAATTTCTGCGCAATCACTGTAAAATTACGAATCACAATGTCGACAATAAGCGTCTGACTGTAAGGTTGTGGGTTCGATTCTCACATAGCAGGGTAGGCAGATGAAACATGAGAACCTCGTGTTAAGTCATTCCTTTCCCATTAAGACATTTGCGTTCCTCATTTTCCATCTTATTCTGAAGGCATTTCTCTTGTAGCGTGTTCACAACGTATTTCGGAACGCAAAGTCGCGATTTGCCTCGTTCTCAATAATAATAACAATGACATGAAAAAAAAGGACCAAATGTTTGAAGAAGAATCCCCTTTTTTATTAAAAAATAATATAACGTTTAAGTTTTTTTTTGTTCAACAAGTCATGAACAAACCAATGGACGAATGTTTATAGGTTCGTGCAAGCGAGGATGCGTTTAATTTTAAATAGATTAGAGTTAAAAATGATTTCTTTTTTTATCTACTCACTTTATGCTGCTATTAGCGGTATCCCAAACATAGCAGGGTAGGCAGAGAGAACTTTGGAACCTAGTGTTAAGACACTTCGTTCTCATTAAAATCATTCCCCACTTTCCTTCAAATTTTGGAGGCATTGGGGAATGGAGTGGAGGAACTGAACGTTGCACTTAATCTCGTTACCGGAGCGGTAAAGACGTGTTCAATGAAATTTTTTTAAAAGTCTGAATTTCAAATTTTATAAAAATCGGTGCCGATTAATTTTTTTTTCCATACAAACTTTCAACCCCTATTTCATCCCTTTAGGGTTAAATTTTTTTAAAATCCCTTCTTAGTGGATGTCCAGAATATGAAAATAAACATCTGCCCAAATTTCACGTTTCTACCATCAGCGGTTACGGCTCTGCGTGCGTCTTACCTCAGTCAGTCAGCACAAGTCCTTTTATATATATAGATAAGTATCTAACTTGAGGCCAGTCTTGGCGCAGGCGCACAAGCATCAGGTAACAAGGCAAAGCGCGACGTTGAGTTATGCTACGATTTAGATTAATTTAAAATCATACATTCTGTTAAGTTGGGACTTGCTGCCAAATTTTTATAATGTCTCAAATTACAGAACATATAGATAATAAGCATGGCCCTAGGCAGTCACATACATAAAGACTTCTTATTACTTATCTAAATAAGTAATAAGAAGTCTTTATGTAAACGTATAAAAATTTGAAGCGAAACCACGCTTCCGGGAAACCGACTCGGTTTTTTCCTTCCTAAATGTGGAATAACACTTTTAAAATGTTAAAAAAAAAATTCTTATTATAATATTTCATAAAATACCTGTACAGTAGAACAATATTCCAACAATCAATTCACATTAAAAAGTCATAATTACGTATAAAATCGAATACGTGAGTGAAAATGGCTCTCAAGGCTAAACGTGTCACTTGTCATCATTAAAAGACTATTAACGTTTCTCAAAACTGTTAAGATTTTTCATTATTTCAACCTATTAAATGTGAATATAGGTAATTGAATAAATAAATTCAGAAATAAGAGGCTAATTGTGGCGTAAGTAAAGAAATGTGTGTGACAGTAAACGCCATAGGTTATGGGTTCGATTTCCACTGGAGGAAATGAAACATTTAATAGTTTACATTGCCCCGCTCTGGTAACGAGATTAAGTGCAACGTTCAGTTCCGCCACTCCATTCCCCAATGCCTCCAAAATTTGAAGGAAAGTGGGGAATGATTTTAATGAGAACGAAGTGTCTTAACACTAGGTTCCCAAGTTCTCTCTGCCTACCCTGCTATATTTGGGATACCGCTAATAGCAGCATAAAGTGAGTAGATAAAAAAAGAAATCATTTTTAACTCTAATCTATTTAAAATTAAACGCATCCTCGCTTGCACGAACCTATAAACATTCGTCCATTGGTTTGTTCATGACTTGTTGAACAAAAAAAAACTTAAACGTTATATTATTTTTTAATAAAAAAGGGGATTCTTCTTCAAACATTTGGTCCTTTTTTTTCATGTCATTGTTATTATTATGGTGTTTTTTAATATTTTCAAATTTTAAATATTTACTCCAAACTTAATGTTAAATGACGCCTGCACGAGTTTTCTTTTACAAGTCTTAATCATATATAGTGGAAGTGTCAGCACCACTTTAAATGAAACCACAGTTTTAACTACTCTATAAAAGCCTAATACAATTATATTTTTTTTTCCTCATAAATGAAAAAGTAATTATTTCACACACATTTTTTTTTAAATCCGTTAAAAAATTGCATCCAAAACTCGTAGTTGTTCTTTTTTGTACCTCCAAAGACGTGTGTTAAGACATTCCATTCTCACATCTCAACGACGTGCTATGCCTTCTTACGAAATGGAATAATCAATCCACCCGAATGAGAATCGAACCCACAACGGTCGTGTTTACAATCAAAACGCTGAGCCACTGCGCCCCAGGATACCTCAAAATAATTAATGAAAGAAATATCGCTGATTCACAATTTTTAATATATGTAATACCTATATGGAAATTAAAGTGGAGTAGCTGAGATATACCTTTATCTCAGCAACTCTATTTTAGTCCAGTTCTTTTGTAACACAACCCTTTATACACGATAATTTTAGAGCTTTTCGTACAATATATAATAGATTTTTTCTTTATCAAATCCGTTGTTCGATCTCATTCTAAGCTTTTGTTCGATAATATGTGTGAAGAATTTTTGGTGTAATCTCTTACTTTCTATAGTTTCGCAATCTAAATTTATACGTTCTTAGATACCGATAGCTTACGTTATCCTAAAAATGTTCTAAGTAAAAGATTTTTCTTTCTTCCAAATAGTTTTCCTTTTGCCCGCCCCTTTGTACAAAATGTATAATGCTTTACGCTACCCACACTTGCTAATATTAGAATTTGCTTAAAAGTATATTTTGCTTGAAAATATCTATTATTACCTATAATTCAGATATATTAGACATATCGGGTGACTGAACTAAGCATTTCGCTTTCGCTTTCGCTTTTCTAAACAAAGTAGGAAAATACAGATATTTATCATAAAATATCCATATTTATGTATATTGTAGCTTATTCCATTGGCATTATGACGATAAATAATTATCTTTTATTTTTAGTTTTTGACGTAATAAAGTTTTATAAATGCATGCACAAAAACGAATGACATTGTCACGTTCCGCCTGAGCCAAACGTTGAAGCGAGTGGACGGAACAAACGATAGAGAGGCACGATCGGCCTAAGCGTTCGGCTTGTGACACATACGTCCATTCAATGTCACTTTTAATTAAATAGCCCATTGTTAACTGTAATTAATCTGTTTAGTTTAAATAAAAACATGTAATTAACGATTTCAAATAAATATTAATTTTGCGAAAAAACAATTAAAATTAATTTCTTCTTTGTTTGCAAAATAATAATAAAACAGTATTTTTTTTCAGCTTCACACTGAAAAAAATACTGTATTATTATTCACAACCGCACACAGCAGGGTAGGCAGAGGTAACCTAGTGTCAAGACACTCCGTTCCCCACTTTCTTCCGTATTTTGGAGGCATTGCGTGTTGAGTGGCGGAACTCAATACCACCACGCGACACCAGAGCGCATAAATGGAAATATAAATTTAAATAAATATTTCATTTCTTTGAGTGGGGATCGAACTCAAAACCGCGTTACGGTTACAACCTTGTGCCCCTAGTCCACGACGGACTTATATTAGTACAGTAATAATAATTCAATTCAAAAAAGTATGCAATTTTTCATTAACGTTTTTAGGACGTTAAGACCGAAAATTATCGTCTGTAAAGCGAATTTACAGATAGCCAGTTTTTTAGCTTCACCGTAGTGTATTGAATTCCGCAACCAGTCTGGTTGGCATAAGGAACGTTAACCGGTTAAGGTGCTCGGTTCCCCACGCACCGCCCATTTTCAAGACATTGCCTGTTGAGTCATGGAACTCAACATCGCTAATTCGTTTTTAAATATATACTATAAACATGTAAAACACTACGCATCTCACTAAACCAGAATTTGGTTCTTGACAGCTTAATGATAGGCACATATTGATGAGCTTGTAGCCTTAGTGGCCTAAGATACCATCGCTTAAAACTGTAGGGATCAGATTTTCTAATGAAACTTATATTTAAGAATGATACATGATAGTAAAATAGATTACACTATGGTTGCCCAAAAAAATCCTGCCGCAATCACCTTTAATTAATGTTTTTCGTAACTCGTTTTTGGAGAAAATTGCACTCATATGTTTTTTATGTGAATCGCATATCATTTGAAAGAAAATCGCATAAGAAATTGGAAAAACAATGGTTGCCAGCTCTCAGTCTGCCGCAAGCCCAGGGTTGCCTGGTTTAAAGAGGTCAGTTAATGTTAATATTTGCACTTATGTGTTTTTTTAATGAATTATATATCAAATTAAAGCTTATTTTTTTCTCATCACTAAAACACATGGTTGCCTGCAAAATAACTGCCGCAAGCAAAGGTTGCCATCATTTGAAATATTTTATTCCGATTCCGTTTGACTTAGAATAGACGATGAAATACGCGGTTTGCCTTATGTTTTAAATTAAAATATTATAAAATAGAAGGTCAATCTTAAAATTAATATTTATTCTAGCTGTTCACCTGTTAAATGATGATTTTAATCATATTAAGTACATACAAAAAACTATTTAAACATGAAATCATCCTTATTTTTCCATAGAAATAGAGATATTAATACTCGTTTAAATCGTTGTTTTAAAACGACTAAATTATCATCTATATATATAAAACAAGTACCTGACTGACTGAGGTAAGACGCACGCACAGCCGCTGATGGTAGAAACGTGAAATTTGGACAGATGTTTTTTTTCATAATCTGGACATCCACTAATAAGGGATTTTAAGAAAATTGAACCCTAAAGGGATAAAATAGGGGCTGAAAGTTTGTATGGTTTTTTTTAATCGGCACCGATTTTTATAATATTTCAAATTCAGACTCCTAATAATATTTCATTGAACACATGTTTCATGGTTTTCTAGAATTCACCCCGTAAGGGTTCAAATAAGCGGGCGAAGCTGCGCGCGCCCACTAGTATTAAATAAACGTTTACAAATATCGTTCTATTATAAGGTATTAATTACATAATGTTTTTATAATATAATGTAGGTTGACAATTATTGCAGATATTTTATTTATTAATCAAGAAAATATGGAAAATTACCTCGTTATAAACTCTCAATCTCTCTCTTCGTCCTCAAAAAAAAAATATAATATTAAACATTAAATTTAATTATACTTATCAAACATTAATTATACTTACGTTTTGCATTAGAAAATAATTGAAAAATAAAAATCTAATCAGATTCACGCTGTATCCCGCACGCAGCAGGGTAGGCAGAGGGAACCTAGTGTTAAGACACTCCGTTTCCCACTCTCTGCCGAATTCTGGAGGCATTGCGTGTTGAATGGCAGAACTCAACGCCGCGCTTTGCTTCGACACCAGAACGAAGAGATGGAAATATAAATTTAAGTGAATATTTCATCTCCTCGAGTGGGGTTCTTCTTTATATTTTTGTTTTACAACAATGAACTTTTTGTAACACTGTAAGTGATAACCGTGCATTGTGTTACTATTTAAGAAAATGTTACTGTATATAAAATTCATTTTTTGGCGAAACAACAACATAATTTTACACTTCAGACTCATTATTAAATTCCACACACATTTTCGCACAAAAAACAGATCTTCATTTTTGTCATGTTAACTAAAAACGTCTTCACTCCAAAACGAAAGGTAAGTAACTAAGTAATATGTTCAAAAACATCTCATTTGGCCATCTGCACTGTTATTGCATTTAGAAACAATACATCTACGAAAATAAAATTATTGCATTTTGTTTGCTTTGTATACCGCCGCAAAATGTTTATCTATAGTAAAAAGTAGACAACTAATTGATATTTGCCGACTCCTGGTCATAAACCTTAAATAGCGTTTATTATTCGGCATTACTGTCGAAATTTCTTAGAATTTATTTTTGATAAATTAATTTTGTTTATTATAATTCTATCATATATATTTCTTTCAATGCAAATTCTTAAAAGTTGCGTGAGAAAAAAAAGATTGCGGCAACCGTTATCACAAAAAAAACGAGAAAAAAAAATCAAACGAGCAGAGGACAAAGAGAGAGAGAGTATATTGAAATGTTATTTTCCATATATTCTTAATTAATAAAAAAACATACGCAATAATTGTCGCCCTTCATTATCTTAAGGAAACATGATGTAATTAATACCTTATAATAGATTGATATTTGTAAGCATTTATTTAATTAGATAATTTAGTCGTTTTAAAATGATAATTTAAATTAGTATTAGTATTTAGAAAACAGATTTAGCAAAGACTTAATATCATAGGTTCATTATTTCACTTGAAAAATAAGGATGATTTCATATTTAAATAGTTTTTTGTATGTTCTTAATATGATTGTAATCATCATTTAACAGGTAAATAGCTAGAATAAACATTAATTTTAAGATTGACCTTCTATTTTATAATATTTTACTTTAAAACATAAGGCAAATCGCGTATTTCATCGTCTATTCTCAGTCAAACGGAATCAGAATAAAATATTTCAAATGATGGCAACCTTTGCTTGCGGCAGCCATTTTCCAGGCAACCATGTGTTTTAGTGATGACAAAAAAATAAGCTTTAATTTGATATATAATTCATTAGAAAAGCACATGAGTGCAAATATTCACATTAAGTAACCTCTTTAAACCAGGCAACCCTGGACTTGCGGCAGACTGTGTGATGTGCGATTCACATAAAAAACATATGAGTGCAATTTTCTCCAAAAACGAGTTACGAAAAATATTAATTAAAGGTGATTGCGGCAGGATTCTTTTAGGCAACCCTAGTGTAATCTATTATGCTATCATATATCATTCTTAAATATAAGTTTCATTAAAAAATCTGATCCCTACAGTTTTAAGCGATGGGATCTCCACTTATAGGCTGCTAATGGAATGACATGAGTGATTTTTTGAGTTTAACTTAATATTAGGGAGGTCTTTTTTCTTTTTGCCTTTTATTGATTGTGAATAAAAAATATATATGGATCTGAATGTATATATTATACTAGCGACCCGCTCGCGGCTTCGCCCGCTTATACCACAGAACTATTTACTTAACACACTGAAATATGTTCGTGTTTTGATTGATATACCTATTATGTATGTTTGCAGCGCAATGAAGATTTTTTAAGAGAAAGTTATTAAAACTTTAGGTCACATTTTTGTATCTCCTATATGAATCTTCAATTGAATGTTTGAAATAAAAACATAACTTATCGATACTTACAATAAAATCCTAACTCATCAGTGTCTGTACATAGAAGATATTACAATTAACAATGTAATAAAATTTGGTCAGTTGGCCTGTTTGTCTGTGCGTTTCTTCACGATAATCTCAGAAACTGCTTAACCGATTTAAATACTTTTTTTGTTTGTATTTTGGCAAACTGCCCTTAAATATTGAGTATTAGTTTTATTTTAATCAGCTTCACGCTGTATCCCGCACACAGCAGGTTAAGCAAAGGGAACCTAGTAAATTTAAGTAAATATTTCATCTCCTCGAGTAGGGATTGAACCCACAAACAGTCAGTTTCACAGTCACACTTCGTGCCGCTGCGCTACGACTGGCCTCAACTGGACTGGACTTTATTTTTATCGGCTCACACAAAGTAAAACCAGATACACGCTTTATCCCGCCTTTAGCAGGGCAACTTAATGTTAAGATATTGCGTGTAATGTGTGACTGATGTGCGAACTGGAAATATTATTAAACGAAATGAAAATATTATTAAATTATAATTCAATCCTCCGAGTGGGGATCGGACCCACACCAGTCGCGTTACAGCCACAACTTTGTGCCCCTGTGCCGCGACGGCCTTTAACAAAGAAGAGATGAGAAGCGTCAGCGCTCCTTTTATGGAAACAGCATATAGGGTAAAATATTTTAAAGAAATTAAGCAATATACATCAACAGTGAAGACGTAGGTTTTTTTGTTCATTTCACGATGTTTATTCATATCTATATTTCGTGTGACGCGGTTACGCATAGATACCAATAACGTAAACACATGCTACTACAAAAATACTACTAAAATCTTTAGAACTTTGCCGCCAATATCTACGACTCGATTTCGGAATGGGGCGTATGCGGCGGTTTCCCTTTGATAGGTTTATGTGTGCGTGCGTCGTTCTAGACAAATTATATTTTATTTTACAACGATAATTTTATTATTTATTTTATTTGAAAACATAACTTTTTTATTATTGGGGTTTTTATAGAGTAGTTAATACTGTGATTTTATTTAAAGTGGTGCTGACAAAAAAACTTTGTATAATTGAGCGTATTTAATATTTATAGTATTTTTTTGGTTAATTAATACCAATAGTTATTACAACATTTGCGAAGGAAGCATATTTTAGGCAATTTTTAATTCTTATACCTTTTGAAAAACTACTAATATTCTTATAGTCAATAAATTATTTTTTCAAATTAAAAATAGTCTATGTTTTTCATTATAATGACGGGAAAATATTCAAAATGTTCAAAATTAAACTATAATACCAAATAGTATTGACATTGTAGTGTTGATAGTAATTGAAAATAGTTATACTACAGGAGGATACCTTCATATACACTGTTTTAAACCTGTTTTTATGATATAATGTAGAATAATATATTCTATAGAGGAATCACACATTCTTTTTATTCTTTAACTATAACACGTAAATACATTTTTTAGAGGTTACTCTGTACTAAGACGGCATGGCTCTGTTCCCGCATTTACGTCCCTGATATCTTAATATAAATAATAGAAATATAAAATATTGGAAAAAAAAGGAGAAGAAACGCAATTATATTGCATTTTTTTTTCATACTTGAAACGTATTAATAAATTTACATACAATTCATTTGTTTTGAATATAGCATTAACTTTAGTCAGCTTCACGTTATTTTGACAGATGACATTAATATATTTGATACTTCCTTAACTTGATTATTTAATGTATTTTTTATATATAAAGTCTTGAGAAAGTTCTCTTGAGAAATATACCTACTGTAAATGAATGCAACTTTATATATATATAACGCCAATGATTAAAATGTATTGCCATCACTGCGTCATCTAATATCACAATATAAAGTTTTATAAACTATGAACTCAAAATCAGAATTTACTTTCCAAATACATCTACAGTAATACCCCGGACTTACGCGGTAGGTGGGACCGAGCGATTGCCGTGTAAGTCGTATTCGCGTAAGTCGGTGTTCAACTTTGCATATAAAGTTTCTTTAATCAGGACCAGAGTTTAAAAAAAAACATAATTTAGAAGAAAAATGTTTAATAAAGTATAGGATAATAAAAAAAGTTACATTGTTATGAATAAAGTAACCTAAACCGGAATTATTTTGAGCTGAAAGGCTTCATATATTCTAACAATGTTGCCTGCCGAGTTAAATTTTTCTTCTTTTCCAATTCACAAATTTTCATTTTTACTTCAAAGTCTTTAATTATATTTAATTTACACTCCAAAGACAGTGTTTTTCTTTTCTTGTTATGCTCAAATGACTCATTTTTCGTTTTTTTAGACGACATAATTAGAGATTATAAGTAAAACGCGCTGCGCACGTAAAACAATTTCAGGCGGAACATGTTTAAACCTGTCGCAAACTGAAAACTGAATGGGCAGAGCGAGAGAGCCGATGCGCGGCAATCAAAATGAAAAACTCGCGGAAAGAAGTAAGAATTCGCGTAAAACGGGGTAGCGTAAGTCGGGGTATTACTGTACTTTTTATTACAGATATCGCCATTTGAGCTAGTCCCGAAAAATATACCTATTTTATTATTTTTGTTAATGTCACCAACGTTGACGTTTAAAATGATAATTATGGTAGACTAAACAACTATTAATTGTACTTCTTTTTTCAGTTTCACGCTGTATCCCGCACGCAGCAGGGTAGGCAGAGGGAACCTAGTGTTAAGACACTTCTTCCTGTTTCCTACTTTCCGCGGAATTCTGTAAGCATTGCGTGCTGAGTAGTGAAACTCAACGCCGCACTTTGCCTCGACACCAGAGCGATGCAATGGAAATATAAATTTAAATAAATATTTAGTTTCCTCAAGTGGGAATAGAACCCACAACCAGTTTATGCTTTGTACCCTTGTGCCACGAACGGCCTCAATTTACTTTCTTCATTTAAATTGTGGTTAAATACAATAATCGTAATTTAATTATGTCAAATTTATATTAACCGACTTCTTAAAAGAGGAGGTCATCAATTCGACTGTATTTTTTATACTTGTTACCTCAGAACTTTTGACTGTGTGAACCGATTTTGATAATTCTTTTTTTATTTGAAAGCTAGTGCGTCCAGTGTAGTCCTATTTTAATTTAGTTCATTTCCGACAATGGTATCTATGAAAAAATCATATAAATCTCAAATTTACATTATGTATGTGCGCGACAAATGGACTAATATCTCAATATCAACTCAACCGATTTTAATGATTCTTTTTTTATTAGAAAGGGTACACATAAATGGTAGTTTGGTGAAAGTTTGGTTAAGTTCAGAGTATGAAATCCGATTGAAATTGAAGAAGTCGATTTTTTTATAAAAAAATATAATTATGTTATTTTTTCTGGTAAAATTTCTTTGTACTCTATGATAAAAACTATTCTATAAGTTGCATTAAGTTTTGAACTATTACCTTGCTAAAAATAAATTAATTTCATACAGTAGTTATCGGTATTTTAAGTAATTTACATTTTTCAGTTTTTGTTTTTTTTAAATAAAACTATAATGAAATTCGGAATGAAACCCAAAAAAAATGTACTTTGAGACCCTAGGCTAATACCATGCAAAAATTCATCGATTTCTGTCCACTAGTTTTTGCGTGATTGACGAACAAACAAACAGACAGACAGACAGACAGACAAGAATTCTGTTGAGTGGTTTTTTAGGTTCTATAATCGACATATAAACCGACCTAATTTTTATTTTTTTTATATCTTTCATGTACAGAATTGACTTTTCTATCCTTTTATTATATATAGAGATAGAGATATTGCAAAACATTTTTTGTACATTAACCAATAAAATTATAAACATAACAATCTTAAAATATGGCATAATTAATTCAAATCTTAAATTTTAAATGACTTAATTTCAATTTGTTTCGTAAAAATTTTTATATGCTTTACAATATTTCCGTTACTAAATAAAATATATCTAAACGAGTATGCAACAAATTATAAATCACAAAGATTTTTTAGCTACACTCTGTACCCTGTATATAGCAGGATAGGCAGAGGGAACCTAATTTTAAACCTAATTTTATAAAAATTGCGTATTTAGTGGTGGAACTCAACCCCGCGCCTTGATTTATTATCAGAGCGAGAAAATAAAATTAATAGATTCCGACGATAATAAGGTTACAGTAAGATCTACATTTTTAATAAGGGATTTATTTGTCAGCTCGACTGCCTTTTTAAATTTAGTGATGTTACAATGGAAGGCATGCACGTAGTATTTAGTAGGGGGCGTGAGTTGATTTATTAAGTAAAATAAATAATAAATGATTTTAGAAATACAAAAAAAACGAGGGAAACTAAGTTCTTATATTTTTTATTGCTCGTTATAGAAAAAAGGACCTAAGCGATATATGGCAGTTTTTCATCTTCCATTTGCTTCCGTCGTGATACGGTTGCATAGCGTTTGACTGCAAATGTGACGGTTGTGGGTTTGATTTCTAGTCGGGAGGTAAGATCGACCTATAAAACCAACTCAATGCACTGTGTTGTAAATCCAGTGAAAAAAAGAGAAACGAGTGGAACGGAGTGTCTTAACGATAAGATTCCTCTGCCTACCTACTACTACAATATGAGGGTATCGGTATCCCTTGAGGCTCTAATTAAAAAAAATAATGACGTTATAATTGCATTGAATAGTGAGAACCGGAGTGTTTTAACACTAACTACCCTAATATGCCGGAAAAATTGTGATTATATTATTTGTACCCGACTGCAATGAAGCTCGAAAGGGGCTTAGGTTCTTAGAGCGAATGTATGTATGTCTATTCCTGTTAAGCCAGTAAATCGATTTTGATAAATTATGAGTCGTTGGATCTATCTTGATGGCGCGAGTGCTACTGGATATATTAATTAAGTTTGGTTTATTATTTTGTCTATAATATATATTAGAAATAAGCGAAATCTTGAAAGGAAATGAATCCACAATCATCGCGTTCACAGTCAGCCAAATCTATCACGCCACTATAGCCTCTAGTCTGTAAGGTATATACGAAAATTGACTTAGTACAATTGAAACGGAATTGATCCGCCCTTTATAGTTAAGTCACGTTATAACTCACGTTAGCTTACAACAGCTCGCTTTATATCGCCTGAAAACTAGCTTTTATGTGCTTTAGTACTATTGGGATTTTACCTGCGAATTTTGCGCAAAAATTGTAGAATTTTCTTCGTTTTCTGTTAGTTGTACCAAACTTATTGATGTTCATTTGCGATTTTTTGACAAATTTTTGAGACCTTCGTGGCCCAGGAGCACATGATAGAATTGTAACGCGATAGTTGTGTAGTGGATTCGATCCCCACTCGAGGAAATGAATTATTATTTATTAATATTTTCATTTCTTCGTTCTAGCAACAAGGCAAAAGCCCTGCGTTAAGTTTTATTCCGCCACTCAACACGCAGTGCCTCGAAAACTTATGCGTAATGTGAGCAACGGCACTTCGTTAACTCTTAACACTAGGTTACCTCTGCCTGCAGTGTGCGGGATATAGCGTTAGAATCTATAATGTGCTGCATTTATATTCTGTCCTGTTACAAAGATATTAAGCATTTGACGTAGTACAGATTAATATTTAGGAATTTGAAACAATTTGTAAAGAATAATATATATTTCAGATAGTAAAATAACTTTATTTTAATACAAAAAACGTGAAATATTGTCTAGTGGTAGATTTATCCTTTTTTATTCACATATATCATGGAACTTTTACTTCCTTAGCTTCACGCTGTACCACTCACAAGACCTTGCGTGTTGAGCGACGGAAGACGCCGCGCTTTGCCTCGTTACCAGAGCAAAGAAAGGAAAATATTATATATTTAATTTCCTCGAGTGGGAATCGAACTCACAACCTATAGTGTGTACAGTTGCACGCTTGTGCCCCTGCGCCACGATTGGCCTCATGCAAGTTATAGTTTTTATCACTGACAAAAAGAATGAGAATATGGAAATATTTGTAGTTGAACTGCAATACTACAGATATGTGGTATATCATTGTTTCAGTTAACAATTTAAACCTTTGAGCCATTAGGCTATCAATAAGCTGTCAACAACCACATGCAGATATCATATGCTGGTGTTGTTTTTAGTCGTGTCTATGAGGAGAAGATGCCTGAGTATAAAATTCTGAACATCATTGAATTGTTGTGAAATGAGGATCGAACCTACAACTATAGTATTTACTATCAGACGGTATCCCATTGC
Source organism: Heliconius himera (assembly GCA_021202915.1). Lineage (NCBI taxonomy): Eukaryota > Metazoa > Arthropoda > Insecta > Lepidoptera > Nymphalidae > Heliconius > Heliconius himera. Next base: position 424,365 of record JAJHJA010000118.1, read on the forward strand.
ACCAAGACGGCTTCAAATTTTTATGTTCGAAAGAAAAAGGGTCTTCCGATTTTAACTAACCTGCATAATCTTTAGATTATGCTTCTTACCTGCATAATCTTTAGATTATGCAGGTAAGAAGCATAATCTAATGCTGTAGAATAGGAGAAAAATTAACAATATAACAATATTTTCTATAAACTTCTTTTCATTCATCATTCATTTTAGTTCCCCACATTTAGGTGCTAACTGTAACAAAAGATCTGATAAACACAATCTATATTTAGTACAACCCATTTATTACCATCGATAAAACGTGATATAAGAACACTAAGCTTGAAGTCCAACAAGCGTTCTACTCATATACTTTTAAGATTAAAGGATTTATTCTTGGGATATGACGCATATTCATTGATGTAAGAACATATGAAAGTTTCAATTATTTATAAAAATATTGAATAATCAAGAAGCTTTTATATATTGAGGCCGGTTGTGGCGCAGCGGCACGAGGTGTGACTGCAAAACCGACTGGTTGTGGGTTCGATCCCCACTCGAGGAGATGAAATATTTACTTAAATTTATATTTCCATTTCTTCGCTCTGGTGTCGAGGTTAAGCGCGACGTTGAGTTCTGCCACTCAACACGCAATGCCTCCAGAATCCGGCAGAAAGTGGGACGGAGTGTCTTAACACTAGGTTCCCTCTGCCTACCCTGCTGTGTGCGGGATACAACTTGAAGCTTTTATATATTTATTCTTTTCTTATAGATTGTTCTAACAGTAAATATTATTATTTATGGCTTCTTGTTTTTTTCTTCGTGTCAATGATTGGAATGTTGAGATGGAATTACGCCAATGTTAACTGCACTATCCGTTGACTAAGTTAAATAGCTATATTGAATGGCGGAACTCAACGCTGCTCTTTGTCTTCTTGCCAGGGTAAGGAAATACCGACGTACGTTAACCATCGTATTTAGGTCATCGTAATATATGGATATGATAGGTATAATCACAATCTGTTTATTTAGATTTTTACACAAATACTTTGCCCTTTCTTCTTTTACATATAACGTTTGATTTATGATCATTCGCCGATGCCATGTTTCCCAAAATTAAAGATTCGGGAAGAAGCTCATAAAACTGGACCTCAGGACAAGTTTTCGTTTATAATGCCATTTATCTTTTACATTTGCACGCTAAAGCAAATCAAAACATTAAAGCATAGTTAGAATAAGAGGACCATATGAAAAAAACATTTGAATAATATTAAATTATCGCTTACTTAATTAATCTGGAAAGATATTTTTTTATGCGAGGCCGGTCGTGGCGCAGCGGCACGAGGTGTGACTGCAAAACCGACTGGTTGTGGGTTCGATCCCCACTCGAGGAGATGAAATATTTACTTAAATTTATATTTCCATTTCTTCGCTCTGGTGTCGAGGTTAAGCGCGGCGTTGAGTTCTGCCACTCAACACGCAATGCCTCCAGAATCCGGCAGAAAGTGGGACGGAGTGTCTTAACACTAGGTTCCCTCTGCCTACCCTGCTGTGTGCGGGATACAACTTGAAGCTTTTATATATTTATTCTTTTCTTATAGATTGTTCTAACAGTAAATATTATTATTTATGGCTTCTTGTTTTTTTCTTCGTGTCAATGATTGGAATGTTGAGATGGAATTACGCCAATGTTAACTGCACTATCCGTTGACTAAGTTAAATAGCTATATTGAATGGCGGAACTCAACGCTGCTCTTTGTCTTCTTGCCAGGGTAAGGAAATACCGACGTACGTTAACCATCGTATTTAGGTCATCGTAATATATGGATATGATAGGTATAATAACAATCTGTTTATTTAGATTTTTACACAAATACTTTGCCCTTTCTTCTTTTACATATAACGTTTGATTTATGATCATTCGCCGATGCCGTGTTTCCCAAAATTAAAGATTCGGGAAGAAGCTCATAAAACTGGACCTCAGGACAAGTTTTCGTTTATAATGCCATTTATCTTTTACATTTGCAGGCTAAAGCAAATCAAAACATTAAAGCATAGTTAGAATAAGAGGACCATATGAAAAAAACATTTGAATAATATTAAATTATCGCTTACTTAATTAATCTGGAAAGATATTTTTTTATGCGAGGCCGGTCGTGGCGCAGCGGCACGAGGTGTGACTGCAAAACCGACTGGTTGTGGGTTCGATCCCCACTCGAGGAGATGAAATATTTACTAAAATTTATATTTCCATTTCTTCGCTCTGGTGTCGAGGTTAAGCGCGGCGTTGAGTTCTGCCACTCAACACGCAATGCCTCCAGAATTCGGCAGAAAGTGGGGAACGGAGTGTCTTAACACTAGGTTCCCTCTGCCTACCCTGCTGTGTGCGGGATACAGCGTGAAGCTAATTTAATTTTTTTTTTATATTTTTTTATTGGTCTCACTCATTTTCTTAATTTTTGTGTGTATGGCAAAGTTAGACTTCTAATGACGAACAATCAGGAAATTAGGCACTTTTAGGTAAGAAAGTACTAAGATTTAAAACATTCACTTTCGGTGTTAAATCAACCACCACCAAGTTAAGTTTCTAACACACGCTTCTTTCTGCAAATCTGGGTAGGCAGAGAGACTCATTTCCATTTGTTGTTCGATAAACTCCTGCACACCCCTTTTACGTTACTCAACACGGTACTTGTATACCATTGTAGGAAAATGAAATGATTCTTTACCTCGCGTAGGGATCGAACCCATAATCATCGACTTTTAAATCAGATACCATTCCACTGTGCCACAACAGTATCATCTCAAGAAAATTAGAACCACCTTATAACTTGAGTATCATAAATCTTACAAGATACCCGATCTTCATCTGGCACCTGCAAAGGAAATTGTAAAAAACGATAAAATTTACGTGCTACAAATATATTAGACGGAGAAGATTTAGGAGCTCACTGTGGGATAAATCATTGGGAGATTTATAGGTATGGTAGGAGTTCTTTAGTTTTTTTTTCTATTGTATAATAGTACTAGTAAACGATATTTTTATTATGTATTTTATATATTTTCGGCAATTGTCGTATATAGAAAATAAAATTCCAATATATGAAGGATTATTTGATTGTCCATTCAAATAGACTTCTCCTTTTTCATCACTTTTGTATCTTGTAATGAAGATTTCGCTACTACCGGCTCGGAAACCAGTTCTGCTATATAACGCGCAAAATGACGCACAAATCTTGCGTACATACGAATATATCATACATACATACGTATCTATGTACATTATACATATTTACATTTTTTTTATTCATATTACCTGAACTACCAAAAGCAAACTGAACAAATTATTTCTAAATCTAATGTTAAAAATATGACATGCTGTTCCCGTAAAAGGAACGCTGATGTATAGGGGAGAGGGGAGCACATTCGAACGATTTTTAAACTTTGTGTCATATCTAAAAATTCTACAGTTTTTAACTTCTTTTCTATTTCACAATACTTAGTCCAACTATTGTGCCACAAAATGGTAGCATCATATGTAGAAAAATATATAAGTTAAAGGTGCAATATCAACTTTAGTAGCAGTAGTCAAATGTTCAAAGCTGCCTTCCTTCCGGGGTAGCTTTGAACATATATGGGGCAGTTTTGAACTTTCATCGAATTCAATGAAATTAAAAGGCTTATCAAACTTTTAAGTAATTTTATTAATAAACTTAACATTAGAAATGATGGAGATCAAATATCGGTACCATGTTAACTTAAAACGTAAAAAAATAATATACCTGGTTTAATATTGCGATTGTACTAGTACTAGTGTTAAATAACTTTAATATCATTAATAGACTTTCAAAAACGAACAAACTAAAAAGTAGCTTTGGCTTCGTAGAAGTAATTACCATTATGGGATCAATCATAGAATAAATCTAATATTATGAAAATGAAATAAAATAAAAAAAATAAATCAAATCAGCTTCACGCTGTATCCCGCACACAGCAGGGTAGGCAGAGGGAACCTAGTGTTAAGACACTCCGTTCCCCACTTTCTGCCGAATTTTGGAGGCATTGCGTGTTGAGTGGCAGAACTCAACACAGCGCTTAGCCTCGACACCAGAGCAAAGAAATTGAAATATAAATTTAAGTAAATATTTCATCTCCTCGAGTGGGGATCGAACCCCCAACCAGTCGGTTTTACAGTCACACATCGTGCCGCTGCGTCACGACTGGCCTTTGTTTTTTATAATAATATTCAAAACTGCCCCCTTGATTTTGTTCAAAGCTGCCTCAGGGGTAATTGAAAAATTACAAACGTTTTTTTTTTCAAGTAAAAGTTTAAAAATTGTAGTAATCTCTAGTTTATTGCATGATATATGAAACATTCTAACTAAAAATGGAAAAAATAAAACCATATACCTTGAATTGGATCCCTGCGATCCTTACGCGTTTATTTAAAAATGTATAAAATTTTACTCAAAATAGAACACTTCTCGTAATTCAACCACGGGCTTTCATATATCAGCGGTGACAAGTGACACGTGTGCAGATTAGTGCTGCCACTACTCAAAATAAAACTACCAAAATTTCTTTTTAAAATAGCTCTGTTAACACATATTTTCAAAGGTGCCCCTGTTCTAAGCTACCCCCCTCTCCCCTACATATGTAAAATGCAGGCAAAAAAAATTAAATTCACACATCCTTTAATTTTATTATGTAGGTAATTATAATTAATAGATAATTACAAACAAAATATTACAAAAAAAAAAGGATAACACCTATTCAAAATTTTCTACGATGTGAAAGTAAACACTGCTTTATGAAATGATTACTCGATGGTAATGGCAGGGAGCTGGTTTTTTTTCAAACATGAAATTAATGCTGATAGTCCAATAGGGCTATATACAGCAACAGTGGGTGAGGGTGAGTAGGTAAGAGGGTACTCTGTCCCTGAGAAATTGCAAGCACTACGTGGCTGCTTGAGAGGATGTCGTCAGCGGCAAGGGAGTCCTCTGCGGGAGTCAAACCTCGGCTTGCGGCTGTCAGCAGTGGGCCGGCTCGGCGCTCCTCTCGCTTTATACACCTAGACATGTGGTCACGACTCGTGTCTCACGCGTGTTTATTCTAAGCTGAACCGTATTTAATACGAATGTTTCTATAGACCTGAGATCAACTTATATTGAAGAATCCCTATCTCAGAACCTTGAATTGTCGATGTTTTTAACATTATACAATTTCGATTTTTTTTATCATCATACTAATAATAAATTTCCAAACAATATCAAACAACAAAACGTTGAAAACAAAAGACAATAATTATCTTTAGATAGTAATTATCTTTGGGTATGGGAAATTTATAAAAATCTCCCTACAGAGATGCTAACAACATAAATAAGTTGTAACAAGCGTATAAAAATTTCGACGTAGCTTGGCGAGATCGCATGACTTAGTGGTCAGAGCGCCTGGTCGGTTTCCAGGAGGCGCGGGTTCGAGTCCCGCTGCGTTCAAATTTTTATACGTTTTCTAAATAAGTATTTCTCTTTCCAAAGTGTGGAATAACACTTTAAAAATGTTTAAAAATACAAAAGACAATAACTTTGGCCAATTTAATAAAACAATTTTATTAAATAACTCTTTGATCAATTAGCAATTTTGTCGAAAAGATACTTTAAATAATTTAAAAGAGAAAAAACTCACGCACAAACAGTATTTTGTCTAGAAATAGTATAAAAAATTAATGTCACGTTAAAAGCTATTAAGATAGCATACAATTTAATCAATATCTTACAAAAGGACCAATACATTTAAAAAGCAATCTTTTTAATATTAGATCGTAAGTCCCGAAGGAAATTATAGCCTAATACAGTAGACCCGTCACGATATATGGATAATAAGTGGACTTAATATAGGGTAACTATGTATATATGATACATGAATCTGTATTTATGCTTAAACATTTTTTTTAGTGTTCCGAACCTCAAAAGAAAAAAACGGAATCCCACTTAGTTGTCTGTCTGTCTGTACGTCTATCAAAATCATTTATATTAAGCTGAAATTTATATCAATGGTCCCCAGAAGCACATACGAAATTAGGCATATAAGTTAACGCTACGCTAAGTCTTTGCTGCAATGCATATGAAATTTGCCGCGTAATCAAAATATGTGCGGTACTATTATAAAATTTGGCAATAAGTTAAAACTTGCAATACAAAGAAAAGGGAAATGGAAATTTAAAGTCATACCATAGAAAACAATAATTACTAGCTTATACAAGGTGGCAGTGTCAGCACTACTTTAAATGATACCACAGTTTTTAACTACTCTATAAAACCCTAATACAATTTTTTTTCCAAGAATGAAAAAGTGATTTTTACAAACAAAATAAATAATAAAATTATTATTGTAATAAAACGCCATTTGTCAAGAACGACGCACGCACACCTAAACTAGTCGTTGGTATTGGCGGTAAAGTGCAAAGTTGATTAACCTTTAATAGTATTTTTGTAGTAGTGCATGTTTACGTCATTGGTATCTATGCGTTACTGCGTCACATGAAATACAGATATGGATAAACATCGTGAAATGAAAAAAGATGCTACGTCTAAACTGTTGAGGTATCTTGATATTTTTTTTATGTATGGGTTTAAAATATTTTACCCCATATGCTGTTCCCGTAAAAGGAGCGCTGACACTTCCACCCTGTATATGTGATTCATTTTCCATAAGACGCGTGCATATGACCAGAAACTTAAGACTGTCAACTTTTATAAATCACGTCATAAAGTCATTCATGAAATCAGAGGAAATACCGACTCAATCTTAACTGGTATTTCTTATAATGTAAGGTACCTAACCTTATATATTGTTTTTGCTACGTGCAGATTTTTTAGCTTTACGCTGTAGCGTTACGCAGTAGCGTAAAGCTAAAAAAACATTAGAGTTCAAAATGTATTCTAAGTTGTCTATCCTTCTGTTATATAGAAACAGCATGTTAGATAGTAGAACTCGAAGCTTTGTCTTATCTAGACCGAGTTAACATTTGATCTAGACAAACTCCCTTGTGTGAGATTTGAAACCACAATCACCGTGGGCATTTCCCAGTGTTAGTTTACTAGTTACGCTCCAATTCACCCAAAACTTAGTTACGCCTATTGGTTATTTTATTATTTAAGCGTCCATTTTCTTTTAACACACACTTCGTTCCATCCAAACATTTTCATTCCCCACTTTCCGCCGAATTCTGGAGGCAGACATGAGTAGCGAAATACAACGCCGCACCTTGCTTCATTACTAAGGCGAGAAAATGAAAATATATAATATTTTCCTTCCGCGAGTGGGATTCGAACCCACAACCTATAGCGTTTAAAGTCTCACGCTTGTGCGTCTGCGCCACGACGACTGCCACACGTTCTTTTGTATATAAAAACAAAAATACTTGTATAAAATTTAGCCGCTATATAAACAAGAGAATATACAATATCAACAATGATCTTAAAAATTGGCTTGTATTTGAATAAACATTTTAAAGCTCTAAACGAAGCTCTAGTAAGAAGAAATGTATTTTATAGAGATATGAATATATATTTTTAATTTATATACATATTTTATATTATAGAGAGGAGACTAGGGTGGCAAGGGCCAGAGGTACATCATTCAGTTCTCTATTTATCGCCAGTGAAAAGATATTGCTTATAAAATAGCAGGTATTGACTAGCATGGGCATATCTAGAGATATTTTCTATTCTGGTCTTTAGCTTTGCACAAATATACATGTTAAACTGTAAATATTGTTTTTTTTTAGTTATTCGGGATAAGTTTTATAAACAATCTGGAATATATACCAGACTATCCTGGGGTGGACACGAAAACCCGGCCCATCATCTTCCAATGCCCACGATTACTAGCGATAGCTCACCAATTATTAATAATTGAACTCTATAGACTAGACACATAAAAAGATTTTTTCAATTTGAACCAGTATACTCCTGAGATTAGCGTGGTTAAATAAACCAACTCTTCCTCTTCACAATATTAGTTTAGATGAGCTAAGCTCTACTAACACAAACTACCACTTACTTTATTGTAATAAAAAGAAACCACTTGAAAGAACAATGTATTTTTTGTATGAAGTTTAACATTTAAGACACTGCCTACTCATACACGATATTTTTCATTTCACACTGACACTTTACTAAGTAAAAAATACACGCATAAACTTTTTTATAAAAAAATATTATATAATTTTACAAGTACTAGCCCGCAATTTTGTTTGTGTGTCTTTTCGGTAAAACCTTTTGCTTTACCTTTAGTGCTCCCCTACACTCTCCAAGGATGTGCCACATGGCAAATTTCAGCGTTCTCGCCTCGTAGTTACAACTGTCAATTACAATTTAAATATTCTCTGAAATCATTTTAACTTTTCTACCACCACTACCTATGCTATGATTTTTTTTCAGCTTCACGCTGTAGCAGAGTAGGCAGCGGGAACCTAGTGTTAAAACACTCCGTTCCCCACTTTCCGCTGAACAATAATATTAAATATTGATTACTATCATAATACGTTGATCATCATGTCTAAATAGCCAATGTGCGTGGCCGTTTATGAAATATAGATAAATCAGGAAATTACCCTTCAACTAACGCTTTATTCTCAAATAAAATACATAGTATTGAGTTTAAAAAAATAGAAATAGTGCGTTTCAATCTTGAAGAAACATTATGATTGTGGGTTCGACTCCTAGTGAATATTTTTTTTATTTCTTATATACTAGCAGCCTCCGTGTAGTTTTATCCGCTTGAACTATAGAATATATGTGTTTATATATTATTTAGCTTCACGCTGTATCCCACATATAAAAGGGCAGGCAAGGTGAACGGGAAAGTCTACCCATTAAAAATTGTCGTATTTAAAAGAAAAATGATTAGTTATTTCACATCATTCTAGGTAGGCGGTGGATACGCACGCATGAATAACGGACACCAATCTTGCAAGAATTCCGGAATCGAAAGTCTTTATGCTGCTCTACAGCGCCCTCTATCTCTCAGTGAAAATAAAAATCGAGAGATAAACCCGGACACAGAAAGACAACAAACAAAACTTTTAAAATTGTTTGTTTGTGTTTTGGTATCGTGTAAGTAACTACGTATACTAGTATATATCTACACTTGAAAAAAAATATTTAAAAATAATAAACAGACACTTCAACTTTATAAATATGTAGGGGAATTGTGCTCAAGATGACATACTTTTTCTTTCAAGACAAATATTTGAAATAAATGAAGTCATGTGAGATCAGGACATTGCGTATATTATCATATATATCATAATCAACGAAAGTATTGTAGTTTCAGGACAATCAAAGCAACATAAAATTAAAAAACAAACATAAATCGCACTTAGGTCGACCGGTGTAAGACGATATACCTATAGGGTAAGATGACATAGACGTCATAACCTGCGATCCACTGACTTTTTTGTTCACACGTGACTTTCCTGTAGAAGTAGACTTTAGCAATGGAGAAATTTCATTAAGTACGCTCTTCTCTTCTGGCTTCTTAATCGATCCTATTTATAAGTGTAAGATGACATACTATGCCATCTTATACTCACGTTTTGTATGTCATCTTACCCAATAGATATGTGAATTTAATTGTAACAGTTGTGACTAAAATTTATGGGTAAGAATGCGCTTTTAGCGTTAATTGTGTCATATAATAAGCCTATTTTACATTAAGAATTCCTTCAAGTAGAAAATCCTTGCCTTACGTGTATTTTCACCACCAAGCAAAAGCGAAAGAAAAATTTTCTGCTATTCAAAATTACAAAAACATGAACTACTTGCCAATCTGCGTTTACCTTCCATCATAATGAATTTGAATACTAGCGATATCTAAAGACACTCTCTAAAACGTCATAAGATCACACTTAGCACAAATATTTAAATCAATATTGGCAGTGTGTCATCTTATCTTCGTATGCCATCTTAAGCACAATTCCCCTATAGATTTTGTGTTATTTTCACAAGCAAAATATAGAATTGTGATTTAAAAAACGCTTCTAATAGAATAAAAATGGAAAACGGAGTGTCTTAATATTAAAATTTAATCTATTTGCCTAAAATTAATATTCTGAAGCTGAACAGTTTGTTTGGTAGAACGCGCTAGTCCTAGGAAGTACTTAAAATGAACTATTATTTTTGTGATGAATAGTATCTGCCATTAATCATTTATATTTTATGACTTTAATCGCTCCAGAGTTGCCTCCCGCACTTAGAATGTCATAACTCAAACAATGTATAGTTATTTTTAGCCATGCGAGTAAAAGCTATAATAATAAAGATATTAAAATTCTGCCACTCAACACGCAATGCCTCCAGAATTCATCAGAAAGAGGGGAACGGAGTGTCTTAACACTAGGTTCCCTCTGCCTACCCTGCTGTGTGCGGGATACAGCGTGAAGCTGATTTATTTTAGATTTTTTAAAAACACGAATTTATATTGAATTGTAGAATAATTCACAGAAAGAAATTTCTTAGGAAAAAAATATGAGGTACAATATATGTAAGTAACGCCTACGTATTTATTACTCGTGGTGTGTTGATACAAAAAATAATGAACACGAACAAAAGTCCTTGATATAAAGTTTCGTGAGAGATTCCTTCGTCGGAATAACAAAAAACCCCACGGGATTGAGTATAAGGAAGTAAAATAAAAGTGAGAATCATGACGACCCCTTGAAGATTAGTTAAGGGACGTATGAAAACGTTTTTGGGTGTGTTTTGTAACGCTACTGATTTACTGTTCACCTTCATGTTGTGACGAAAATACTTTTATTTTATAAATCTAATCATAGCATTTTTTAGAAGTAATACAAAAATTATTGCGTGAAAAGAGGAACTCAACGCCGCGTTTTAGCGATGTACGAGAATATAATGATAATACCCTGAGTAAGAATCTAGCTTATAGCTCTCGCGTTTACTATCATTACAACTCGAGGTTCTTTTAATATACTACATTAGATACATATAAAGTAAAAAAAAATAACCCACTATCTATATTATATTTACATAGCAGATGTTAATGTTAATTAAAAACATGAAACTGCGCAACGACGAAAACGATATTTATAAATATCGTTCTATTTTTAGAAAATTCAATTAGTTCTCTATACAATATAAATTAATTTCTACTTGGGAATGAAATTGAAAGTGATTTGGAAGCTTATGCTGTTTTTGAAACATTACGTTAAGAGACGTAATGATAGATCGTAATTAATTTCTATGTGTGTATATGTTAGTGTAAAACAGAGCACGAAACACTCAAAATTTGTATTATTTGAAGACTTCATTAATATTTTTTTCTCAGCTTTACGATTTCTCCCACATACAGCAGAATAGAGAGAGATTAATTCCCTAAAAAACAGTCGCTAGATAAGGAGTATTAAAATAAGCATCTTATTTTTACTTTAAATAACATATTGAATGCAAGAGCGTGTATTGTTATGTCAAATTACCAAAAATGATAGTTATTATATTGTTCTTATTATATAATTACAATATTATTATAATTGCTTCGTATAATAAAAATATATGTATAGAGAATTTATTTAATTACCTCACCCGTTAGCTTCGTTCAGACTCGTCGTAGAAGTTTGTATTTCCATTTACTAAGTTAAAAGAAAGTCAATATTTTCGATATATATTTTTATAGGCAGGGAACCTAGGGTTAAAATACTCCTTTTCCCCACTTTCAGCTGAATTTTGGAGGCATTGCGTGCTAAGGAACAGAATGGAAAATAAGGAACGGAGTTTTTTAACATTACGAGTCTCCTTTGTCTACCCTGGGATATGTGCGGGCAGTGTAAAGTAAAGAAAAATGTAACTAAAAGTCACTATTGATTAACAGGAGGTAAAATCCAAGTCAGTAAAAGAGAAATTCACTATGTGATTAAATATTGAATTATCAATTAAATATTAATAATTCAATATCACAAAGTGAATTTCACTTAAAACTGGCCAATGAAAAGTATTAATTACAAAAAAAAATAAACGAAATACAAGTGAGCAAGAAAAAGTTATAGTAAAATAAAAATACATCGAACATCGTCAAAGGTTGGAGAAATTTAATTTTCTCTTTGGTTTCCGCTTTCATTTTCTAAATGGTTTTCGATAAAACAATTTACACTTTAAATATTTTTTTAGCTTCAAGTTATATCCCGCACATAGCAGAGCAGGGTAGAGAGAACCTGGAGTCCTGACGTTAAGGCACTCCACTTCCATTAAGACACTTCCAGTTTCCTCTTTCTACCAAATTAAAGAAATAATAATTTGTAAATAAATAATCTAAATTATTTTCTATCATTTAACTAAATATTACAAAGTTGACCCAGGGAAACTACTGTTCCTACATTCTCTAGAGGCGGATTCTCTAGAGGCGGAACTCAACACCGCACTTTGTCTACCAGATTAGGAAACTAAATAAAACGATTCTCTCAAGTAAGGATTGAACCCACAACCATCGCGTATATGGTACGCTGACTATAGTACAATTATATTTTGATTAAAATAATTTTCTCGTACATTTTCTAACATGTTACAAATTTATTATTATTGAATCGTCAAAGCAATTTTCACTCTAACCCCGTTGAATGGAAAATTCCCATCTTATTTCGAACAGCCTACGCGTATCGCATACACATTAAACTCATTAGAGGCAACCGAGCAACCATGTTAAAAGTTACTGACTTCATTTTAAAATACTATTTTATTTACAAAAATCGCTTAAAATATAATAAAAATATATATTTAAGTTTGTTATGTATTTCAAAATCTCAGTAACATTATAAAACTGAAGTGTTTGTTTGATTGAACTCGGTAATTTTAGGAACTATTAATACTTAAAAAAATATATATTCATCATGGAAGGTGTACGCTATTTCATATTATTATCACTATTTTATTATTATTATCTTGCGGTCAGACTTGTCTCGGATTAAAATGTGTTTTATGTTAAAACTCCCAGCTATTTTCAATTACTATAAGGACGAAGCCGTAATACAAAGTTATTAGCTAATTAAATATAAAATATATTTATAAAAGATGCCGCTGATTCAACTATTTGAATATATAAACGATGATTTTCACATCTCAAAGAAGAAAACTTTCTAAAATACGATACGCGTTTAGAAAGTACAAAAAATATGGTAACAAAAAACGAAATTTTCGATATTCTAAATAGTTTAATTATAAATATTCACTTCAACAGCATATAAAATTATTTCATATATACATAAATAAATAATAAAAAACAAAATTATTTTCATATAAAATAAATTTCGACTTACCTGTCTGCATATTTTAAAAAGTCCTTTGTTTTTACATGATCACAATTTAAATTTAATTAGTAATCATAGAAAAAAAAGTTAAATGTAAAAAATCATCACACCTATATAATATTTATGAGTTTAAATGTTCGTAGCCGCGACGAAGCCGCGTAGCCACGTAGACGTCTGCTACGCGTGGACCTCGTAGATACACTGAGGAGTGCTACGGAGGGCTACGTACTATTTTTATAATGTACCTATATGATAAGAACTGCTTTCGTATTTCAGATTTTAGATTGAATTTTTGTGAAAAAAATATAACTTTGATTTACGTTTCACCATTATTACATTTTTGTAAATAAAATGATTATTTTGTAAAATGCATTTCCTCGTCCCAGTTTAAAACAAATTCAATTCTTTAGAAATTCTCCAGAATTCGGCAGAAAGTGGGGAACGGAGTGTCTTAACACTAGGTTCCCTCTGCCTACCCTGCTGTGTGCGGGATACAGCGTGAAGTTAATTTAATTTATTTAGAGAGTACAGTAGTCAAAATACAGCTTTTACTAAATTCTAGCGTCACTTTTTCGTATGGCAGTTCTCTGTCGCTCCAAGTGTTAAAAGACAATTTGCCCTATTAAAAATAAATGTAATTATATTTATTATTTTCTATAATAATAAAAATCAATCCAACAAAACTTTAACATATATTTTTTTTGTAGCAAACTAAACATATTTATATGTTCTGTTTTAAACGTTTATTAAAACAGTAATTCTTACGGTTGCAGCTCAGTATATTTTGAATAATATATTGCTTGGTCACCAAAATGTTCACAATTATTTAAAGAAACACTTGATAGACACGATATTGATAAGAACTAAAAACAAGGTATGGTCATCAAAATGTTACTAAATCATTTAGAGGACATGGTATACGTATGTACGTACAATAAATTTCCATAAGTTAAATGAAAAAAATAAAAAATGAAAAATATATTATTAAGCAAAGCTATTACTCAATCGTGGAGTCAAATGCTGTTGATGTTCACTCGGGAAGCTTATGATAGTTATATGCAATGCCGCGTATCATAGCTTTTGTAGTTTATTCTTCTTTATTGAAAAAAATAGAATCAAAATGATATATTATTAAATTCTTAAAATTGTCTAGAATGTAACATAATTAAGCAGAAAAGTCTAATATATATAAAAATATATCGGCATGTATAAATTGAAAAATAAAATGTATTTTCCACGAAAAACCCAATCAACAAATGTTTCCTAATCTTTTTTTTTTTAAGCCACGTAGCAGTCATTAGAGGGTACAATTTCAAAAATCCCTAAACAACAATATTTTTAAACCTTTCGTGATAGTGAGCAAGTAAAAAAATTCTTTGTCTAGACAATGTAAGCGACAGCTTTTGTGAACTTAAGCTTTTGTTCTAACGACCATTAACTGGACCATGAACCCGTGAAGACCAACGTTGTATAATGAGATTATATGCCTACACGAAAAACAATGATTTTCCAACTATTTTTATTGAAATTATGTATTTATTTACTTGTATAACTTTCCAAATGAATGACGATCAATAGGTTATTTAAATTCATCACGTGTCGATATCCAAAGGAAAGGGTTAACTGGAGTAGTAATATATCCCTCACGTTTTCGAACCTGTTGTTACTGCTTTAAATGAATATGTATGTTATACTATACGAGTAAAATGATCGATGTTTACTTTATAGATGATTTATCAAAACAATGCTATTATGAAAAAATTAAACAAGTTTTAATTACCTAACAATAAACAAACAGTATTTAGAGACAGTTTTATACAAAAAAAATCAGCTTCATGTTTTTTTCCGCATAACGAGGTCGATAGAGGGTAGAGAGATGTAATGTACATTCCGTAATTTTGATCAATATTTTTTTATTACTTTCTGAAATAAATGAGCTTATTGCATTAAAATTTAAGATCGAATTAACGCACGTTTTATCGCATGTTTTATCATAACATTGTATGTTGATTGGCGGAACTCAACGATGCACTTTTTCTAGTTGACCAGAGTGAACATATGAAAATAATCCGTTTCTCTAAGTGAGCATCGAACCCACAATCACCGCGTTTAAAGTCGACGCTGCCAGAGTAACATATACAAAGGTTATCTCTAGCCCCAAGATCAAGATAACCTATTCTTAAGTAAAGAAAACAACAAAACTGTTCTTTACGTGTCTATCTATTAAGAATATTCACAAAAGCATTTCCAAAGATCTCGGTCTTCAACAACTGTTATCTACGTTAACTTAAGTTCGAGTTAAAATAATTATTTGCTTTACAATTATTGTTTATTGTTCTGTTTGTTAAGTCGGTCTTGCAAGTAAAGGATAATACGAGGGTTCACTGGAAAGGACAAATCCTTAAGGATAATCCACAATAGAACCAAGAAGTAACTAGGGCGTAAGATATAATACATTTAAATTATATAATTGGTATCAATTGTATCTAAAAATTGTAATTGGAATATTTATATTTAATTATTTTTTTACAATTATTTTCCAAACACTTAACAAAGGTAAAAATCATTTTCATTCGGGGAAGTAAATATTTTCAGTTATTCGTTCTGGCTTGAAGTCGGCACAAGGGTGTGACTGTAATGCGACGTTTACTACTTAGGAGCAGTAAACGTCGCACACGTACAGTTACTCGAGAGAATGAACTATAATTTCTTAACATTTTCATTTTTTCGGTATGGAGTTGAGTTTCACCACTCAATACGCAATTCCTCGAAAAATTCAGCGCGAAGTTTTTTTTTAAGAATGAAACTGCTGTTGACCTGGTCATGGTGGTTACAGTGTCACCGAGTGAAGAAGGGTGAGAGTAGTTCACCCCTGAAGAAGAAATAAGAGCTCTGATGGGCGCTCTCGAGAGGGCTAATAGATTTGACCGTTGAGCCTCGTCGCACCGAGGCGCGGACATGCCGTGAGATATTGGCCTCGTCGCCTCTTCCATCGGTCATTTGCTCGGCGGGATTTAGAAGGACGCTTCGAGGGCGTCGAAGAAGCGGGTGTTGATGAGGAGTATTTACACTCTTCCACAATGAGGGGATTGGAGTGGGAGTCTGCGCGCTCGTAGTAGCGCTTGGCTAGGAGTTTTTCAGAATTTCTTTAGCGATTCTAATTAGAAATCTTTGTGGGAAGTGGAGCACGGAGTGTTTTCACTCTAGGTTCCCCCTGCCTACCATGCGTACCATTCGTTCTAGTAAAAAAACAAAACGCAGCGTTGAAGTGAAGTTCAAAAAAATATGAATTACACCACGTAACTGTCCAAACCTTTACTTGACAATATTATATTACCGTTTCATTTTTTTGTTCAGTTTCGCACTATATTTTGTATATGACAGAGTCAGTAGGTTAAAATCCGATTTCTGTTATCCGCTTGAGTTCCAGTTATTGTACAATAAATGATGGTAAATTCCACCACCACGCAGCACTTTTGGCTACCAGAAAGAAAATTAATTTATTCTCTCTCCATTACAGAAATGACCTCTGTATCAATTTTCACGTAAGGGATGTCACGTTTGAAAATCACAAGACATATGATTTTCATTATTTAAATTGAGCTACACTATTTATTTGATATACACTTATTTAGAAAAAAAAATATTTAGAAAACGTATAAAAATTTGAACGTAGGGACAAGAACCCGCGCCTCTTGAAAACCGACCAGGTGCTCTGATCACTAAGCCATACGTTCTCATCAAGCTACGTTGAAGTTTTTATACACTTGTTACAACATATTTACGTTGTTAGCATCTCTGTAGGGATTTTTTTACAAATTTCCGCTACCCAAAGATAAGTACTGGACATTATCGTCTGTGGAATAACACTTAAAAATGTTAAAAATATTTCATAAATAGCATTCTCTCTTGCCAGACTTTCCGCCGTCTAGGAGTCGAACCCACAATCAGTCGAGTTTACAGTCACACTCTTGTGCCTCAGTACTTTTAACTTCACAATAATTATTTTATGGTTTTCACTCATGATGGCAATAATAGAACTCTGCCGAAACAATCTAAAACTAGCCGATAACAAGAAAGTTCAGTTTGATATTGACTCATTAATATTCATTGAATTCGAAATTGTTCTATCCTCTAGTATTGTTTTTTCTACAAAAAAAAAATATTAAGTAGTTTAAATAAAAATGATTTATCTATATCTAAATATTTTTATTAAGTGTATCTGTAATAGATGATAGATGTGGGTTCGAATAATAGAAAAATGTTAATCATAATTAATTAATTCACCTGTCGTGGCGCAGTGGGACAGTGACTGACCGTGTACGCGGTCTTAATTTTTGACATATTGCGTGTTGAATGGCAAAGCTCTGCCCCGTGGTTTGTTTTCTTTTACCAGAGCGAAGAAATTAAAATAACACACTCCTCGATGAGCCTACCCTGCTACGAAGAATAAAACTGTATTTGTTTATTTACGGCCCCGGCTCACATCTATGTAAATTCCAACTTTCGCCACTAATCTACCACACTGGTTTACTTCAGTTGAATTCAGTTTCTTCTATATATAAATAAATAAATCAGCTTCAGGCTGTATCCCGCACACAGCAGGATAGGCAGAGGGAATCTAGTGTTAAGACATTCCGTTCCCCACTTTCTGCCGAATTCTAGAGGCTATGCGTGTTGAGTGGCAGAACTCAATGCCGCTTTTTGCCTCGACACCGGAGCGAAGAAATGGAAATATGAATTTAAGTAAATATTTCATCTCCTCGAGTGAGGATCGAATCCACAACCAGGTTTTACAGTCATACTTTGTGCCGCTGCGCCACGACTGGCCTCACTGGGACTGGCTTCTTTATATAAAATAATAATAAAACTTTATTATCGTCTCACAAAGCTTGGTCTTAATAATGTGGTGCCTATAACATAACATGTTTTACAGATCACTAGGCACTCACTCTTACATGCGAGTTAAATATGATTTGTTGAAAAGTGATTTGTTTCAAATAGTGCCTAAAAATTAAAAAAAAGTTCATATCTGTATTAAATATAGTGTAATGTAATACTGTGTGTGTGTGAGAACCTATATGTGTGCATGTGTACACGCGCGCACGAACGTCCGCGCTTAAATGTGTGTGTGCATATTATTTAGAAATTAAGAATAAATCTCCGTTTTATCATTGTCGCATTTTCGCTATTAAATCACAATTTTTTTACGTTTATTTTTAAGTAAAGTTAACAGGGTAGAAGCGCCTGCACTCCTTTTACGGGAGCAGCATATACTGTAAAATATTTTAAACTCATACGTAGACGAAGGATTTTTTTTCATTTCACAATGTTCATCCATACTGTATTTCGTGTGACGCAGTTACGAATAGATTGGTGGTAATCTACTCGTAAACACCTACTACTATAAAAATACTACTAAGTGCTGGCGATCTGCCGCTTGTCATTCTCTAAAAACATACTAGAACGAGAAAGGGATATCTCTCGTTCTATTTTACGCAATTCAACATCGCCGCCATTACCTACGAGTCGCTTTCGTGAATGAGGCTTGCGCGGTGTTATCGCTTTGATAGGTTTGTGTCTGTGTGCATCATTCTTGACTAATGGCGTTATCTTTTACAATAATTTTATTAATTATACAGAGTGGAAGTGTCGGCGCTCCTTTTACGGGAACAGCATATAGGGTAAAATATTTTAAACCCATATCTAAAGAAATTAATCAAGATACCTCAACAGTTTATATGTAGGATTTTTTTTCATTTCACGATATTTATCCATACCTGTATTTCGTGTAACGCAATTGCGCATAGATACCAATAACGTAAACACATACTACTACCAATACTGCTAAAGGTTAATCAACTTTGAACTTTGCCACCAATACCTACGACTTCATTTCGGAATGAGGCGTATGCGGCGGTTTCCCTTTGATAGGTTTATGTGTGCGTGCATCGTTCTTGACAAATGGCGTTTTATATTAAAACAATAATTTTATTATTCAAAAATCACTTTTTCATTTTTGGGTTTTTTTTTTAAATTGTATTAGGCTTTTATAGAGTAGTTAAAACTGTCTTTTAATTTAAAGTGGTGCTGACACTTCCACCCTGTATTTATCGGAAACTCATAAATCCACCGCATCAGAAATGTGCCAGTGGCGTGGGTATAACGGGCGAGGAGAAGGAGGCATAGTTAATATAATAAATCTATTAATTAAACAGCACTAGTTCGTTTAAAACTTAATGTACACTTATTACAGTAAGGAGCCTTTAATATTTGTCCGAATAAACACTACGTATAATCGAATTTATTTATTAAAATGAGTTAACAATAAATCAGGAACGTGATATTCTGCTTGCTTACCAACGCTATCACCACCTGGGTTTCAAATTGTATTTCACTATTGTATGTGTATTTCGCTATTTAAAATCGGAGATTTTGAGCTATGTAAGGATTTGTTGTGTACCTTTAATATTTTAAAATGATAACTTAGTATGGTGTAATTATCCTATTATAATGCAAAATACAAGAAAATGTGTAAAATTTGAAAAAAAAAAAAACAATTAAAATAGAATTTTGAAAAAGAAATAAAACAAACATTTTAATAATACCTCCATTTTAATTTTTAAAGTTAATTAAATAATAAAGAGGCACAGATATAATAACAATATAATATATAATAAATATTAATCGGAATGAATTTCATCGGCCACTTGTTGCCATTTAGCAACTAAACTAGAAACTGATTTATTCTTCATACTTAATGACGTCGATAATTTTACCTGAAATTAAGAATAAAACAACTTATTAAATAACCAGCTGTCATGTTTGAGGCGGTCATGGTACAGGGGCACAAGCGTGCGACAGCAAACAAGACGATTGTGGGTTCGATTCCTACTCGGGGGAGTGGAATATTTAATATTTTCATTTCCTCGCTCTGGTATAAGGCAAAGCTCGACGTTGAGTTCCGCCACTCAAACGCAATGCCTCAAGAATTCAGGGAAAGGTGGGGAGCAGTAGCTTCCCCCTTCTTATCCTACTAATAGTTTATTATTTTTTGACGTAATAACGTCTTATAAATCGAGGAAAGCCGGCAGCACACACGAAAAAGCATGACATTGTCACGTTCTGGTTGAGTCGAGCGTGCAAGCGAGAGCACGGGACAAACTACACTTGTAATTAATCTGTATAATTTAAGTATTTTATTACAACTAAGGAGTGCAAATTATATATAGTTATATTATCGAAAAAAAATATTTTCAATTAACTCCTTCTTCGTATATTTTTTATTTTTGTTTATATACTTATAGCTAAGTAGAATTTTTTTTTTTTTTTTAATAATTTTCAATATATATCTTACCTTAGACTTTTTCTTAGCTTTACTATCTCTTTCTCTCTCCCTTTCCGGTCTTTCTACGGCATCCCTTATTACAGGGGGTGGTGGTGGCCGAGGGGTGTCTGAGGGTGGCCGGGGAGCGTTTGAGGGTGGCCGGGGGGTGTCTGGAGGTCGAGGGGTGTCAGGGGGTGCTGGGGGTTCTTGGTCTAGCTGAGCAATGTCGTTGTAGAATGAGAGTAGCTCGTCTGTTATCTCGTGTTTAGATTCGTGCTGTAAGACAGAATTATTGATAGAATAAATTTTGTGTTAAAAGAGATCAACATGACGCAGGGGCACAAACTTGCAACCGTAAACACGACGATTGCAGGTTTGATTCCCGATCGTGAGAATGAAATTTACCATATTTTAATTTCCTCGCTCTAGTAAAGAGACCATTTTTTGGCATTGAGTCTAGAATTGGGGTGGAAAGCGGAGAACGAAATGACTTGATAGTTGATACAACGTGACGCTTTAGAAATTATTAATTGATGATGACTATCATACGACCTGCTATTGCTGCTTTAACAATTTAAATAGAAATTTAATAATCATTTAGATTTTTTGACAAAATTTTCAATTCAGACTAGTAAACAGAGAAACTAGTGTTAAGATTCCGTTCTCCGTTTATTCCTTTAAAATAATCCATTTCGCGTTACAACCCAATATCAAATTGGCTTACCGAAGTTAATTAAAATTAAAGTCTCTTCAAAAAAAAATTTTTAAAGAGATTTTAATTAAGAGAAATCTGCTTGCGTGCGGTTCGAGTCGTGGCCACCGCGAACTTATCTATAGATAACTTCGCACACTTGATTTTAAGTTTTTTCTTACTTCAGATTATTTTCTTTCCGAGGGCACAATACACAGAAGTTGCAGAATACCTTACCTAAGGGCGTCCAAGAACATTGTCATTTCGTGCTAGGACTTACCAACTTTGGTGGTGGAGGCTCCACGTCCGCGTCGGTGCCGGGCGGCGGCGGCGTCGCGCGCCACCAGCGGGATGGCGAGGTTGCCGGCGTTGATGTGACTTCTTCATCCTGATATGGAAGATATTTTTTTTATATTACTTAGAAGCAAGGACATATGGCTTGCGTTCATTGTCTCTATATGTATATTCTTTGATATTATTAGATTTTTGTGTTCATATACGATAAAAGTGAGTTTTTGAAAAAAAGTATCTTTAATTAGAGAGACCATTCGTGGCCCAGAGGCACAAGCGTTTGATTGTAAGCTCGACAGATTGTGAGTTTGACTCCCACTCAATGCTTATAGAATTTGCCAGAAAATGGGAAACAGAAGTGAGTTAATATGAGAACGAAGTGTCTTTACACTAGGTTCCCTCTGTCTACCCTGCTATGTGCGGGATACAGCGTAAATAGTCAAATATGGTTTGACAGCACAGGACTTTTTTTATTTAAACGAAGAGAGAACCTAATGTTAAAGGTGAGGAAAGAGTATCTACTCTTTCCTCCAGTTTCCACACATCGAAAAATAACAACAAATTTGTATGTAATTTCTTCATAAAAATCAGCAAATGTAGAAAATTTCAGATATCAAATAAAGTTACTTTCCCAATTCAAATACGATTTAAAAATGAATATATCAGAAAACTTCGTAGAGCTCCTTCGTAGAGTCTTTTAGTAGAGCTCCTTTCTCCTCTTTTCATCGAATTTTTAAGACATATTGAGTACTGGAGCTCAACGCCGCGCTGTCTTGTTACCAGAACGAGGAAATGAAAATATTATTTAATTCATTCCCACGAGCCATACACTATGCTACTGCGCCACGATGGCCTCATGATTCCATATAATCCGGCATAACCAAGCTACCTTGACTTCCGAAGTGGGATGTGGTGGCGTAGTACATATTTCCATATCGGTACTCGCGACAGCCGGGTATTCGTACTGGACGAAGCCGTCAGACTCGCGACGATAGCAGTAACGGCCTTCGGATCTGTATATATAAATGGAATAATACAAGAATTGGCTTTGGATTGTTTTGATTGTAAATTGGATAAATGTCTTAAAAAATTGTTTATTTGTACAATTTTTTGATAAAATAATCGCGAGTATTTGATTAATTATAAAGTAAAGTAGTGTTAAATAGCAGTAATATTTGTAAAATAATACGTTGACCAAAATAACTTAAGAAAAGTAATAAGTAAATAAAAGTAATTTTAAAAGTTGGTCTTTCGAGTTGGATACAAAGTTATTTAGGACATTTAACCAATTTATAAGGCGGACTTAAAACAAACACTTAAAACGTAAAAACATCAAAACTTCTCCATTTACCACAGTTAAGTGACATTTGAAAAAATTTGGACTTTTTTAAAATACGCTTGTTCATACTTAAACCCGATAAGAACATCCATTATGTGTCTGCTTAAATTGTTTTTTATCTATATTTGATCATTTTTAATCTGTAGCTTTTTGATTTTTTTTTGCAGCAGACACAATCGCTAGTGACAGGCCACCTGGAAAAGATCAAAGTGTGTTATCAAGAAAATAAAAAAGATTAATAAATTAAATGATTTCTTACCAAAATCCACGGCGAGAAGTCTTCTTCATTCTCTACCAGTTTGTTAGCTTCTTGTTTCTTCATTATTTAAAACTTAAATCTACTTTTTAATTAATCTTTTTTTTTTTTGGGGATGAAAAACAACAACCTTTTTATTTACAATTGTTTTAATGACAGATATTACTATTAGGTTTGCTGATTAAGGAAACTCGTTAATTAATAAGAATACAATTTATTCAAAATTAAAATCAGGTACTTTTTATCACACATAAGTTACGTCTTATTACATTTTTTTTTTTATACAAATCACATATAAAAAGGAATATTTATATATATCAGTATAGTAGCAATTTTTAAATAATAAATATTTTAGACAAAAGTATATATTACTAATGATCTTCACATTTTTGCGAAAAAAAGACTTAAATCTAACACATCACTGAGTAATTGTTCATCTTTTTTGTCCTCCGTAAAAAAAATCCATATAAAAGTCTGTAAAGGCACACACAACATCACATAACGACAGTTCAAAGTTCATAGTTCATATCCACATCCACCTGTCACACCGAAGCGTACCTCGTGTCAATTCGAAATTTTAAAAAGGTATTTTGTTTTTTAAAAATATACAAAAAAGTGTCCCTAACAAAAATTATTTAAAACAAATGAGTGAAAATTGTAAATTTTCAAACGATCAATAATGTTGTATATGCCAAAAGTTTATTAAAATGTAAAACATAATTTCCTATTACTTAAAACTTAGGCATTAGGTAACACTTAAACGTGACATTTTGATGACAAAAAATGTCACTTAAAAAAGATAAAAAATGGACATTTCTACAAAAGTGCCACATTTTTTGTTCAATTAACTTTTTAATATTTTTTTGACTTTGATATGTATAAAACTATCACTTGAGGGATATCGTTTAAAATTTGGTTACTAAAGTACATTTATTTAACTTGAAGTTTCAAATATTCATTGACACTTTACAATAATAATACATAATCTGTTTAGTAATCGTGAAAACCAGTAGTAGTATAAATAAAAAATAATGTCGTATAAACTGTCAATAAAACACATTACTCGACATCAAAACAATGAATACCCAGGTCATATACAATATAATCAAGTTAAAAATTGTATTAAATATCAAATAACCAAAATTAAAAATATATATATCACAATAGGCACATACATCGGTGTGACAGTTAGGCACATATTATGAGACACTTTTATCTGCCCCTTGGCAGATACTGTCAGACATTACTGTCAGATAATATATCATATATTGTAAGTCATAGACAGATATATTAGGGCACCATCAGTCACGCCCCTTGATATAGATACTGTCAGGTAATATAAAATATATTGTAAATCATAGATATATATTGGCAAGTCAGTCAATGAAAATTAGTAACAAGGCAGGTACTTTCCGTTAGTGAGGTACGTTATATTACGATATAGCAGGGCATAAACTGTCAGTCACTATGTTGTATATCATAAATTAGTACGTAGTAGAACAGTTATTGTCATATGTTAGTCATGTGGTTACTTACTATAAGTCAGTTAATCAAGAAGGACCATATTATACTGTTATATAATAGGACATGCACTATCAAATAGTCAAGCATGTATTTCCACAGAGGGTACTATTTTAATGGTAGGTATACGGTTAAGCAATGAGCACATTGGGGCAGATATTGTCATACAGTGGGGCTTTTGTAGTTATACAGTCAAACACTGACGCAAAATAGACCACGTACTTTCGCGTACTGTCCCCCAGTAGATGATAATGCAAAGTGTGGTTGTCTAGCACATTGGAGTATAATGGGTCGGATACTGTAATAATGGTGCATATATTTGTCATATAACAGGACATCACTTGTCAATCATCAAGTATCATAGTCAGATAGAGAATTATTTTCTTATATATATTGTCCCTCTGAATTATATAAAATTCAGAGGGACATAGACTTTTATATATGCGAAATATTGTACGGCAGATACTATTATGTGAGTGAGTTAGTTTAATACTTGGCGAGGCAGTCATGTCATGTCACATGCCACAGATTTATACTGCTCAATACTGAAGCACGTAATGTCGTATTGGAGCAAAGATACAGTAGTGGTGGTGCATGAACTATCATAGCGGGGCAATTATATAGTGGGGCAAGAACTGTCATATAGTGGGTCACATACTGTCATATAGAAGTATACTGTCAATGTCAAACAGTAAGACACTTAGGGGCAGGTATTGTCATACAGTGGCTCAGTACAGTCCGAGGTGGAGCACAGTGTGGTGTCCCTGGGCGGTGGTGCACGTACCTGTTGAAGGCGGCGTGCCAGCCGGGCGGCGCGGCGGCCGCCTCGTGCGCCTGCAGCGCGCGCGCCGCCCGCAGCGCCCAGCGCCGCCAGTACACGCTGCTGAGGGCGCCCGCGCGGAACGCGCTCACTAGCGTCTGTACAGCGAGAAACAGACAGGGTCAATGTAGTGGACGTCTAATTTTGTATACAATATTAGACGTCAATTATTTTCGTGTTCTAATAAAATACGAAAGTAGTACTGATTATAAATTTAAAGACGAAGAATTTTCAGATTCCTTTCATTGGAAACAGAAGCTTCAACCAATGCAATAATAAAATTATTTTGTAGCAATTTTGTCGTACCAAATACTTTATATTTTTTTTATTATTTATGAACCGATTCAAATAAAATAATCACATTTAGTGTTTATTTTTTTTTAATTGAAGTGTGCCTAAATACAATAGTAAAAACTGCATTTCAATCGTTAAGCCAATTCTGAGATTAGCGTGAACAAACGCACCAACAAACCAACAAACAGATATTCTATGATTTGAAATTTCCTCATATATGTTCCAAGTACAAACGACTTAATACGTACACTTAAAACGTGTAATATGAATTGACCCTATTTACTCTCAAAATGATGATGTATGTAAGTCTTTTCTCTTTAAGCAAAATAGTATATTTTTTATTATTTACCATCATAGTCAAAGCCACTATCACTGATCCAATTAATGACATAAATTATTAAATTTTATATAATATAAAAACTGCAATAACAGATTAGCCCAAGAAAAAGGCATTTGTATTGTGGATTTGTATTGTGGATGGCTTCCCATTATACATATAAATATTATAATAATAGAATCATGGCAATCGATTCTTTTTTTTCTAAGATTTTTTATCGTAAAGATTATTTTAAATATAATAATATTACTTTTTATTATTAATATTATTGAAAATTTCTCAATAATAATATACAGCTTTCGTGTTCGAAATATTAAACATGTAACTTCTTATTTCGAATAAAATTATTGGACTTTGACTTGATAGAGTTAATTTGGACAGAATCCAATATAATATATAGCATAAATTAAATTATTAATTCAAAGGAAATAAAATTAAATAATATGCAAGTTCAAATATTATTTAATTAAAAAAATAAGAAAATTACCTGCATCTGAATCAACATCTCCTGCAGCGGCGTCAACACGCACGGTTGCAATTGATTCAGAAACTTCAACTTGGCTTCCACTAGATCCGTCAAATCATCTAAATCCTCATCTTTCTTCTCCTCATTCAAAGTCTCTCCCTTAGTAAAAGTCAAACCATTGCCATAATTAATCGTATTTTTTGGGTTATTATCATTGTCCTCATCTTTAGAAAACCCTAAACCAGTCCTCTCATTTGAAAACCCTTCTATAAACTGTGAATATTTGGTTGTATAACTTGGCAACTCTATTTTCTCTTTTTTACGTTCTGGCAGCACTGAATTGGAAATTCTCAGTTTCTTTTTATTAACGTTCTCTAAATGCTCATTAGTGTCCATTAAATACACATTTTCTTTTCTTTCTTTTTCGTTAGTTTCTGGTTTCAATTCTTTACTTTCATCAATATTTACAGAACTTGGGAATAAAGCTTGTCCATTAGTTTTAAAATCATCTAACGGCGGAGTTTTATCACCTTTTGGTGAATTAGTTATACTATTAGCATTTGATCTATCATCATTTTTGGTTTTTGCTTTTACTTTGAATTCTTTCTTTTCTATTTCATCTAAAAGATCATCTATATCTAGATTTGTGTCCTTTGGGGAAGACGCGTTGGATTCATCTTTTATTATCTTTTGTAATTCAGATGGTATTTCACCACCTAATTTTTCTAATAATTTGGCTTTATCTTTTAACCTTTTCAGTAAAATTGTTTCATCTTGACTATCTTCATCTAATGATTTAACTGATTTGGCATCCTAACGTGATAAAAAATACTTAAGTTAGTCTAAAATATCAAAATTAGGATTTTTTAAAATTCGTACAATTATCAGATTGAAAACTTTAACCCATCACAACGCTTAATAACATTTCCAAGCTTACTCAAAAGCTTAAAACTTTACTAAAAGTTATGAACA